>VZTG01007434.1:410057-460272 GCA_013397845.1 Melanocharis versteri | reverse complement strand
GTCCCGGTCCCGCCCGCCCCCCAGAGCACATTAGCTCACCGCCGGGTCGTAGAGGACGACGTCGTGGCAGCTGCCGAAGGCGAGGAGGCCGCCGCGGCCCCAGGCCACGGCGCCGCCGCCCGCCCGGTTGGCGCAGCAGGCGATGTGACAGAGCGACACGGGCGCCGCCATCTTGGCCGCCGCCGCCGCGTGCGCGACCCCGCGCGGCTCCCGTGGCAACGACCCCGCGCGGGGCGGGGCCTGAGGGGCGGGTTTTAGACGTTTAAAGCTCTTCTGATTGTTGGTTTCTGTGCAGAAATCCCTCCTAATGTCCAACCTAAGTGTCCCCACAGCTTAAGGCTGTGTCCTCATCCTGTCGCTGGGTGCCTGGGAGAAGAGGCGGACCCCCACCTGGCTGCAGCCTCCTTTCAGGGAGTTAGAGGTCGATAAGGTCTCCCCTGAGCCTCCTTTTCTACAGGCTAAACACCCCCAGCTCCTTCAGCTGCTCCGCATAGGATTTACCCTCTAGGACCCTTCAACTGGATTCCACCTGAGCTGC
The DNA here is from genome assembly GCA_013397845.1 of Melanocharis versteri. Classification (NCBI taxonomy): domain Eukaryota; kingdom Metazoa; phylum Chordata; class Aves; order Passeriformes; family Melanocharitidae; genus Melanocharis; species Melanocharis versteri. Next base: position 459,734 of record VZTG01007434.1, on the reverse strand, counting down.
GAGAGAGATGAGATGAGTATCAGACATCATGTCGCTGTTACCCATTCCTGGGCTGCTTCCATCACCTGCGAAGCCACCTCCTGATTAGGAATCATGCTCCAATTAAGTCACTGACGTCGGGATGTATTTGATACTACTGTGTATGTTGTCCTAAAATTACTGTCATGGAAAGCATGAGAATTTGCAACTGAGCAATGGCCAGGCTCAATGGCTTGATCTGAATATGTTTGAATACCTTTGCTTTTCAGGGAAAAAAAGAGATGAGAACAGAGCAATTAGTGAATTCCATCTGTTACATTTTTATTTTTTCATTTTTTGGTATATTTATGGCCCTTCCTGCACAAGAAATTAAATCAAGAAAAAAATAAGTACTGCACTAGTATTCTTGTTTTATTTGCATGGTCACTGGCCTTGAGAAATGGGGTCACAATACAGGGTATTACACTGTATAGATGTGCTCAAATTGTATCAGCCACTTGGCTTCACAGATTCAAGGATTTTCCCAGCTCCCAATAGCCACAGGTGCAAACAGCTGCCCCACAGGCTGGGTAAGAGTCTCAGCAGGACCTTCAACACATCCACTCTGCCTCCAAATATGCTGCCCCACACATGCAGAAGGCCCTGGAGCAGAAGCCAGGCTGAAATATAAATGGAGAGCTGCGCAGCGAAAGCGTGGAAAGGGAGAGAAACAGAGATGTGCTTCCTGTCCCCAAATCACGCCTAGGATATCCTGAAATAATTTAAACTGAACTGAAAAGCTGGAAAGGATGGGCTGGAGGAACAAGCTGGCTTTACAGGGCTGTGCAGGGCATGGGGCAGGAAGAGAAAGCAGTGAAAAGCAAGCAGGCATCCAGAGGAAACACTCTGCATAGCACATGGAACATTGTGGGCCCTAAACCTCTCCTGCCAGGTCTTTATCTCCCTGTGTGTTGTTGAATCCTGGCTGTCAGCAGCACTGTAACCTGACGCAAAAACACTGCAGATAGGCACAGTTGTTTTTCCAGTGGGTATGAGAGGAAGGAAGCTGTGCCTGATCACACACAAGATACAGCCAGAAATGTTAGCTGCTAGGGGAACAAATGACTCCTTGCAGAAAAATGCATGGATCCAGGCATCAAAGCATGCCTTAACTGAGGAGTGCTGTCTTGAGCTGCCAAGGATGGCTGCGCAGCATTCAGGTTGCACAGCAACCCCTTCTCAGCAAGCCTTGCCAGGGCTGGAGTCAGGGCTCCGGCAGAAGGAGGTCGGGCACTGCCAAAAAGCTGGGTCATGTTATAGGAGTTGCGTCTGTTGCTGTGGGAACAAAGCTGGCTGTGGCTGTGACTGTAGGCATAAACGTAGGCATTTCCGAGATGGATTGGGTGAGAGACTCCTCTGTGACACAAAAAGTTAACTCAGCTGATAGATAACCTGCTGCTTTTGCTGTCCGGTAAAGAGGAAAGCCTGGGGTGCTGCTTGTGTTGGAGAGATCGGGGGTGTGTCATGCCTGAGGGTGCAAGGGCACTGTGGCCCTGTGCTGCAGGGTTTTGTGGGGCTGGTCCTTGCACACCTCAGCGATGGGGCTTTCCCAGCCAGTTTGAGACAGCACATTGTGGAGAGCTGCTAGTGCCAGGTATTGACAGTGATTGCCTCTTTTCTCCAAAAAAAGATCGGTCACTGTCACCCCTGTGCCACCCTAACACAGTCCAACACCGAGAGAACTGGGATAAATCAACACAAAATATGGACGTAAAAGTGCCATGAGGAATGCTGTAACATGGTGCCATGGCTAAGAAAGCACAGGAAGCTGGATTTATGTCAGGACAGATNCCATTCCAATGCTTGACAACCCTTTTGGTGAAGAGATTTTACCTAATAGCCAATCAAAACCTCCCCAAATACAACTTGATGCCATTTCCCCTTTCCTACCACTTGTTACCTGGCGCAAGAGCCCGACCCCCACCTGGCTGCAGCCTCCTTTCAGGGAGTTAGAGGTCGATAAGGTCTCCCCTGAGCCTCCTTTTCTACAGGCTAAACACCCCCAGCTCCTTCAGCTGCTCCGCATAGGATTTACCCTCTAGGACCCTTCAACTGGATTCCACCTGAGCTGTGAGAGAGATGAGATGAGTATCAGACATCAATGTCGCTGTTACCCATTCCTGGGCTGCTTCCATCACCTGCGAAGCCACCTCCTGATTAGGAATCATGCTCCAATTAAGTCACTGACGTCGGGATGTATTTGATACTACTGTGTATGTTGTCCTAAAATTACTGTCATGGAAAGCATGAGAATTTGCAACTGAGCAATGGCCAGGCTCAATGGCTTGATCTGAATATGTTTGAATTCCTTTGCTTTTCAGGGAAAAAAAGAGATGAGAACAGAGCAATTAGTGAATTCCATCTGTTACATTTTTATTTTTTCATTTTTTGGTATATTTATGGCCCTTCCTGCACAAGAAATTAAATCAAGAAAAAAATAAGTACTGCACTAGTATTCTTGTTTTATTTGCATGGTCACTGGCCTTGAGAAATGGGGTCACAATACAGGGTATTACACTGTATAGATGTGCTCAAATTGTATCAGCCACTTGGCTTCACAGATTCAAGGATTTTCCCAGCTCCCAATAGCCACAGGTGCAAACAGCTGCCCCACAGGCTGGGTAAGAGTCTCAGAAGGACCTTCAACAAATCCAATCTGCCTCCAAATATGCTGCCCCACACATGCAGAAGGCCCTGGAGCAGAAGCCAGGCTGAAATATAAATGGAGAGCTGCGCAGCGAAAGCGTGGAAAGGGAGAGAAACAGAGATGTGCTTCCTGTCCCCAAATCACGCCTAGGATATCCTGAAATAATTTAAACTGAACTGAAAAGCTGGAAAGGATGGGCTGGAGGAACAAGCTGGCTTTACAGGGCTGTGCAGGGCATGGGGCAGGAAGAGAAAGCAGTGAAAAGCAAGCAGGCATCCAGAGGAAACACTGCATAGCACATGGAACATTGTGGGCCCTAAACCTCTCCTGCCAGGTCTTTATCTCCCTGCGTGTTGTTGAATCCTGGCTGTCAGCAGCACTGTAACCTGACGCAAAAACACTGCAGATAGGCACAGTTGTTTTTCCAGTGGGTATGAGAGGAAGGAAGCTGTGCCTGATCACACACAAGATACAGCCAGAAATGTTAGCTGCTAGGGGAACAAATGACTCCTTGCAGAAAAATGCATGGATCCAGGCATCAAAGCATGCCTTAACTGAGGAGTGCTGTCTTGAGCTGCCAAGGATGGCTGCGCAGCATTCAGGTTGCACAGCAACCCCTTCTCAGCAAGCCTTGCCAGGGCTGGAGTCAGGGCTCCGGCAGAAGGAGGTCGGGCACTGCCAAAAAGCTGGGTCATGTTATAGGAGTTGCGTCTGTTGCTGTGGGAACAAAGCTGGCTGTGGCTGTGACTGTAGGCATAAACGTAGGCATTTCCGAGATGGATTGGGTGAGAGACTCCTCTGTGACACAAAAAGTTAACTCAGCTGATAGATAACCTGCTGCTTTTGCTGTCCGGTAAAGAGGAAAGCCTGGGGTGCTGCTTGTGTTGGAGAGATCGGGGGTGTGTCATGCCTGAGGGTGCAAGGGCACTGTGGCCCTGTGCTGCAGGGTTTTGTGGGGCTGGTCCTTGCACACCTCAGCGATGGGGCTTTCCCAGCCAGTTTGAGACAGCACATTGTGGAGAGCTGCTAGTGCCAGGTATTGACAGTGATTGCCTCTTTTCTCCAAAAAAAGATCGGTCACTGTCACCCCTGTGCCACCCTAACACAGTCCAACACCGAGAGAACTGGGATAAATCAACACAAAATATGGACGTAAAAGTGCCATGAGGAATGCTGTAACATGGTGCCATGGCTAAGAAAGCACAGGAAGCTGGATTTATGTCAGGACAGATCAGCCCAGATGACCTTAGTTTCTTACCTTTCATAAGTACTCTGTCTGACCAAGCCCTCATTCAAACAAGACCCTGAGCCTTTGGTCAAACCCAAGAAAGTTTTTCTGTGAATTCTGATGTCACAGGATCTTCTCTTGAAAACTGAAATATCTGAAGGATATTGTATGAGAAGTTTAGAATATTGTACAATTACAACAGAACCAATATGCCTTTTAGGAACACATACTTTATAAGGAAGTAAAAGTGATGGTCAGTGATGTTACAAGGATGGAAAAGGACATACTCTGGACTTGTCACCAACTGCCAGTCTTCATTCATAGCTAATGTCCTCGTGGAATTAAAATCTCTTGTAGAGGCCCAGAGAAGTTGGTGCTTCCTTCCCCTTAGAGTGGGTTATTGCATCTGTCCTTGTTTTCCTTCATAGTCCCAGAAAATAACTTCTTTATTTTTCAGAAATATATGTAAAAATAATCTTCCTCTTTTTCCCCCTTTTGGTGTCGTTTTTGAGGCACAGGAAGAACTCAGTTCATTGAACATCAGAGAGGGTTGTTATGGTGCCTAAGCAGACTTCAAAAGTCACTCCATAGTTTTGTTCATATCTTTTTTGTGTCCCAGTTTGGTTCTGCCAATGGAGGTACATCAACAAACTCTGATAAGGGTGATACTACTTGTACAAAAGCTTTCTTGAGCTTGAAATAAATTTGCCAGTTAGTTAGGCATTGGGAAAACTTCTGTTCCAATAGTAATTTAGTAGCAAAACAGTAATTTCATATAGTAATTTTGTATAGTAATAGTAATTTTGATGGTAAACTCATATCTACAAATGAGGTTTTGCAGGCAGAGGTGGCTTAGTGCTCTTTTTTTGCTCCCTACCCAACTCAGTTATGTCTACAACTTTATGAGAGAGACTGAGAAAATGCTACACTAATTAAAAAGTTATATTTAGTGTTTAATATACTTATCTATGTCTAAACATTGAGATGAAAATATAATAATGTTGCAAATATGTTAAATCAAAGTTTAATGCTTTTTTTAATTGAGTGAAATCTTCTTGATGTGCAGGAATATGTGTTAATAGACAGGAGTCATTCTACAGGATACTATGAAAAACAGCAGTCACATGTTAGGTTTACAGTTTAATTAGATGTAGTTTAATTCTATAGAAGAAAGTTCAGAAGTTGTTAAATGAGCAAAGCCAAGTACTCAAAGGTTGGGGGCCTTGTTCTTCTTGTAAGTTGTTGAACTTAGCCTATCTTTATGTGTCTTCATTGTATATATGCCTATGAAGTAATCCCTAATGAAATTACCTCATACACAAGTTACTGTCTGCTATTTTTATATTGGGTTGTTTGCCTCCAGTAGCAACCTGGATGAGGAGTGCCTGGTGAATGAGACAGCTATTCAGTATTTTAATGTCTTCTCATTAGTTATATCATGGCCCTAGGCTTAATTTGTTGTACAGTAGTCTTTTCTGTACAGCACAGAATTATCTTTTTCCTAATAACGTGTTGTTTTTTTTTTTTAAACTTCTGCTGCCACAGCACCTGAATGTCTCATGAAAAAATTTACAAGTTACATTTTTCTTTATAAGAAAGCTCTTAGGCAGAGGGGTGTTATTATATTCATTTTCTGGGGTCAGTTTCTCCCTAGACCAGAATTCATAATAAAATCACAGACTCATAGAATGGCTTGGGTTGGAAAGGACCTTAAAAATCACCTGCTTACAAGCCCCTGCCATGGACAAGGACACCTTCCACTAGACCAGGTTGCTCAGGGCCCCATCCAACCTGGATTTGAATACTTCCAGGGATGGGGCATCCACAGCTTCTCTGGGCCACCTGTTTCAGTGCCTCAGCACCACCACAGTAACGAATTTCTTCCTCATACCTAACCTAAACCTGCTCTCTTTTAGTTTGAAGCCATTCCCCCTCTTCCTATCACTACACTCCTTGATAAATAGCCCTCTCCTACTTTCTGTACTTTCCACCCACTTTAGGTACAGGAAGACTGCTCCGAGATATCCCCAGAGGCTTCTCCAGGCTGAACAATCCCAAATCTCCCAGGCACCACAGATCTTTGGGGGTGAAATGCCCATTGTGGAAGACAGAGAATAGCATTTAGGGGAGTGGCAAACCATCCACACCATCCTGTGCCTCCAGCTTGGATTGAGAGCATTCAAAACTTGAAAATCAGATTCCAGCCCTCGGACACTTCTGATGGCTTGTGCCAAGGTTTCATCCGAGGGATCAGAGCTGGAGCACTGTGAAAATAAATATTAAACAGTAGTGACCCACACCATAAAGATGAGTTTAAATAACTTCCCAGCTTCACAGAGGATATCCTGTACAACAGCTGGGAACAACTCCATTGCCTTTCACACCTTGAGAACAGATCCAGTCTCTTCCTTTTTGCCAGCTGTGGGATCTGTGTTGGAAGGCATTCCACTGCACGAGGAATACTTGTTTGTGGGTTTGCTAGGATTTCCTTCCCTTGAGCATGCACCTACCAGATTTGATGCCAGAAGGGATGACCAAGGAGAAGTGTCATTCTCAAAGTTACTAATCAAGTCCATTAAAATTCAGCATCAGACTGTTTTTTAACTGCCACTGGAACAATTCTGGAATTGTGAGTCCTGCATTCAATAAAAGTTAAGATTTCTAGTGTATCTTGATGTGATGATAATGTAAGCCTGGGGCATCCTTTCCAAATACATTTCTCAAGATGAAAAAGCAGATATTGTTCATCAAATAGATTTAATTTAAAATGTTTAGAATAAGTTTTTAGAAAAAAATTCTCCATTAATTAATCTCACTGAAGACTTAAAGTTGAATGATGCTGGTGAAAGAAGTTGAACTGAATAAATCTTAACTATAGCTATTTCCATTTTTCTTGAAGGCTGTATTTTATGTATTCTATGAATAGCTTAAATCCCCATTGCCTAAATGGATTTCTGATTTTCTAAAGAAAAAAAAAAGCCTAATTATTTAGAAATATAATTCAAAATTAGTTCTCCAAACAATGACTGTAATTGCTGGCTGAAAGAAATTCTGCATAAAATCTCTCTGATATTCTTTTTTTTTAAAGGAAAACCTAACACAAACATGACCTAGAAAATTGCATGGGAAAAAAAATGGAGAAAAAGGATGAAACAGCTTGTCACATAATCAAACTGATTATGCATTATGTTTTTGAAACAGAAGCTCTAAAAAGAGACATGATAATGGGCATTCATTCCAGAGGGCGTACGTGTACAAACACACATGCACACACACACAAAAGAAAAAGTACGTGGAAATGCCATCTGGAATAATTAAAGTAATACTTTACACTTAAATTCTCTGATAGCAGCAGTTCTTGTAGGACTTGTATAAGATATTGTTCCACACCATAGAACAATATCTCCCAAACCCAAAAATAAATTTTGTAATAGTCTCCTGATGCATGTCTTCATACTCATTTAAAAAACCCAAACCTAACATATTGAGCTAATATCAGTTGGTGGTTTTATTTGTACACACACATATTTATGTATGGAGCCACATCCACTGCATATATATTTAAAATGGGTTTGACCATGAAGGGGTTTTGTACAAGTTCCATAACCTCCAGAAGGATATGCCTGATCCAAAGCCTTCAGCAGTCAGAGATTCCCAGTATTTGATGAGGCTTTGAATCAGAGGTCTGGTTACTGACACTAGGAGCCGGCAACCTTTTTTATCTGTATGATAATGCCACACTTCCCTGCTCTTTGTCACTGTCTCACTCCCAGTAACTTGGTGAGCACGGGTAGGAAAATTAATAACCTTCTATCTTGCTGGTCTGAAGCTGTCGAGGGTTTCAGCTCGGGGGAAGTACAAACAGCATTACAAGTTTGTATGAGGAAATCTCCATTCCCGATGCTAAGTTCTCAAAGGCAAATGTCTGCTGAGTCTCACAGCTGCAGAGAAAAGAGGAACATGACACAGCATATCTTGTGCTCATACAGCAGCCTGCTTGTGTTGGGTGAAACTTCATCTCCTAGGAAAGATATCTCACTTCTATCAAAATACGGTTTCCTTTTTAAAATGGGGGGGGATGTGGTAGGGTGTGTTTCTTTTTTTTTTTCTTTTTTCACTTGGTGTACATTGGTGTACAAAGTTTCTGTAGTAGACAACAACTTCTTTGGAGAATTTGATGAACTGCTTTACCACATGTTATAGATGAAGTTACAGGAAAGGCTTGAATCTGTCCTGCCACAGTGGCCACAAAGTGCCCTGTGCCATTCAAGTTGGATTTGGCATCACAGGTGACTCTGTTGCTTTTCCTCTGTCACCTACAGCAGGACACAGCCCAGTCAGATGCTGCAAGCCACAGAGGAGAAGTAAAAAATTCTTTAGTTTGCAAGGGGGAAATGTGCTTTTTGTTTGATGTGGCTCAGCTTAAATAAGCACCACAGAGGAAGACTTCATACCACACTAGCATTAAGAAAATATTGTTAACAGGAAAGGTATTTCCTACAGAGATATAAGACTGAATAATAGCTGATGGTAAAGAAGTTTAGAAGGGAAGAATATTGAGTGAACATGAGGAAAAAAATCTCACTGATAAATCAGTTAAAGCATACCAGATTAGGAAATTGCAGTGTACTGAACAGGAACTTGTGATACCTCTTCGGATTTAAGGTAGTGAGATCTGCTTTGCACCTAAAGCTAGAGTTCAGCCTCCTTCTTCTGTATAATAATTCCAAAAAATATACTCTTTGGACATTGAGTTAGTATTTTGATGCTTAAAATTAACTTACTGGATAAAATAGAAAAAATGAAAATGAGTTTGCATAAGAAAAACACCATGAAATGGAGAGAACATGAAATATGAAAATATAAAAAGCTGCATCATTTTAACCATTTAGAAAAACACATACAACATGCAGCTCAAGCTGGCATTTCCAAGCACATAATTTTTAACTCTCACATGCTAAAGTGTTTTGAGGCAAGGTATTTTGTCTACATTTCCAGCTATAAATAGGATCATTTAAAGAAGTAAAATACTGAAGAAGGGATGTCTAGAGAATGAGGGCAAAAGCAATCTCTGTACCAGTGAGCCTTACAGGACATTCTTCAAACAGCTGTGCATGAAAGAACCAGTCAGAAGGGGCATCTACCAAAAGCCTGCAGTGCACGCTGAAATTCACTCCTGAGAATCAAACTTCTGCACACTCAGCAGTAATAACACTCAGAGAGTAGATCCTTACCTTTCATGCTGCATTAACTGTCAACAAAACCAAACTTCCACAAGGCTAAGGTAAATTTTCAACTCATTTTGAGTGCATGAAAAATTGTCAATTCACCAAGGAATATTGTCAAGGTAAATTGCAACATGCCTCATAGTTCCTTCCCCAGTTCTTCCATTTCTTCCATCCAAAAAGTCCATCATCCATGTAATCGGCAATAGCAAAACTTTGCTTTTGCCAGGCTTTCCCTACAGTCCAAGACATGAAGAGCTCCATCCTGCTGGTTATACATACAAATTGTGGGGTAAACAAGTTGAAGGAAGAGATCTGGGAATTTTGATTGATGGATGGCAATTTGAGTATGAGTCAGCAGTGTGCCCTGGACCAGCCACATCCTGGGGTGCATCAGGCACAGCATCACCAGCTGGTTGATGGAGATGATTATCCCACTCTGCTCTGAACTGGTGCACCTTGAATACTGTGTGCAGTTTTGGGCAATACAATGTAAGAAGGATATCAGACTATTGGACTGTGTCCAGAGAAGGCAACCAAGTTGGCAAAAGGTCTTGAGGGCAAGACTTCAAGGGGTGGCTGAGGTCACTTGGTTTGTTCAGTTTTGAGAAGAGAAGGCTGAGGGGTGGCCTCACTGCAGTCTACAGCCTCCTCAAGGTGGGGCAGTGGAGGAGGAGATGCTGAGCTTCTCTCTCCGGTGACCAGCAATAGGACGTGAGGAAATGGAATGAAGTTGTGTCAGGGGAAGTTCAGATTCTTCACTGCAGTGGTGATTGGTCACTGGAACAGGCTTCCCAGGAAAGTGGTCATGGCACCAAGCCTGTCAGAGTTCCAGGAGTGATGCTCTTAATTATATGATGTAATTTTAGTTAGTCATGCGAAGAGCAGGGGGTTGGGCTCAATGATCCTTATGGGTCCTTTCCAACTTGAGGTATTCTATGATCCTTTTCCTAACATGTCATTACCTTCTAGAAAGTTTTTTTTTTCCTTTTTCATATCCTTTTCCCTCTCCTATTCACTTCCCTGTTGCCTTAACTTCTGCTCTGAGTGTTTTGCAGAATGCATTGTGTTCAAGAAGCTGGCAGTCCTGAACATCCCTGTTCTACTGGCCTTGTACACAGGGCTTGAGCAGCCCCTTCATTAGCGTGAGCAGCCCTAGTGGGAGCTGCCCCACACCAGCCTGAGCTGTACTGGTGTCTGTGGGATGGAGATCACATTCCAAGCTGTTGGAAAACTGTCTGTTAGCTGGACTGCCTGCTCAGATAATCTGTAACTTACAAAACAGTTGAAAAAAGTGACTTTTGTGTGGATCAGGGGGTGGAGCACAGCTCTCTTGCCTGGGAGAGGGCTGCCCATGGAGGAGTGAGTGATTAGCTCAGTTGCTTGGAGCATGATGCTAATAACACCAAGGTCACTGTTTGATCCCCCTGTGGGTCATTCACTTAAGAGTCAGACTCAATATTTTTGGTCCCTTCCAACTCAGCCTATTCTGTGTGATCATATTTCTGTGTGACTCCCGTCACTGTAACCCCAAGCAGGCACAGGTGGGTGCTGGGCTGCCTGCCCAGCAGGGTCCTTGGGCCATGCCAGGCTGCACTGGTCCCCTGCCTCCAGGGTCACCTCACCTGCATCACAGTCACAGAGCTGCCTGCGGGCAGCTCCCACACCATACCAGCAACCTTGCCTCCTACGTGGCCTTGCCTGTATCTAACCATGCAGCAAAAAGTTCTGTGAGCATCCTTCGGGAACAGAGTTTTCTTGTGAGAAAATCCTATATTAGCTCAAAGAATCAAAAGGGGGAGAATGGGAGAATATCTCTCTATGGTCAGGATCTGCTCTGCATGGAATTCCTTCAGGAAATCTGTCTGGCTCCTTCTGATGCTGCATGAGCACAAGAGTGCCCAGCATGTGAAGGGTAATAAAATGTACTCACTGTATATATATATTTCTCTTCTTTTCTTATTGTATAAAACGTGCTATTTTATGAAGTTGTTTAGTTTTCTAACCTTTCTTGTTGATACCCATAATAAGCCCTGCTGGGTCCCTTTCACCCTTCACCTCACCCCCTCCCCAGCGCAGAACAACCTCCTCTGCCTCTTCCCCATTGCAATTGTAACCCTGCCCTCTAAGCCCACCACCACTCTGCACCATTAGCTCACTTCCCACCTCACAGCCCTGAGAGCCAGGCCCTAGAAAGGCTTTGAGATGCTCATGAAATGGCATAAAGTCCAGGTACAGGGGGCTGAAAGATTCTGTCACCCACCTCAGTGTGTTTGCACGACATTTATATTTCTCATACTATAACATATTCCCTTAAAAAAAAAAAGGGTGCTATAAAAGTTGAGAGATCTGCACTGAAGAGTCACATACATGCCTCATGCAGAAACCAGCTAAACTGAGCTGGGGAGCTGAGCATCATTCCCACACTATTCATGTGCTTCATGCTTCCAAGTCACCCAAAAACATACAGCAAGCAAGCAAGGTGAAGTGGAGCTGCCGAGATGACTTCTACTTGCACACTTCTCTGCTTTTTGTTTAGCACTTTGTGAGACTGGCTTTAAATTATTCTGTTTTCAATGGCCTTTTTCTTGTGTTTTTTCCCTGACTGTCAGTCATTACCTGACTTGGAAGTGCTCAGGATCTGGGGAAGCCAAGGCATTTTGGTTCAGCTGTCAGGTGAGGGTTGTGACAGATGGCAAAACTTTATTCTTACTGAGAAGTCTTTCCACCACAGGTGTCCAGCAAGGGGGTCCTCCCAAGGTCACTGTGGCAGGGCATGCTCAGGTGAATATCAGGGAAAAGCACAAGCCCCGGGGGGTGTCTGCAACAGTCTGCAAGTGGTGGTGTTACCCTGAGGACTGTTCTACCTTTTGAACACCAGGGTAATAATAAGGATGGCCAAAAAAGGATAAACCTTTAGCCTTGGGGAAAACTGAAAAAGGTGCCTTCACATTAGAGCCAAAAAAACAAAAAAAATTGTGTTATTTGCTTGGACTTTATTACAGCCTGCATCCAACTGTATCAAATATTAGTCACCTTCATAGAGTTTTTAGTAGAAGGAATGACTAAATTATAATAAACACAACATTCTTATTTTATAATATAGTACAAAACCTACTAAAGTTTTAGCAGGTAAGCTCTAAAACTACAGAGCCAGCTTATTATGGTCATATTTGGATTATATAATCTCTAACAATTCTTTCATATTTTTCCAGATGTACACCAATGGAATTAATATCACAATCTTTTCCAAATTCCTGATAAAAGGCATCAATGTGATTTAAAAAACTATGGCATACTAGTGATTTGCTTTAGGATATGTAAGAGTCATGATCTCTTTCTTGTATATTTGTAACTTTCTGTATAAAAATTTATATCTAAACAATATTTTCTGACCCCCTTTTGAATATGTAGCATCTGTTAGGAAGTAACCGCATATTTTCTTGTACTGTATAAAAGATGTCAATGTTCTATAAAATGCTAAGAAAATGTTTAAAACATGATTTTTTTTTTAAAACATGAGCCTTTTTTTTCTCTTTAGATCTGTGAAGAGAATATGTTTTCCTTCTTGCTATTTCCATCACATAAAGGATAATTCTATTTTCCTTGATTTAATAATAGAATCATAGAATGGCTTGGGCTGGAAGGCACCTTGAAGATCATGTAGTTCCAACCTCCCTGCCATGGACAGGGATAACTTCCACTAGACCAAGTTGCTCAGAACCCTATCCAACTTGTCCTTGAACACTCCCAGAGATTCAGAGAACTCCTAGAATAAATCTAATCTCTCCCTAAACATAAAAAGCATTACAGGAGTTGTCCCAGGCTGATAGAGCACATCTTGGAGCACATCTTTGATTGTTTGCAGCTTCTGAAGGCTTGCTTCTGAACTGTGGTAAAGAAAGTGACATTTTATGCTTTACTTTAGTAAGTGTTCAATATGCCCTGTAAGCTATGACATGAATCAATTTATTTTAGCTAGAGTACATTACAAAAATCCTCTTATGAATGTTGGAAATTTATTCTACCATTTTCAGGGCAGCAGTTGAAAAACAAATTGAAAAAATTTTAGGTGGGTGTTTATGAAACTGAAAAAAAAAGGATCAGCAGCCTCTTAGGCAGATTTCCCCCGTTATCATTTTTTTTTCCCTTTGGTTTTGTTTTTATGACATAGAAACAGGATGTACCTTCCCTGTTTTATTATAGATAATTGCATCCAAGTCTTTCCAGATATTAAAAATAACTCATTTTCATGCACCTTTGTAAAATACCCGGTGGGCTTTTTTTTTTCTATTTTCTGCATCACTATTATTCCACATTTTGTTATTTTTATTTGTCCAGAACTATACCTTTTTTCAAAAGAGATCATCAGATGCAATTTGACAGTATGTTTGAAGAAGCTCTGATAAACAAAGAATGACTAATAGGGGTTTTACCATTATTTCACATCACTGTTCACTTCCAAGTGAAAACCTCAGCCTACATTTTTAAGGATGTTATTTGTATGAACAGCCTATTGGTTTGTTCAAATCTTTTCTCATAGAGTGGTTCCATACAGAATTTTAAAAGGCAAGACACTGAGTAAAACCTTGACCATGACCTTTTCTTTGAAACCTCTTCTTCTATAATCCCCATTTTTTCCCATGGTGTATTATTTCCCCTGCTCCTTCCCTATGTAGAGATTTACATTATTATGCTTCTTTAAAGAGATTTCACATTTTTCTTTCTTCACAGACAATAATTTATTCCAGACAATTAAATTTTTTTATGTCTGAGCAAATATTGATTAAGACCATGCTTCAATGCATGAAAATTGTTGATGATCCTGCAAATCTGAGTTGGGTCATTTGTAGTTCTAAGTTCTGGGGCTCCAGTTGTCCTTATGCCCTTTCTGAAGAAAGAGGAATGCAGTGGAAGAGAACTCCTTGCTCCCTTCCACCTTCTCCCATCAATCCAGCCCTACTGTCAAGCTAGAGATACATATGAACCTTCAAGACTGAAGGTGATCTGAAGTCCAGTAGCCAAAATTCAGCTTAAGAAGTTTGGCTTTGCACAGAATTTTTGAGCCAGCACTTCTGTCCTGCCAGCTTTGCTTTACACTAGAGAGCTGTTATCCCCAGCCAAAGTGCAGAATGGGTTGGCACATTTTGTTACTTCCTAAATTGCTGCAACAGGTTTTGTCTGAACTTTTTGATCAATCTCCTCAACTCACAGAGTGAATATAATAACCAGGCAAAACACAATATTCGTGAACAAGGAGGCTTCTTATCTGTCAGAGATGTTATTTTTTTCTGTCCTCTTTTCTTTTCCAGCAGCCGCATAATGGAACTGTCATCTTTTATCATGAGATGTTGTGATAGTCCTCTGCTGCTTTCCTAAACAACAGAGTTCCTTCACAGCAAGTACAGTTATGTTTTCAATTAAAGTAAAATGTCATACATTTGTTTCCATTTCCATCTCATTGACAAACAGTGAAGGTAAAGAATATATATTGTATTTTCATCCAGTTTGTTCAGGAATTTGAGAACCACTCATAGGTTGGCAGGGCCACTCTATCACAGTTCTTACAAAGCTTCTTACACTTAACATGAATTTGCACAAGCACATCTAGCTCTCAAAAGCATATCCATCTTTTGAATGTCATTGGATTTCAAGTAGTCACTCATTTCACTCTGTATCATTTAGGTAATACCTTTGACTCCACTGTTCTCCTCCACTTCTGAGTACTGTGATCATTTTGATCGGTTTGTGCAAATGCCCTCCCACACAAAGGCAAGTCAGAGATGTGATACTGGTCTTCACTACCTGGAAACCTAGTGCTTTGATGGAGAGGTATTTTGGTCCCATTCCCGAGTCCAGAAAATATTTTTACATTTAATTTTAGTATCTCTAATAAAAAGCATTGTCCTTACATGAATCATTTCGGTGGCACTGAAGAGCTGCAGGTTTTGTTTCATTTTTGACTGAGTACAGTTTGGTTTAAAATAAAATTGGTTTGTTTTGCTGAGCATCATTTATAAAGGCCTGGAAGGAGGGATTGAAGATGACTGGATGTGATGTGCTCTGAGCCCTTCGTCTGCTGGTGTGCCCCTGTATAAGCTGCACTACAATATACAGGGTTTGTGGTAGACACCAGGTAGCCTCCAGCCGGGCTTTTACCACACTTCACTGAGGTTATAACTTTGCAAATGACAAAACTTAAATTATTTAGTCTCCAAACTAGAAGCTAAGTCCTTTTGCTGTCTTTGAATGTAGGCTGCCCGGAATACCAGGGCCCACTTATATAAAAGCAAACCACCCAACACTGTACGAGACATTCTGGAAAATTTTTCCAGAGTTGCTTCTGTACCATCTACACAGGCTATCCTCAGCCTACCACCGGCTGGCCAAAGCCCTGTATGGCTAGTTTTTTTTTAAAACTCAGCATCTTCTTCTTTCTTCCCCTTGTTGAAAAGAGCTTCTGCCTGTAGGTTGTTTTTGCTGTGCTATGAAGGCACACGCACTCTCTGCTAATAAAGTATGATGATATGCTGATCTTTGCCCTGCTCCTTGATTTTCTTCCTTGTTGTTCAGCTGAGGCAAATTTTCAAACCTTTTCAGGAAACTTTAATGAGAAAGAATTTTTGCATGGATCATGCTCCCTCCCACTCATAGCAATTGTGATTTTCTCCTGTTATTTGAGGCAGCAATATTTCTAAAGAGACATTTATTATGTGGAAAATTATTGCTTGGAAAAAGGTTTCTTCTCCTATTACTATTTCACAGTTTATCAGGTAGGATTGAGCTAAAATGGCTAATCCTATATCCAGTTTTCAGGCTGTAAACCACATATAATAATCCTATTTTGAAGTCCAGCAGCAGATATAGGAAGGCTTAGATGACTCAGAGGAATAAAAAAGGCTGGGTGAGTATCTAGAAACATTTTCTTGGTCAGTCTGTAGAACAGAGTTTTCCCCAGGAGAAAAAATTTTGAGTTGCTCGAAACATTGAAAACAAGTTTGGATGCAAGAGCTCGTAGAAGAAGAATGTTGTACTAAAGCAGATAATAAGAAAAAGGGCTTGAGAGTTCCCTCTGTTTCTTCTCTATGGAGGGGTAATTAGGTATGTGCACAATTACAAAGCAAGTGGCATGCATGATGATGTTTTCCTCAGCCAGATTTGTTTTTCTGATCTTCTAATTTGGCTTTAATTAACACTAACACAAATAGGTTTTTTTCCTGAATATAAGCACAGATATGTACTGTGGTTAAGGTTTTAAATCATGTCTGTGGTGCACTTAGGTAACTTCTATTGGTATTAAGGAGAATACCACTTTTTTTTTTTTTTTTTAATGTTCAGCTGGAGCAAAAGGTACCACAGTATAACACTGATAGTCATGCTTTGTTGTGTGTGTGAAATTTAGCAAAGGGAATTAACAACCCAAATGAGCGCTCCCACATGAAGGATAGTATTAAACAAATCTAGCTCTAAGTCCTGACCTTCCTACCCATAATTCCTGTCAGGAGACTTTGAAGTCTGATACTAAAAAGACTGTGGAGCTTGGAAACTGAAAACAGCATTTCACAGGTATTGGCATGATAATTAGGAGTCTAACACATAATTTTAATTTGAAAGTAAGTAATCAGAGTTTAGATGACACTTTGCTTAATTATATTGAGTGTTTGACATGAAAGTAAATTAATAGCAAATTGATTTCCACCATCTGCTACTATTAACACTGGGAAAACCAGTAGAACTCCAAATGTCATATCTGTGTTTTATACATACATTTTTTTATATTATTATCCAAAAAAGATGTTGCATCTTTGTAAGAAACAACACAGTGCACTCAAGGGAAGAATAAAGCAGCCAAAACAGTTCCCTAGAGAGCAGAAGACAGGGTGGGATGTGATTGGGATTGAGCCTGTAGCACCACCACTGCCCACTGCACAAGGCAAACGCAGTTCCCGAAGCGTTACACGTTCCAGACTGTGTCCTGGGGTATTCTGAGTGGAACTAGGAAAGAAAGGGAAAGAGTCCCACTACAAACACTCAACCCTTTGCAACACGGAGAGAATTGGAAAGAGAGTACACATGTTCAGATTTGTCATTATTCCTTGCAGTTAACCAAGGCTCCATACACCCCAGTCTGAGAACACAGTCAAGTGTTATCATCCCTCAGTTTTACAGCCGGGTTGTTAGAGAGAACATTTCTCTCCGGAAATATTCTGCCTTTGGCATTGTTATGGGGATTTTTTTAATCTCACAATGCAAATTATTTCACCATTTAAATATAGGAACCATTATCACTCTAATATTTTTCCTATGAGGAATATGTAATTGCAAATTGCTTCCTCTCCTGAAGAGCACAGCTTTCTATACAAGGTATACAATTCATATCTAACAAAAAAGACTACAGCGAGAATGAATTATGCAATAAAACAGTGAAGGTATTTTAAATGTGAATGTTTACTTGCTTTTACAACACGATTTGAAAAAGCTGGACAAAGTCTGGAATATGTCAAAGGGAAACACCATCCCCTACCTAAAGCTGTTGTTGCTATGGGTTATCTCATTAACCCATAGCATATATACCCATAGTGGGTATATTTCATTTAAAACCTAGGATAATATTGCATCTAGCCAACATATGCTACTACTGTGATCTGATTAAAGCTGGGACAGTTTGTGCTCAATTTGTTGAGGAGTGGCGATTTTAAAATATTCACGTCCGTAATACAGAGACCCATGACAAAGGTGGGTCAGGTGTGGTACTGGTACACAGTAGCTTAGGGGAAAAATGGAACTGCCATGTTTTATCTCTTGAGACTAAGGTACTCCTTCTTCAAGTGATGTGAACACTCCAGCAAGGGAGCTCTCCTGTCTCACTGTGCTGAACAGCAGCAGAATGACTGTGCTTGAGCTGTCTTCTTTACGCTGCCTTTGGCTACTATTTTTCAGACTATTTTAGAGAACAGATTAGCTAAAAGAAATTATTTTAGTGAACCTGGAAAAGAATCCATCCTGAGAAAATAAAAAAAGCCCAAATGAAAAAACCTGAGCAACTGCTCTGAAAACAGCCAGGTTGCACAGAGGCAGAGCTCAGTCCTGCAGCCAGCAGTCAGCAAGGCATTTACTACCAACAACTTCTAGTGCTTCACAGGATGCTTGCAGAACAGATTGCTAGGAGTCCTTGTTGCTCTTGTTGCTCTTGTTTTGCGCTACCTGAGCCTTCTCTCCAAAATTCCTGTCACAGAAATGATAGACATTAAGGGTTGTGATTCCCTAGAATCTCAAATGGGCATTTGTTTCAGTCCCTAGGAGATGAAAAAAAAATTAAAATGTTTTTAGCCAAGGAATACAGTGTTACCAGTTCCTGTAAAAATGGAAAGCAAGGCAATTTTCCCAACAACTTCTGAGACTCCTGAAGCATTATAAAGACATCAGCTTTATGAAAGCATCAATAAGAATTGAGAATCTCCTTGTAAGGAGCATCCCTCAGCAACCAGCCAAGTGCTGTTTGGTTTACCCTGTTTTTTCTCTTACCAGTGGTAATCAGAGCACTCCCCCTTCCATCAAGAGTGGAGCAAGTGTCCCTGTTCAGCTGCAGGTTTCCTGCCAGGGACACTCTGTGATCACCAGCCCCCTCAGGGACACTGGCTGTTCTGGCCGTGCTGTGAACGGGCTGGTCTTTACAGGGAAGAGCAGAGGCAGGATTTCCTTTAAACATATATCTGGGCTTTTTGCTCACAGTGACAGTCTTTAAACATATTGATAAGGATATAATTTTTTAAGCTGCTGTGCACTCTCCTTAGAGAGTATATTTCCCAAAGCATATTGCATCTTGTTAATGATGAAATTTCATCTACTGTATGAGTACAGACATTTAACATATACACCTCATATACATCTCATATACATCCTCAGAAGGGGATGCTGAAAGCCTTTGATTTATGCTTCAGTGGCAATTTAAACTACATGGATTGTAGGTTTGTGAAGACAAAAATATCAACATTACAAATTACGTTAGCTAACACTTTGACAAAAAAATTAATTTAGGCCATATAACTCTGCTGACAAAATTGAGGTGATTCCTTTATAGGAAATATCCTTAACATCCAATTTCATTTTCAGACAGTGTTCAGAGAGCTCCTGAGAATGGCTGTGAAATCAGACCGGTTTATCAATTACCACTTTCACAAAAGAGTTGTTTAAAATCCATTTTCCCTTGAAGGTCTCTCAGCTCTTCTCAGTGAGAGAAAAGTTTGAATGGGGGAACTGGAAATAATTTCTTTTTGTCTCTCATTCCTTCTTGGTTTTTTTAAACATTTAAATAAATACACAGTGATTGTGCTTAAATAGAAAAAATCAAATGCTATTCATGAGCTAAAATTTTCTCTCATGAACATCCCACATCAGATTTTCCAACAAGCTAAAAAACCCCAGGTTTTTAATCTATAATGATTTTTTCTCTGAGCCTTATTTAGTAGTCCCTCGCAGATTTCCTTGAAGAGGAAGAACATCATATTAGGTGACACGTTGCTGTAGTTCTCATATACACATTCACACAGCATGACAGAAAAGAGATTTAGGTGCAGAACACTTGGTCAAAAATTCAAGAAAAAGGATCTGGCCTTCTGAAACAGTCCTCAGGTTTACACTTGCCATGAAGTATTAGAAGACGGAGCCCAGAGCCCCTTGTTTTTCTTTTATGACTCTCTGTGTCACCACATGTAGTCATGTTTTTATCAGGTCTTCCATAGATCACCTTGTGTTTCCCATCCTAGTGGCGACTTGCTTTGTTAAACTCTAAAACCAGAGAAGCAAGACACAGATTTGTCATAATTAAAATTTTAACTGGACAAGTATTTGAGGAGAAATGAATCATATTATCATAGCTAGAAAATAAAGGCAAACACTTGCTTTTAACAGAAGAAATCGATTTTCTGTGCTGGATTTCCATTAGAAGACTGGAGTTTTTCCACTCCTAAGAGGGAGCAGTAGCTGCTGTGCTCATACAGTACAGCTGCAGAGTCAGTGACATCCTTGGGTGGGCTGTGGGCTTTCCCTCTGGCAGAGAGATTGTGTGTGATAAAAAGTTAAGAGATGAAATTTAGAGGCTTAGAGTTTTATAAAACTGGTTTGGTGTGAAACTCTAGAGGGACAATATTTGCAAATGATGTTAGAAGTAGGCAGAAATTATTAACCACTCCAGCACATCTATTTGCATCTTTGAAAACAACTTGTCTTTCTTACTTCATTAAATATGCAGTAAAAAAAAAAACAAACATAAAAACATAAGAAGATGTTTCCAGCCTATTTTACAAAGTGACTTGAACCACAATAATATCTGAACTTTTATGACTGGCTGCTCTTACCTCTGTAGTTAACAAAGAAACAGCCAAGGAAAAAGAGTATCTTACTCTCCTGGGTCTATCTGTACTGAGAATTTAGATTATCATACTTACTGGAGCACAAGACAGATTTACCTTCTCTTTACAAGACAAATAAGGGAAAGATGCACCTGAATTTGAGGTAAACCTGCAGTCTTGTCAAGTCAATGGTCATATTAAGAAGCACAGATTCATTTCCTTGGTGGTGATCCCGTGAATAAACTATCAGCCTGTTAGACTTGTCCTATACCTATATCTTACGTATAATACTATTGTTTAGGCATTTATAAAAAGTTATGGACCTTGATACTCAGGCCAGCCATCAAGGGCAAACTTGGCATTTTACTTACTGATTCTCACGTCTGATTATAATGCTGTGACATTCAAATGCAAATCCATGAGGGAATATAGCCTCTAAAACACAAAATGTGTTGCTGAAGTGATTTTCAATGCATAAGAACAATTGCAATGGCCCAGATTCCCATGACAGGTCTTTCTAGTGGTCATATTTGTATGAATCCCAAACTGGAAGCAGAGCTGTTTCTATTAAACAGGTGGTCCTGTGAACACCAGATCTCAGGAGTCCTGCTTGCTTTCAGAGGGATCTCCCTGCCAAGGTGCAACCAACAGAGACACACTCTGATGGAAGACTGGGTTCCCTGGCATCTAATAAGGTCTGAACTCCAAATGAAGCTTTCCTAAAGTTGTATCTCTCTCCTTTCTCACCTGCTTTCTTCAAATGTACTGGAAACTTGCATCTTTGAAACAACTGTCTTTTTTTTTTTTTTTTTAGTGCGCTTGAAATACAGTGACAGACACAGAGTCCTTGGCTGTGACTTGTATTCATAGGTCATTAGAGGGAAACTGAAATATGTACACAAAAAGCAGTATTGCACACGCTGCATTCATTCACTGGAGAGTGTGTAGAGTGACATGGGCTTTCCTGTCACATGTGAGCATAGGAGTTAGCTCTTAGGGCCAGGATGTCAATGTTTTTAAATGTTCACTGACTTCACAGTGGATGTGGTGTTTTATCCAAGTCAGAGACTTCGACCCTTGTATTTACAAAGTGCAAACTCATCTAACTCAGTTGATCTGAGAAACACTCCTGATTAAAAAGACTTTATTAGGGATAGCTGTTCATTATGCATACCCACAGCTTCCCAGAGAAACTCATTCTCGGCATCCTGCTGTGACAGAGATTAGTCATTATGCAGTAAAGCTGTACTGCTGGGACCACATTTGCATTATTAAATGAATTAGAGTATTACTTACAAAAAAAGCAGTCCCATAGCTATGATCACCACCCCCAAACCTAGGCAAATGTGGCCAGCAAATGTTGCAGGACACGTCTCACCATTTGGGAAGAGGACTGCATGCTCCATCATCTGTCACAGTGAACCAGACTTACACTGGCATCTATAAAATCCAATAGAAGGGAGGCCTCATAGAAACTTCACATTAATAGCCAAGTACCTACTATCAAAAGCAAAGCAGCAGTAGATACTGCTAATAAAACACTACGATATTGGGTTGGGGTTTTTCCCCCACTGCACAAAGCCTGCAGCATCACTGAAACACATCTACATCCGAACTTTACGTGGACCTTTCTTCCAGGGCACTGCCTGACCCACTGTTGCCCTGACCACTTCAGCACACAATTGGGCACTGCTCGGTCAGCCAGAAGCAACTAGGAGTTGAGGAGCAGGCAGAAAAAGCTTTTAAGTTACTGTTTTCCAGGTATCTCCTCTCTTTGAAGTTCCCTTCTCACCTTAGAGCAAGTTTAAGTAGGTGTGTGGAAAGCTTCTTTTTTAGTTTGAACTGAAGTGAGCTAGAAGGACTCACACGGTCAACCTTTGTTTTGGGAGAACACAAAAATGAGCTGAGGGCATTTCACTTTCTTGACTGGCCTCCTGACCATCCTAGGACACTTAAGCTTTTCCAGCCCTTTTCAAGGCAATTTTAAACACAACTTTAATACAGTAATGTGTTTCACTTTGAACCTTTGTGAATTAGGAAACTTCATATGTGGTGCAATTAGAAATAAATCCTTATTTCTGTGCAGCTATAGACTGCCAATTTTTAGCCTCTGTTTCTGCCTGACTTATTCAAGCCACACAGCACGTAGAACATGGGTCATGGCCACCTTTAGAAATGAGGCTGCTCTTGCCTCTGCTCTGAACCAAATCCTCAAGGAGCTACGCCAGCACACACTACAGGGTTGGTAATATGGCTGGATAGTAAATGAGGGTATATGCTTTTATTCAGGTAAAGGTCTAGCAGTTCAGACATCATGTGCCACAATTCAGGCAGCCTGGAAAACCATGTGAGGAAAACCAGGAAGGAAAACTGAGCTGCCAGCACGTCCTGGCCATCCAAATGAATGAGAAATGGATGGCGGCCAAATGCAACGAGCTGGTGCACTTTAGACTACAAATACCAAATTCAGTAAAATTTTGGAAAAAATGCCAAAATCATGCACTCTGGAAGCACACAGTCCCTGTCTAAAATGACAGCTTTTTACTCCCTGCAGTAGCTATCACTGCAAGCTGTGAGCAAACTGGAGACTTGAACTCAGTTTGTATTTTCAAAGCTATCACCACAATCATCATTCCACAGATCCAAACACAACAAGGTATAGATCCTAGCTGTTACCAAACTCTTTGTAAAGCAAATCAAAAAGGAAGTTACAAGTCTAGAAGAAAAACTCACAACCCTAAGCATTTTATTAAATCTGTGCCCAAAAGCTTGAACTGTGGAGGTTTTGGGCTATTGCTAATCTATTGTAGGACCCCAAGGGCCCAGTCAGACCAAGCAGGCTGAACTGATCCATCAGGCCAAGGCTGCTAAAAGAAGCAGTTCTTCTCCCTCTCTTCCTTCTTTCTGTCACCAGTATCCTTCTTCTTACTGCTACCTCACTGGTCCCCAGCACTTCCCTGGGCTAACTTGGTGCTGTCTAACCTTTCGAGGAGGCAGCTGAGGTCATGGAAGTGGTAGAAATTAACACGAAAAAAAAGAAAAAAAGGAGAGATAATTACTTTTTAGACATAACAAGCTGTGAAGTCAGCTCAGCCATCTCATCTGATTGTACCTTCAGACCTGCTGAGTATAAAACAAGCAAACCCTGGCTGCTCTTGAAAAAAATGTGCTGAGTTTTTCAAATAGCAACATATGGCCTTTATTAATCTTGCAAAATTGTATGAAGGTGCAAGACAATAGTGTCTGACTCAAAATCTGTAGAGTTCCCTTGTGCCAATTAGAAGTGGCCTTTCTTTGTACCAGTTCCAAAATGTTGCCTGAACTTTCAAGTGTTTCTGAAGACAGCTGCAATTTCTTACTTGAAAGGAAGGACCAACGGCTTAATATTTAACCTGTAGCAGTTTCCAGCTATTTAACCTTGTCCAGAAGTGAATGGGTACTTCCCCTTTGCTAACAAAAGTGTAAAAAATATCTTAAAATGACCTTGTGCCGAGTTTATGGTGAAAAGTCACACTTCAGTAAAGCCACACACAGCTAGTAACAGTGTTGACCTTTTGTTCTTGGCCATCTAAGGACGTTAAAATCTGACTGAAACCTGATTATACCATCTTAGACTCAAAGTGCTTAAATATAACAAGGGGCAGTGGTAGGGAGGACCAGCCAAGCTGAGGCAGAGTGAGCTGAGTCCTGCTCCGGGCAGCCCTGAGGAAGAGCTATACTAATTTTACCTCACTGATTCTTGGCTGGTTTTAAAATTTTTGTTATCAGAACAGACTTATTTATTTGGACAAAAGCTGATTAAGAAGGGGGGATTTATTCACCTTAACAGGCAGTCAGTATTAATGACTCATTAGCATATGATCAGAGAGGGTTTGTAACCCTGCAGGCCTGGGAGGGGGGCTGAGCAAATCAATAGAAGGAGAAAAAACAATGAGTTTGCATTTGAAAGTTTGTTTTAGGAAAATAATCCAGATAAGAGGGTCATCAGGTATTAGGAAACTAGACTGGCTAGTGGATATTCCTATTCAAGGAATGAGCATATTAAGATTTCTCAAACTGTAGTGTCTGTGCAGTCATATGAAACTGAGACTAAGCTGCCAGCAAAAGGCAAAGGACCTTACTTGTGACCCATAGAGCAGTCTGGGGCTCTTGATGGCTTGGAAATGTAAGCCTAGTTACTCACACATCTGAAAGAAACAGAGAAGATGTTGTAAAATGCAGCTCATCAAGCTCTGTTCACATCCCTGAATGGTGAAACATGCCTTTTAATTTCACTCTGTCAGGGTGGGACCTACCTGACATAGCCCTGTAAAAGCTAAAAAGAGAAATTTGGATATTAGCCCACTGCTCTGCTACAGCCTCTTGGTACTCTTTAGCACAATCAAGCTCATCTGGAGAAGAAATCCCACTTCTTATGACTCTTAGTAATGAAGCTTTCCTGATTTCCACTCGATGCCAACCATGCAAGGCTTGCTTCTCCAAAGAAAAAGCTGTATAGCTCTCTACAGAGAAAATCCCACTGCCTTCTGACTCAGCCATCATAAAAAACCCCATTTGCTTTGATGGGAAATTGTTCCTGAATGCACATAAACAGGCAGACTTTGAAATTTTGGTGCGGAATTTGTCCTTTGGATGCAGTTTACTGTCTCTGCCATAATTATGCTTTGAAATGCTTGATTTCATTTGTACTTCTGTCCAAATGAGCTCTCATCCTCTTCTCCTGTAACCTAGCGGATCTCGCATCCGTTGTCACCAGAGTGGTGGCTTCTCATTTTAAAAAGAGAGAAGGTGTGTGTCACCCTGCACATCTGTGATCACCATCGCAGTCTCTTCAAAAGTTTCCAACAGCCAGAAGCAGGATTACACTGCAAGTTCCATCTCCTCTTGTCACTCATCCAGGGGAGGGACTGCTACAGAAAACAACGTCCCACTCAGCACTGTGGGATGGAAGTCTTGGCTCTTTTGCCACGGGCAGCGCGAGCTCTCCTGAGCAATCGTCCCAGCCCTGCATTCAGCACTGCCTTTGCAGGCAGCCTGGCTGCCTCCCACCACTGAGAGAGAGCTGTGGTGCCTCTGCCCACGCAGGCACAGCGGGATGGACTGGAAACCACCGGTCACGGTCCATTCCACAGCCACGCTAAATAAACAGAAAATAACGGCTGGGAGTTTTCATCTGCGCATGGGAGATTCAGTGTGGCCTGCTTTGTTTTCTGAGTGCTGGGAGAAATCTGTTTTGATTGCTCAGACTCTAGAGCAGCTGCTGTAAACATGACGTGTCTGAATGTTTCTTCTGGGCAAATGCTGGCGACAATGCAGCTCACAAATTCTGCTAAAACAGATTATCCTCCATCTTCCTGCTCACCCTTTTTAGGACTAACTGACAAGTCATTAATCCTCGAAAATTTAAGACAGCTATGGGTCTCTTTAATTTGCACCTAGCTTCCCCTAATCTAAACTGATTTTTCTGGAAGCCAAAAATAACCGCTGCTCATATCCAGCTGTTCTTTTATTCTACCAGAGGTGGCCTAAATACTAGTGGGGACAACAGCATGATTTTCTGCTAAATACCTGTGTCCCATCCCATTCCTGCCCTATTGATATGTTTTTCTTGGGGCTTATGACTGCCTTTGAAGCTCCTTGTGGCAGTGGAGAAGCAAAATCAAATCACAGCACTGGGGAAAATCAAAACCTAGAGGACAGAAGATTGACACTGAACTCAGCTGTTTACTTAAAACTTTGCCAAGGAGGGAAATGCAAAGCTGTTAATGATGGTAACATTGCAACCCAGAAGGTAGGTTTTTATCCCATTTCTGGAAGGTCAGCTGTGCTCTAGTTTCCAAGTGAAGACAATATTTCACAGCAAAGATGAGCAGGTGCAAATATACACCAGCAGTGACCTATTTTATAAAACAAAATTTTAATTTGAAGGTCTTTTACGAGTGCCCAACATCTAATCTGAAAGCATGTGCCTGTAGACATCATTACTTAATCACAGCCTCATTAAAGACAAAATCAAGCAGCTTTGGTCCTTTGGCCACCTCAAGGCTGTAGAACTGTCATCCCAGTTTGCTGTGTCCAAAATCCCCTTTTGGTTTTCAAAACCTATTATGCAAACGCAGGAAGCATGATAATTAGAACAATGAGCTCTGAACATAGGACTGCCACCCAAAAGACATTTCCCTGTGACCTCTAAAAAATGAAAGTCTCCTCAGTTCTTTTCTGCCAAGGCAATGTCTGCATTAAGAAGTTGTGCAACGCCAGTGGAGCGAATCCCACTTTGCAGCCCGCAATCTGAGGCTGCGCTGATGGCCCAGTGTTGATGTTCAGTGTGTTTCAGCTTTTCTCTGGTCGCCTGGACTGACAGCCCGGTAGCGGCCGGCACACACGGAGCGCAGTCCTGAAGCACGCTGTCTGATGGAAGCAAACGTTTGTGTACTCCCATGCTAAAGGAAGGGTTTTTCTAGGGACCTTAGGAAGACCTCATCCACCCGTGTCAAAGACCTCTCTCTTTATGCAAATAAAAACGTGGTAAGTGAACATAATCAGGAGAATCACTTAAAAAGCATAATTTTGATCCAAACTACATCATTAATGACAACACATTCTGACTGAGCCAGCATCTGCCCGGGCTTAGCTAACCAGAGGTAGGCTTTAAAGACAATGTCAAAAGAGGGGCAGCTTCTGATGTGCTCAAGTCTGTGAAGGCTGATGAGGCACCACAAGGGTCAGCACTCCCCGCTGCCAGAAGAACCTTTTCACCATGGGTGCACTCCATCTTTAATTGTAAGGGACATCATTTTTCATTCACTTCTCCAAAGGATATGGGGAAGGTTGAACCATTCAGTCAAATGATACAACCATGAGTTTTGCCAGGCAACACCAACAGATCCAATTACCGACTAAAACTTCTTTCAGGCTAAAGTTCAGCCTGAGGAAATGAAACCTTTAAAAAAAAATCTAAACACAAACCCTAAGAAAAGTATGATTTTCTGTTATTCTGTGGCTATCCTGAATTACAAGCTTGAAATATAAAGCCATGGGTGTGGAATTGTATTTGAGCCATTGGCTACTGAAGTCTGATGTTTATGCATTTGTAACCCAATTAGGGAGATGGCATACAAAAAAAAAAGAACCTTTCAAAAGCTTCATGTAGGGCCATATGAACAGAAAATACTTCGTATTATTTGAAGTCTAGCATGTTTTATTGCACATGTTCAGTGAGTACTGTGAGAAGGGCAGAAACATGAAACAAACTGGCCCATATGGATTCCATAATTTCTTTCTTTTTTTTTTTTTAAGTAGAAACTTTGCTAGTGCTTTATAGGGGTTTCATTACAGGCTCAGCATCCTATAAATAAAGGAGACCTTCAGCAACTGGGGGTTTTACCATGTCACTGATGTTTTCATCCCCACAAACTACCACACTGAACAAATAAAAGTTACAGCCTTTAGGGAACTGGAAGCAAGCCGGGACCCTTCTGATTTTAGGAGAAAGACCATGTGAGCATTCCAGAGACCAGGCATCCTCAAAAAATAAACTGACATGGAAATTTCTTCTGTTGTCTGAAGGCTAGGGACAGTTGAAAGAAGTATGATGAGTGCTCACTCCTAGAGAGATTTCCAAGTAATTGAATTAAATACTGAACCCCAAATTTCATATGTTCCTTCATAAATTTCATATGGAAGGGATTTCAGCTGCTCCCTGAGTGTTAGATGTTACCCTACATGTCTTCCAGAAAAGCTCTAGCTGACTCCCGAGATCTCTAGCTAGAATTACCTTCTGTAAAGACTGTGCTATCCTACCTGTTTAAAATGTCATATACTGTGAAACACGATGCCTGTGTCTGGACAGGCACTGAAGATGTGAGTAATTGATTGTGGGTTAGGGTTGGCTATGGCCCCAGTGCATTACTAATTTATTGAATTATCTACCGATATACATGATGGCCATGACTTTAAAGATTACTAAAATAACTCATCTGCAAAACAAGAGGTATCCCTTCACTGTAGAAGAATTCTGCACATATCAAAAAAGGTAAGAGCTTTCCAGTTTTTCATGATGGATTGTCAGACATGGGATAGAAGGTTGAAAAAGAAAACATAAAAACTAATTCCAGCATTTCTGCTAAGTAACCACTTATTCTGTTGGTAAGAAAAAGGCTGAAGTGACTGTATCACAAGCAATAAAAAGTGTGCCAAGTAAACAAATCATGATTGTGGCAGTAGATTATTTAAGATGAAGTGGGTGACTCATCCTCTAATAACTTGAAGGAAAAAAAAAGTTTAAAGTAGTTTAAAAACTATAGTAGCTACTTCTTTTAAAGGAGAAAATAAAGACTGATGAAAAGGACATATTTTTCTCAGTGGCCTCTGATATTTTCGATAACAGGAATTAAATAGTTACCAAGGTATTGTTAATATCAGTTTACAAAGGGGATATTCTACTAGGAATACAAGAATATTTGCTTCTATCTAACTGTTCAGATCATATGCTGCATATAACAACATGCATAACATAACTCTTGATTTTAAAGGTATGTAACAAAACTTTCTTGTCACTCTCATTTATGCAAAAAAAAGTTTAGGAATTTCAGGATATGTTTAATTATGTCGGCAATATAGACAAGTATTCTGAGGTTTATTCACCAACAATACATGTTATTACTGAAAGGTATTTCAAAGTTTTTCAGCTTCTATAAGTCACCTCTGTATGCCAAGTGAAGATCTATCAGATGCAGTCTCTAAATTGGTTCAAGATGGTGAAGGTGGGGATGATGGCAAACCACTTTTGGTAACTGAAATGCGAGTTATATTCTTTTATAGTGAGCTAAAAGTCTTTTAAGGGTGTTATCTTGGAGCAGTTTCATTTTACATGCTGAGGTTTCTGAAATGATGCGTTCTCTGCAGAGTAATGACAAAGAACTGATGACAAATTCTTTTGTCATAGCAGTAACTTTTATCTAAGAAACACATCAAAACAAACCACAAGGTGTGAGAAGGGATTAATTCAGTAGCATACCTCAGCTCTCAGAAACCTGACTTTTCAGTTTTGTATAAGTAAACAAATTTTCAGCCACCTCCTATAGAAAAATATCACTTTTTGACATAAGTAGGACTGAAGGGCTGAAATATGACAAAAGTCTGGAATTGGACTGTTTAATAATAATATGTATGAAGAATAATATGTGTTGTTATATTCAGTAGAGAATTATTTGTCATAGGGAACTGTGAATGTACACCTAAAGTTTACAGAGTTCCTACTTAAAACATTACCTGATACTTTTACAGTTATTGTCTTTCCTTCCGTCTCAAGGTGATCACATAATTTCAGTTGCTCTTGTTAAGTCCAGAGTTTTTAACTCTTGCTCGGCAGTTCTAACTACACCATTAAATACAGAATCATCAGACTTGGAAGAGACCTTCAAGGTTATTCAACCATCCACCCAGCACCAGCCTAATCACCCCTAAACCGTAGCCTCAAGTGCCACATCCAGAAGCCTCTTGAACGCTTCCAGAGACAGCGATTCCACCACCTCCCTGGGCAATTTATTCCAATATCTAACTAGTCTTTACATGAAAAATTTCTTTTTCTAATATCCAATTTAAACCTCCCTGGTGTAATTTAAGGTCTTTTCTCAAATACCCACCATGATGAGTTGCTATTGCATTCCTATTAAATATGGTACTCTGGACTTAGCAAAGAGATTAGAGGTGGAACACAGAATGGATACAGGGCCCCCTCAGTGTCTCCCTGCACTCTTCCTCAGCAGCATCACCTACCAAGGGCTCTTCAAAAAGTACAATGACTATTTCTTGCACATCTTTCCCACAGAAAATGTGTTGTTTTCTCTCAACCCAGTGGAAGTGCTCTCCAGGCAGCTTGCCACAACAAAGCAGGAAACCTTCTTGTCACTCAGGGATGCTCACCCCACCCTAGACCCATAAAATGATGTTTGTCATAAGAAACTGTTCTCAAATGTCACAAAACCAAAACATGCATATCCAAGGAAAAGAGCATGAGACAGCTGTAAAAAATAATTCTGCAGCTGTTGGTCTCAGTTCCCAGCTCTCTACCATTCCCCCTGCTTCACAACAGCTGCTGCATAGACCTTGTGGGCGATTTCCAAAATCTTTAACAGAAGCTGTTTTGCCCTATGAGAAAATCACAATTTCATTCCTATTTCTAGTTTTAGAAGAAAACAGCACCATGTTTTGGGGGATTTAACCCACAGTCTCCTAAATCCTGAGAAAGCTTTCTAAAATCACTTGGAATTTTCTATGGAGGAGGCTGTGTGTTAAGTTCAGTGCAACCACAGTGGTGTAACACAGAGCAGTGAGGACACAAAGTATAGTGCAGCTAAAACTGCTCAGTTGCATAAATATTGCACTTCCCATATTCTCATGGATGGCAGCCCTTCAAACTACTCAAGTTGGAGGCAAAATCTGAATACAGGTCAGCATCAATGAACACGGAGTAGAGGACCACTGGAATTCTCTTAGCTGAGCACTTCCTGCAGGCATCCCAGTTAACGTACCTCAGGTTTATCAGGATGGGACAAGAGCAGTAGCACTCTGACCAGTGATGAGTGATTTCACACTTATTTTTCCTAGTACTTTGAATAGTTCTGTCATCCATTTAACTCTCAGCAGTATCAGTCATCAGGGGAAGGGATAACTGAATCCATAAATTAATGAGTGCTTGGAAACTGTTGTGCTTCTCCTAAGTGTCCCAGTGTCTTTGAAATATTTGAAATAACTGGTATTATCTCCAGCATCTTAGTACAAAAAAAATGTTTTTGAAAAAAAAAAAAAAAAAGATAGTACCCAGCTGCCTGCTGTAAGGTCTGATTAATTCATATTCTGTCCCCCCATGCTCTGTTATCCCTTGTTCTGAGGTTCTCTTCAAGTCCACATAACCATTTCCATGGGGTAAATAAAGGGGACTGAGAGCACAGAGTGAGTGGAATTTGTTTTGTGAGCTTGAGACAAATAATCTGCCAGTAGCAAATTATGCTCAGATAAAACACCAATAAATTTCAAGTAATGAAGTGACCAGGTCCAAAATACCTGAAAAATAAAATGCTACTGAACACTAGCAAACAGAAGAATGGCAAAAATAATCACTGTAAAATTAAACCAATCAACCAATAACCCCCCGCCCCAAACATGCAAACGAAGGTGACTTTTCTGCCCTAACACTGTGCCAGTTCCTAATGCCATGGTTTGTTTTAACCTCAGATTTACAGAACAACATACCTGATGAATGAAACTGGGATTCATTAGATCCCTAGGTAGTATCACACAGCATAGAGGTAAAATTCTTCAGATAGAATTTTACCCATATCTAT
Source organism: Melanocharis versteri (assembly GCA_013397845.1). NCBI lineage: Eukaryota > Metazoa > Chordata > Aves > Passeriformes > Melanocharitidae > Melanocharis > Melanocharis versteri. The sequence goes on along the minus strand of VZTG01007434.1, from coordinate 427,917 downwards.
TAAAGCTTTTCTTATTTCGTATCGTGGGCTGTGCTCTGTTGCACTGTGAAAAGAAGTGTGCACTATCTCCATACCAAAATGCAAATTCTCTGGAATAACAGAGGAAAATGTAGAAACTGGAAGGCCTTTGGAGAAAATGAAGAAAGCGAAGAAAGCTGTATTGCAAAGAAAAACACTCTGAACAGGAAAATGATTGTGATGGGATTCTTTTGCTTGTAGCAATGAGAGCACTGCTTTGCCAAGGCACCGATCCTAAATGTTCTGGGCCCGTTGGGGAACTGCTTTATACAGAGCACTGCTGGCTTGTTCCAATAGACAAGGCATACTGGCTGTCACAGTCACAGATATGAAATTTGTCTTTCTGTAAATGAATTACATGCTTCGGAAAACAGCAACCAGCCAAGCCTCAGAACACAAAACTGGAATGCAGATTGCCTAAATCTTAGTGGACCACTTTGCACAGTGACCTGCCATTTTATCTCAGACTAAGTTCTTACAACATCCCAGCCCAGCTGCTCAGGACCCAGAACTTTCAGAAATCTGAAATAAATCTTCTGAAACAGCACTAGCAATTGAGTGATTCAGAAAGCTATTACTGTTGTGCCCCTGTGACCTATAAAGCTGAAGTTGAAATGAAAGGAAGGTCTTAGGTAGCTGTTCCTGTAAGAGGTATTTAGGAGGCCCACCATGTATTTTAGTTTCTAGTAGTATTTCTTAAAACTGAGAATTTGCAGTTCCTGGGAGTTCTACTGTTGAAAAATGGATGATAACTGAAAACCAAAATATCAATTTATTAATTTTCAATTAGCAAATTTCAGTGGAGAAATGTAAAACCCCATAATTTTGTCTTGGTTTGAAACTAACTTATCCCTCCTCCTTCCTTTGGTACCTCAGATGTAACACGTAATCCCATTCTTCTCAGCAGTCTGGGCTTCCCAGACAGGTTGCTTGTGCCATTGCCCATGGCCCACAGGTGCACTGTAATAGTTTAATGATGGGGTACACTGCCTGACTTAGAGTAATTGGAACTAGGAAAAAAAAAAAAGGATTTCAAACTAAGCTGCTTCAATTCAAGTCAGACACCCTTGAAATCTCCTAATGAAATAATGAAATTTTTTTTGGCCTATATATCTTTTATTAAGAAAAGAAATCATGTACAGTTTTACTACCCTGGCCTACATTGAGAAAGAAATGCATTTCTAGATAGGTGTTTCATTACTGGAGCTTAACAGGAAAGTAAATCTGATAATTTCCCCTTACTCTGCTTCGTTTTCTTTTTCAAAAAGATATGCAAAGAAATTATGATTTTTATTAAGTGATGGAAATCCAATAATTTAAATATTATCTTTAAAGAATAAATCTTCTGTTAAATATTAGTGGTTTAGAACAACTCTGACATATTTCATATTCATATCCACTGCCTATTAATTTTTCTCTTTCCATTTTTCTGTCATGTATATTACCCAGTGCAGCTGCCAAGTTCAGCTTAGAGTGTGCTCAACTTTCATGAATTTTTCCTTTTATGTTCATGCTGAATTTATAAAGCAGTTTATAATGAAAATTCACCATAAGAGAAAAACTTACAAGATATTTTTATGAAGCAGTCATAAGTTTTACAATTTAAACTGGGAAGCAGTAACTGTGAAGTCATTGCCATACCCATGGTATATTTTAATCATCTGTCTACAATATGCATAAGCTGGAAAAATTTTTTTTAAAAACTGAAGGAGATTTTCCCCTCCTTGAGGAACAACAGAAACAGGAACAGAATTCTGAGATTTGGAGACTGTCATTGATACCAACACTCTGTAAAGATAACAGAAATGGAATGTTACTGAAAGAATTTATTCACTGTTTGCTGACTCTTTTGCTATGTACACACAGATACAAAGGAACCGTAGTACAAGGATGGAAATAATGACAGTTTCCCCCATGCTTAGAAATCAATCCACTTCCAAGCAGATAACAAAGGCACAGAGAGCACTGCCTCGAGATCCTTCAGCGAAAGTCTCTCACTTGAACATGACAGTTGAGAGGTAGCACAGTACAGGAGAAAATAACAGTCTCATGACAATAAGTTATGGGCCAGCTAGACATTTACATATCTAAAGCAACGCTTCTGAATCCCCAAACATAATCCTCAACTAGCTGTTGCAAAACAGAATGCACTGGTACACTGGTTCACAGTAAGATGTCCCAATTAATGAAGCCTTCCATCTCGTACCAATTTCAGTCTGTCAGTGGGTTGGATTTTGCTGTAGTCTAGCTCTGAGGTGCACAGGCAATGTGTAGATATTTACTGGAGGGGATCACCATCACCATTTGATCTGTCCCTGGTTTTGCTCAGTACCTAAACCAGCAGATAGGAGAGCAGAAAGCTCAGTCTCACTTGGGAGGACACCTAAAGGAGCAGGGCAGAAGAAGGAGGGAGAAGGGGTAGCCTTTTTTCTGGGTAAGAAACTGCAGGACAGTTATGTTGTAAGGAGAGTGGTATTCCGGAGGAACAGAGGATCTGGGCGTACCTGCACTATTTTTTCCAGCACTTCAAGTTTGAGGAAAACAAGAAGAGAGGGATGCAATTTGCAGAGGTAGAGGTCCAACTTAGAATCATAGAATATCTTGAGATGGAAGAGACCCATAAAGATCATTGAGTCCAAGTGCCAAAACTTACCAAACTAGGATCAAAGGAAGAGGTCTGCTACAGACCTGAATATAGTTTGTGTGACCTGGAAAGAGGGCTGACAGTGAAGTCTGTGCTGCAAAGGACCAGTACACATCAGTAGCTGAACTCATGCTCTTCCTGGAACTTAATTACAGCAGAACTGAGAGTGTACCCTTCAATTTAGCTTCTGTGTGCGGGCGGGAGACCAGTAAGCCAGAACTAAAGGCCAGGTTTGGGAAGGCTAGCATGGAACCTTGTCCACACTCTCAGACTCCACAACCATATTCAATGCATTTAATCAGTAGTTACACCTTTTTTGGAACCTTAACAGAGTGTATTTGAGATAAACCGAACAATAGAAGTTCTCACCATGCTGAAATTTCTGGTAGTGTGCCAAAAATTAATAGCAAATTCACCGAAGTATTAGTCATGTTAGTAACATTTTATTTTATGAAGCTAGGAATTTATCACCCAAAATGTCAACACTTACAAAAATATTTGAAGCTCTCTTGTGAGCCCTTTTGAATGCCTGCACAGAAGAGCAAGTAGCTGCTGTCCTGTATGAGATGGCAAGGAGCTGTTGGTGCATTGACTTATCCTTTTTCTGGGGTGGGCAGAGAACACAAAGCACCATGGGCTCGTGGGTCAGCGGGCTGGGCTGCATCCCGCAGCAGGAGAGGAGGAAATGGGTTGTGCCAGGAAAAAGGGTGGTGCAAACCACTTCCCCTCTGCAACAAGGAGGACGCTTGACCCCATGAGTCAGAGTTCCCAGGTCGGTTTAGCTGTGCTTCTCCTTTACGTGGGTTGAATTGCTTGGTGGAAAGCCAATGTTCTGGGTTTGTTTTAGAGAGAAGCAGTTAAATCCTTTTGTTAAAAGTGTCTGCCCTGGGTTTCCTTTGGTTTAGGGTGGTAAAGCTTCTTCATTGTGTTATACAAAGATTGGAGTGGTTCCCCATGAGATTCAACAACAATACCAATGTTTGAAAGGCGGTTTTCCATTTAGCACTGTGTTACAAATGGTGTAACTGGTATATTAGTCAACTTTCCAATTTGCCTGACAAATTAAAAACCCTGCCAGAACTCAGCCTCTACGCTTCTTGCCTTGTTGTTATCCGACTCTGCAGAGATCCTCCTTTTATAGTTGTGAAACTTTATTAAATGTCTTGGAACTGGTAACAAGTTTTATGGCTGGTATAGTTTCTCACTGCATTAATAGTAACAACAGTCTGTGTTAAAGTTAACCTGAAGTATCCTCAGACTTTACTATAAAAAATACACCTGTTAAGGAGATATCTGCTATCTTTGTGTGTATGGAGTGTTTGGCATATTTTGCCTCTATAATCAGAATTATATTCTAGATACAAACAAAGCCTAACTGCTTCTCATGTAGCAGTCAGGTTCCTAGCTTCACTTAAGCAGTATATTATAATATCTTAAGGGATTTGCGTAAGTAGCGGAGTGTACTGCAGAGCAGCTTAGAAATGCTTTCTGGCAGGACTGGAGTAAAAGCAAATAGATGGTTTGCAAGGCAATATACAGCCAAACTGATGCTGGGTGGAATGGATGGTGAGATGATGACACCGGTTAAAAATATAATCCACCAATGACTCAGCTTCTACTTGAGCAGCTTCCTAACTATCCAGAATGCTACCAGTTCAAAACCCATGAGCTATCACATATGTATTGGCAAAAACACACAGTGAGTCTCATGGTTAGAGCAGAGGACAAAAGAACCCAGGCATCTGTTTATGACTTCGTTACAGATTTGCTGTGGAAGTCCAAGTAAATTTAACTCTTTATATTCCCCTAACTCATTCTCCAAACTAGAGAAAGAAAAAAACAGCTAGTCATGTTGTAAAACAAAAGTCTTGTCTTTAAGGAGTTAAAGGAAAAGCAAATATGTCACAATTAGTCCTAAATCACTAACTCTTTTTGCTGTAGCTACTAGTAAATTCCTCCCAGTAAGAAATGCCAAAACGAATTTAAAGTTCAGTCTCTCCTGGAAGTCTCTTGCTTTTGAGAAGGAGGGGAAAGGAAAGGCACCAGCCACATAAAGGCATTCACTGTAGAACTGCAAATGAGCCTGCACAATGTTTTATCCTTCACCAGTCCTCTTTGTCTCCTTCTCTTCTGACTGCATTCTTGGAACATCTTGTACAAGAATTTATAAGACTGTTTGTTTTATTGCCACATTTTTAACTGCATAGACCACATTGCAGTCTGGGAAATACGTTTGAAAAGAATGCCAAACTGTGTCATTTTGGTTAACAACAGTTCTTGCTAAAACCGAAAGCCATGTTTTTCTCACATTGGAATTAAAAAAAATACTTCGGCAGAATTAGGACAGGAAAGATACCTGAAAAGTTGAACTGTGTAAACACTGAAATGCTGTCAAGTAGAGTTTAATTAGAAAGTAGGGGATGCAGCATCACTTATAAGTACTCATGAGTTTTACATATTTAAAATGGACAAAAGCCACCTCAGTTTTCTGGCATTAGCAGATTTTCTAACTTGATAATAACAACTGAACACAGTGTACCTGATAAACAGAATTAAAATCAGGCATAAGTATTTAGAATTTGAGTACTTTTTATTAAAACCAAGCTGGAAGCCATAAGCTGTGCCTGGAGGAGAGTGCATATGGGAATCATTCCTACACCATGGGTGCAAATAGCCCTTTGCAGGTAAGATCCCTTCAGGTGTCTCACTTCAGAAGGCAGCAGCAGTGCTCGACTGCTAGAAGTGACAGATGTGCTGCTTTCCTCATTATCAGAGCAGCGGCAGGGCATGGAAGTGCCGCAGACACTGCTCCTCCAGCCATCCTTTTGCACCTGCTAGTATTTCAGATACGATGGGTAAATTTCATTTCACGCAAAAAGTGACAAACGTCAGCAAACTAATCTGAGTACAGAGATTTCATCAGCAGGCTTTTGGTTACTGCAGAGTGCATCACTGGATGACTGGATCCATGAACTATATGGTAAATAATAAATAAATTATCAAAATTATATCATTAAAATTATGATAAAATAGAGTCTGCTTGTTTCAATCATTCAAATTCCCTTGAGATAAATGACACAGACAATGATTACAGAGGAAAATAGAGAAAATAATTACAGGGAAGTAATACAGGTTAGACATATTAGTTGATGAAAGAAAACAAGTTAAGAGGTTTTTAAAAATACATTTAGGAAAAATTAATAGGGAAGGCAAGCTTAGAGGCTGCAGGCTTATACTTTATGGTGTAAAGACATATTTCTTTAACAACATCACTCCTAATCCATAACAAAACACATCTCTGGGAATGGCATTTTTGAATGAGAGGATACAAAATCTGTTGAAAATAGTATTGGATACAATTTTTTCCCCATAAGTATTTAAAATAATTCGATGAATCAGTTTTGTGCATTACTTTCTACACTCATTCACTTGAATGGTACCATCTGTGATATGTTTGCATAAAATGAATTTCAGTCTCACTACGAAACATTTGTTGAAAATAATTCTGAGTTTACTTCAGAAAATATTCAGTGTAGAAATCAGATGAAAACTCTGTATTCAACCAACTAAAAGAGATTACCAGGGAATCTATAACCTCATATATAGATATATAGATATGTAGATATATATTAACCTCATTTTTGGCTTTCAAAAAACAAATAACACAATATAAGAAATTTAAAAAAAACCACTTTGTTTTACATTTTCCAGTAAAGCCTACACTGGAAAAAAAATGGAAAGAAATTATACTTGTTGCATCAGGCTGTTAGGAATTATATGATAGGCTGTCAGAAAACAAGACTAGTGTTCTTTATAGCCTTCTCTAAGAGATCACAGCTGCCTGGAACATATTACTGCTGCACAAGTAAATGCTGCTGCACGAGGACCCTTCCAGTTTTACGTAATTGCTCATTCAGGTTTTCCTTACTATGACTAATATATGGTTGCTGAGTCTTTCAAATGCAAAGGCATTTTCAGGAACTACCAGTTTTGTGACTTAAAGTAGATATTGTAACCTAATCCAGTATCCCTTTAATTTGTTGAACTAATATGTGCTACATATTAATGAACATTAGGGATCCATGTTCATAGAGTGTCTTCAAGCTTAGCTTGTTTTAGGGTTCCAGATTCCTGTTCTAATCTCTGATTTAGTGATCAACAGCTTTTTCCAAGTATTTAAGTGTTAGGTCAGAAATGGTGATAGCTGAAGGTTCCTAGCTCTGCATTATAATGGAGCAACAGGTTCCACCTATATTCAACTTAGAGCTTAGCAAAATATGTTAGAGAAATTGTCCTAAGAGAAAGCTGTGTCTAATAAGCCTGCTTAGCCTGCCAGCCTTGCCTGCCCTCTGTGCTTTAGTGCTGTGGAACAGAGGAGGCTCAGGCATCTCCATTTGCCAACAGGCTTTGATTTTAAACATCCCTCTGAAAACATGGAACTCCTCCACGAAGTAATATTAAAGTTGGCTGAGGAATTCCTTCTCAGATTGAATGGCTATGAATGAACTGGTTAGTGCTTAACAGCTGCATGGCTGGAAAGGTATGAATTGAAATGTCCATGTTGGATCGTACTGGTATTTTTTTATATGGGACCTAAACTGCATGGCTTAGCACAAAGAGAGGCAGCTCTTAACAAAAAGAGTTTGACCTCAGATAAAAAAATTGAAAGGAGTGGCCTAAACTTAGCCTTTTTATCCTTGATCATAGTTCCTGGCATTGTCTTCTTCCAAGGCTAAACTTAATACAGTCCTACTTTCCCACCTAAAAAATTCTTCTAAGCTACTCTTCAATTAACAGTTTCAAAATTTCATCTGTCATCCACTGGAAAGGGATAAAAGTTTACACAGCAACATGTCTCAACTAGAAATCATTAAAACACCTACTCAGCTAAACCTTGCAAATCTTTTTTTTTTTTTTTTTGAGTAATATGAGGTCCTGTGGAACAATAAGACCATTTGTTACTTTTTCTGACTCTCCAAGATGCTCTCCAAGGCTGGGATCTATAGAAAGTAAAAGCCAGAGAACTGAATACACCAATTCTCCCAGCAGCCTCACATAAATAATCCAGAAAAGAGAACACTAACTATGGTTGGATCAGCTTTCAGTACATTTTTAGGATCAAAGGGAAATCTTTTTAAAAAATCCCCAGAAAATCAGGGACTGATTCTTCTGAAGGAAAATTGCCAAGGAAGGAAAAGAAGAAGGCAGTACCTTCTTACTGGGAACAAATCTACTTCTGCTCTGAGTTTGTCATTGATCTTTGACTAGAGAAGTCTGCATCTCTGAAAAGCAGAGGAATAGCTAATAATATGCATCATTAGAAGGTGAATTCAACTACTGGGATATTTGATGATCAGTACTGTTCAGGGTCACATAATCAAAGAGCAGGGAAGGGATTCCTCTCCTTCCTTTTCCCCTCCCTCCCTCCCAATTTGCATCTGTCACATTAGACAGGAAATAAATGTAAAAAGAGATTAGTAAACAGGGATAAACTGTCTCTCATTATCAACTCTAGGACAGGACAAAAATAGAGTCACAACAACTATAAATATTGTAAGGTTCAATAGGTGCATGTTCCCTGTGCCTAATTCCTGCTAGCAATCTTTCCACACTAGTCTGCCAAAACCTGAGAGCATCCATAATGCTGAAGACAGGATAAGTAAGAAAGTTATCAGGTGATGGGAAGCCAGAATACAGCCTTCTCTGATGACCAGAGCTCGGGCTATTTAAGTGGGAAATCACAAATGTGCCTTTTATTGACCTGTGCCTGACCCAGAGGACTCAGGAGATGACAGCTGACTTCCACTGGAACAGTTTTAGGCCAGTGTCTGAAGGGTTTTGACTCTCACCAAAGAATTTCCTTCAATGAAATCCTAATGGGAGAAGTATAAAGTAACAATACAGTTTGTAGGGTTTTATTCTTCCTTGCTAGAGAATTGTGGCCAAGTATAACAGAACCAACTATAAGCAGGTTTGCTGTATTTAAATGAAGAATATGACAAACTACTGATTCTAATCTTATGAATATTTTGATATGTAAAATTTGGGGAAAAAATATCCTAAGGGATTACAAATGCAAGATTTAAATGAGGAGAATGTTAACTGGAAAGGAGTTGCGATAAGAGATATAAAAGCAACAGTCTAATTCAAATCGCATGGCTATAGTACAGTTCCATCATGCACATTAAGCCTACTTGGATCAGCATGTATACACAAAATCCCTGTCTGAAGACAGCTGCTCATGCCTTTTATAAAGTGCCCTTAGAACACTGAACATTCTCTGAAACTCATATTTAATATGTAACTTCTTTTTAAGAAAGTTTTAAGAGGAAGAAGCAAAATGATGCATGATTTAGGAGTCAAAAGTATTAATTCAGTTTCCATTATGAAGGCTTTTGAGGGAAGTGTCTTTAAACATCTTCAGATACTGCAAAGAACATTAGGAAGGACAAAAGAAACTTATGTTTAAAACCTTAAGTGGTTTTAAACAAACTCTACCGTTTTTTGTTTGGGATGAAAGGTAAACCTGCAGAAACATTGATAAACATAGTATGAGTTGCTCCAGATCACACTTTTAAGTCCTAACTCTATTTTGAAATAAAAAGAACAGTAAATCATAAGTACATTAGTAAAATGTTAAGACTGAAAATATACTATTGAATCTATTTTCTTTTCCTGAATTTAGGTAAGAATTAATTGTGGAGAACACAGTGGTTTCTGTTTTGTATCCAGATGAAGATGAAGCGTGACTGAGATTTCTTCGAAAAAAGACACCACCTTGAGACATCCATAGCTAAACACGCAGATGGGAAGTGGGAATTTAGTTTCAAGACCATGATCTGAAGCTGGTTAAGCAGGGATTTAAATCAGGTTGTGAAAGCTACATGTGTGACCTGTACACCAGGCTACACTAATCTAGGTGGATTTTCACTTTATGTCTTGCCTCTGCTGTGCACATTTTTTGAAAAATATGAATCTTAATCATCTGTCTTTCAAAGTCAAGGAGAAGCTCTGCTAGAGCTAAAAGAATGTTATCATTTGCTGTATCCCCTCGGCACCTTGATCATAACTTTTGAGAAGGACACAGAGGTAGATAAAATACAGTCGTTGCACAGTTTCTGCTGGAAGGGCTGAGATTCCCTACCCGATGTGTACTAGTACTTGAGCATGACAGGCAGAATAGGGAGCAATTCCATCAGGATGTAATTATCGATTACATATCACTCTGTGATATTTTAAGTTTCAAAAAATACACTGTTTTAAAATAGAGTGATATTTTTCTAATCATGCTGCTTGGTAAGAAACATAGTATTGTGAGAAATCAAAATGGGTACATATAGAGGCATAGAGAGTAAATGAGGTCTTGAGAATCCTGAAGCAACTTGCAGGCTCAGTAGCTGGCATGAATCCTGGAACTCTGAAAACACGAACTGTCTCCTATAGATTGGTTTCTCTTCTCTTCAGAGAAACAGGACTTTTGCCATCCTTTATGGCAGGATCAAAGAAACATTTGATTAGGAAACTATTTTCTCCTTATCCAAAGGCCACAATTAGATTTCACATTCTGATTGCTAGAACAGACCAATTGTGAAAGAAGAAAGCTTGGACTTTGAAGTGCTTTCCACCTGTGATCTGCAAACTTGTTCCTGTTGGAGGAACATGTAGAGTGTCCCGAGCACACCTGAACGTGCAGTCCTCGTGTGGCACCGCTCCAAGGTACATCAATGGAATAGTCACCAGGTCAGGACTACTGTTAGTGAGTACAGCAAAAAACCATTCTGTCAATGTCCTTCTTGCACTGCAACACCTCATTTTGCTTTCAAAACTTTTGCCTATTAGGGCCTGTCTAAATTACAATGCTTTCCAAAAATGGCTGATACTGCACTGGCTATTCAGTACGGATGTCAGGTTCTAAGAAATGCTTTTAGTACTTTGAGCATGACTGAAAAAGAGAGGCTTCTAAATTTTCAATTATTTACATTACACTTTCTGGAACTTTTAATATTTAGTATAAACTCACTGAATGTACTTATTTCAAAAATCCTTGTGCTCCCTTGGCAATAGCTTGCTGCTTCCCCTTCCATTTCAGCTGCACTTACAATTTTCTGCTCCAATTCTGATACTTCAGCATGTACTCTCCTGCTGCCAGAAACAGAATTGAATCCTACCAGCTGCCTGTAAGGGTTTAGCAACAATATCTTTTAGCATTGGAAGTATTTTGTTAGTAATGTGTATTAGTAATGTCTTTGTTGGGCTTAAGTTGGTTTGTTAACTGAGAAACTACAACCCATGTTTTAAAAAGAATGTATACTGAAACAAAGTGGGGTTTATACCCTATTAATAAGGAATTTTAAGTAAAGCTATGAACATAAGTCTAGAAGCTGCTCACTTTTTTTTTAGAACAGATCCAGGTCAATTTAACAATGTCACATTGGTGAAATTCCTTAGCAAATGACAGTGGTTTGGAGGTCAGGGAGGTCTGAAAGATGCTGTGTCCTTAGATATCCCCAGGTTTTTTCCTTTAAGGAGATTAAAAGAAAAAGGAGGAAAACAGAGCAACCGGGATAATGGATACTCAATAAAGTATATTCTTAGATGTTGCAAAGACTTATGCCTGAAAATCATCTAAATAGAACCCATGTGCATTAGCATCTGTGTAATTTTCCCCCTACTATCTCATTAACATCACAAAATGCAGACCAGTGGGATTTTGATAGCCAGCCAGCTCATGCATGTTGCAATTACCCTTCCTGTCATATAATTCCCATACTTTCCTCACATATCTGAGCAAACTAACAGAGTATCTGTGGTTTAAATCATTAACATCTATAAGCAGTATCTATATTATCACACTTTTCAAGGCGTGTGGTATTTATTGCATGACTAAGTTAGCAAATGCACATTTGAAAATAAAATAGCTTCTAATCTAAGTATTCATTTGCTGATGAATTAAAATCACCAAGTTATTCAACACAATTCAAAATGAAAAAGCTGACATATCATTTATTGCAAAGGCCACAGCTATAATAGGAACATCATTGTTTCCCTTTCTGCTGGTCTCACACATTCTTTTTAATCTTGATTATTTGTCACCCTGTTAGGGACTTCTTATGGTAATGAAATCCTTTGTCAGTGATGTAATCAGAGCCTTTTTCTGCATTTTTCCTTCCTACATAAGTTACAATTGCAGTTATAAACACTGTAGAGGTTTTTTTCTGAATCACACAATTGCAGATTGTTTGAAGAAAACACACGATCCTGGCTGTTGCTAGGTGGCAAATGCTCTTAAAGATTTTGCAGGCTAGAGATTTCCTCAAACCTTTAATCCTCCATATTTATTTTATAACCCATAGGAACTGTTAAAAAAACAACAAAATACCACTCAATCCTAGGATGATCACAGATTTGAAAGAGATAAAAGATTTGGCATCAAAAGCTTATTCCCAATCCTAGCTACAGGTCAGTTTAAGACTTTCATGAGGGCTGATTATCCTGTATCTGCATATTGCAGGGCTGCTCATGTCTTCTTCTAAAACTGGTGTTAGCTCCTGTTTAGAACAAGCTCCTTGATGTAATGAACAAGCCTCAGCCATAGTCCTTTGAAAAATACATGCGTACGAAAGAAGAACTTCGCAGACTGCAAGGATAGAAGCCAAAACTTTTGCTTAACATCTAAGAACTGATCATCTAGGGGATTTTGCCTGAGATGTTACAGCAGCATTGAGTTTCAAAGAGTATACCAATGTATTGATAAACCTATATAGTGTTTGTCTGAAAAGAGTCCTGCACTCTACCATTCCTAGGGTATAATTTTACAAAACTGCACATTAATTCCTACTTACAGTTCAACTTAAAACTGCATTTTTCAGATGTCCTTTTGAAATAAGGCCAGATTCACAGCTGAAGCTAAACTGATGAGACTTTTCACCTCCAAAAGCTGTCACACCAATGTCAGGGTTAGACTCAAGTCCATATACCAGTAATGTATTAAAGGACAGCACAAGGAAACTCTAAATAAAGAAAAAAAACACCAGTCTTTATTACAGAGCGGCTTCAGCTTCTCCTGCAGTACATCATACCTGTTTTGAAGCTCAGCATATTCATATTCAACCAAAAGCATGGGTCTTACAATTGAAAGTCTTGGGTAACTCTAGTAGTATCCATTATATATTATCCACTACATCTTTCCTTGTCAATAAAGTCTCATATTATCATTAAAAAAGCAATTTTTTACAGATTGAAAATTGTTCCCTTGTTCTTCCCTACCACAGACACACATCGTCTGTAAGTTCAGGTGGCTTTGGTAGGAAACATCAGTGGAAAAGTAGGATATAACCTTCAGACCCCGACTTTAAGATCTTTCTTTAATTTTGATTAGTTGACTAAAGTTTCTGCACTTTTTGTGTTCAGCACGATACAGGAAACATGTTTTGTGCCTAGACATATTCTCAAAAACTGCTGCTCATTACAGAAGTCTCTTGATGGTGCTGGGATAGATGAACCTTAGACTTCCTGGAGAACCGGCACAGGCAGCTGTATTCTTTTGAGCTCTGTAAAAGAGGCAGTGAAGCCATGATGGGCTATCAGCATCTGACCATCCAAAGAAGGTTCCTCACTTTCCTCAGTCAAAGGGGATAGAAGTGTTTTGGAGATCTACCACATTTGGTAGCATGGCCAAATAGCTGTTACTTGCTGAAGATTTTGACAGCTACCACCTTGTAAACTCAAAGGGAGAGAGTGCTTGAAATCACCCTCTGGCTGTACAGGCACAGATATTATATATATTGAATACATATATTATTATTATATCATTACTCTGGATAAACGTTCAGATAAAAATAGACACTAGCTTGTAGTCCTTCAGATATGTCTATCCATTACTTTTATATCCCCTCTTCTTCATAGTTTCTGTAATAACTGTTGCAGTCCCACTGTGAAACTAGTAAATTCACAAAATGACAAATACAGTCACTGTATAGGCACATAAAATGCTCTCTATGTAAAAAAAGGTAATGTAGTCTTTGTAAAGTGAAGTATTTTACTATGGGGCATGAAGCAAACATAAAAGATTGATTGTTTTTATAAAGAAGTAATGTACTTTGGAGTTAATAACCACTAATAATCAGGATTAGACATTTCACGCAATGCTTGTCTCCCATCTTTTGACATTTCTTAAAAGCCTAAAATTTTTAGCCATCTTTAAAATTACGGATTTCACAACCTGCCTGCAAAACATCTCCGCTAGAAAAAAAAAAAAAAAAAAGAAATATTACTTTGTCAAATTTTAGAGGAAACTAGAGGCAATTGAGGGAAAAGCTTAATCTTAAAGTGGATTTCTAAATTTCATCTGGAAGGATGATTGATGTGCTTTCCCCTCCCACACTGCTATAACTTTAATCTCACCTGGAGGAAAGAAAAAGGGAGCAATCTGACACTTAGCCCACTCAGCTCTGCTTTCCAGACTGCAGCTAGGAGATATTTGGGATGCTCTCTGGGGGAGGATAGACCAATTACCTCTTGGAATTGATCCTCAGAGTGTTATTAATTTAGCTAATTCCTATGTCTTATTCATTATAAGCATGTGTGGAAAAGTGCTCATTATCAAAATTGACTAAAAAGCCCTCTGATCCCATCAGCTGGCCTTTACTAGGATTTCCTTGTTCTCCCTGCAGTTTGTGCTTCCTAGACAAACTGCTCCTTGTGGACAGAAACTGCTGAGCTCCTCTTCACAGCTCACAAGTTCAAACCCGTCTTGACTGGTTAAATGGCATCTGCTTTGCTGCATGAGCCTCAACGGCACATATAGAACAACTACAACCTGCTTCCTAGGAAGGTTTCTTCATGTGGAAAAGGCTTCTGTCTTCACTGCTGACCCTATGCTGGTCAAAATGACCAGATTAGCAAAAGCATAATTTAAACTGTTTGAGTGTTATCCCTCTTGTTTTGCTTTAAACAGCCCAGGGAACACACACATCTCAGCTAGAAGGTAAGAGCAGGTGCCAGCTGCTCCATCAAACTGAGGCTGACTGACAGCTTCTTCAAACAAGCCATGGCACAGGTAGCATAAGATACGTTTAGTACGCTCATTTTTTAGTGCGTTTTATATAATTCTCATCAAAGCTAAGAGGTCAGCATGCATGGCAAGAGGCCTAGCTACACATAAAGTCTCAAAACAGCCATCCTTGTCAGAATGTCAGAGGGTGGGGAACAGCACTTTTGTCTGAGAACTTTGGCACAGCACTGTGCTGAGTAGTAATGTTGTCTCCCACAAAAGCTACTTCAGATAGCAACAATAAAAGTGAAGAGCTAGGCGAGGGAAAACTGGCTTATCTGTGCAGGAGCCTGTCACCAGTCACAGAACCCAAGCTCATGGGAGATCATGGACAGAGGAGCAGGTGTCACCTCCTTGAGTGAAGTCTGGAAACAATACAAGGAGGACCAGATTGGCATGTCCATGATGCTATGAGGATATGAATCACTTCCTTCCCCTTGACCACTGACTAAGTTATGAAGTTAGAAATACAGTCTATTAGGCATTACTCTTGTCCTCTGTACTTCAAATGCTTTTCAGGTTCAAAAGCAGTTGAGCAATGGCAACTTGAGTGATAACTCAAGTGGTAACATGAGAATGCCATGGCTAGTGGGTGGTCCTCACATCCTGCAGTCATGAGGGACGTTCTTTCTGGGGTGATGGACTACTGCTTTTGTGGGCTGAAGATGATTGTATGCAAAATATTCTACTGCTGTGCATTGCACAGTGTGCTCACTCAGAGGTATGTGTTGGCATGCCAAAGGTGTGGTTGCAATCTATCACACTGGCTCATTCAAATTGTCTTAACGTAATTAAAAAGCACAATTAAGCTCCAGGCTATGATGTTTGAAGATCTCCTCAAGGTGTCTTCAAAGATATTAGTCTGCAGCATGCTAGAGCTTTTCAACTGTGTTATATTAAAAACATCACAACATGCTTTCTGTTTGCCTAGCACAGGATTGCAGAAGCAGAGCAGTGGTTTCCATGCTTAAACTGGAAGCACCTGAGGAGGAGAATTGGAGAACCAGACAGTGTTGTCACTAGCACCACCCACTAATGCTGCTTCTCGAGTGAAAGCGAAATGCAAGCAGTAAAAGAAAGTGGTAAATTGGGAACAGGACTTCTGTTTGCAGAAAGGCGTTGCAAAGTTCACACGATTTGCCCACTAAGTGTAAGAAATTATTTTTAAACTATTTTTGCCACTTTTAAACTCAATTTCTCTTCTTTTCCAAAAAAAGGTTACAATCTTCAAAATTAATCATTAACCTCTGTTACTTATGCTGCTTTGAATCAGAAAATGGCATTCCTGGAATGTTTGATCTGTTATTGTGTTGAAGACGACAGGCAGCTGTCTTTGAAATTAAGTGCCATAAATTGTCAAATTATAAACCACGTGTATATGCAAGTGTTCATGTCCTTCTAGTGCATTTCCGACGTGAATCATAGATTTGTACCTGTAGATGCTGAAGACAGTTAATTTGCATTATGGCAATATTCATAAAATAGCCAATAAGTGGGAATAACAGGGGGAAAAGGAATGCACTTCTCTCTGGTATTACTGACACTTTGGTGGATGCTTCAGCTCATGATCCAGAAGTCTCCTGTACCAGTGTAGAGTCTTGGGGAAGCTGCAACCATACCTGCCCTCAGTACTCTATCAAAACATAAAAGAAAGCAATTGTTGCCAAGGCTTAGAATCTGGCTATTGAGAAGTAAAAGAAAAACAAACTACCTGAAAAGAAACAAAAGATGTTGGAAGAAAATGAAAAGTTTGGGAGAAAAACAAAACAAGAAATCTCAAGTGTGCTCTAAACCACTTTGATCAAGCATGACTAGCATTTATTTCAAGTCTACACCATCATTCAGGTGTTTTTGTACCATGGCAGGTTTAAGCCTTCAGTTCTCTCCTGAAACACTTGATGTTATGTAAGATGTCATTTTAGAAAAATATGAGACCGTGTTGGAAACCAATTTCCTGAAGAGCTAGGAATAGGGTCATATCGTTATCTGGTGTTATACTTGCAGCTCTGACAATTTTCTTTTTTAATAAATATGGGTAAGTCCATAGGACGCTAAAGGACAACAAATACCGTCCTTTATCTTATGTCTGTGTTTCAAAATTGTGGAAAAGATGCTTTGCTCAAAAAGGGTCAGAAATCTTTTGGAAGACACAAAATGATACAAAGTCCCTGATCTAAAACATAAAAAAAGCCAAAGACACGATTACAGAGTTGTGTTGTGCGAGAGCTGAGCAGTCAAACACAAACCATCAGTTCTGACCAGGAAACTAAGTAGTTACGTGTAAGTGATTTACTGCCCCAGACCCTACTCAGGGCTTGCTGGCTCCCGCACAGCACTGCACCGAGTGGCCCCAGTGCTGGGCTGGAGCTGCTTTGCACCTTGGTAGTTTGGATCACAGCCAGAAGAGCTCCGTTCCCTTTCCACAATTTTGGGCAGACAAGCCTGTAGAAGAATCAGCCGTACCAAATACACACAAGCCAAATCAGACCTGTAAGCATCCATGTACGGACACTTTTCAAATACAGGTCACTAAATAAAGCGGAGAAGTGAATTTAGCCCGTAACAAACCCCTCAACACAAACCAAACCACTTTTATTTCTTTGAATTACTTTTGCCTTCTTTTTGCTAGATCAATCACAGATGTTCTTGCTTTAGCACCAGGGCTGGGCAAACCCGGATAAGCACGGTAGCTGTTCTCTAAGAGCAGCCAGGTACGGAATACAAATCACCCAAAGCCAGAAGCCTTTTTTCCCCTTCGCCGTGAGGCTTCTAAGAGAGAAGCTGATGGCGTTTAGTTTGAGACACCTCATCAGCCTCCCCGCCCCGGATGCTAAAAGCAGGCGAATCGTGACTACAGCCCTTCCCAAGAAGAGAGCGGCTCCTCGGCTGCCTCTCCCTGGCCCCCACACCGGCGCCCCACACTTCCCGACCGGGACCCCCCTTCCCGGGGTCCGCGCCAGCCGCTGCCGCCGCGGCCCAAGGCCGGCCACCGGCCCGGACTGCCGCCTCCGTGGGGCCACCCGAGCCCCTCAGCCACCGCCTGCTCCGGCCTCCCCCTCGGGCAGGGACCCTCCGCCTGCCCCCGCCCCGAGCGAGACCGGCGGGAATGCTCCCGGTGGGAGCGGTGGCGGCGGGGCCAGTCCCGG
>VZTG01007434.1:349094-409923 GCA_013397845.1 Melanocharis versteri | reverse complement strand
AAGTTTGCGCGCTCGGGTCGCGGCGCTCCGTAGCCCCCTCTCTCCGGCCGCGCCGGCGAGGGCGCCTTGTCTGAGCCGCGCCCCCTCCCGCCCGACCCGGGGTCCCGCCGGCCGCGGGCGGCTGCCGGAGCCGGCGCCGTGCGGGTGATGCTGCTCGCACGTCCCTCCCCGAGAGAGACTCCGAAGTTCCCCGCAAGGTCGCGGGGGAGCGTTGCGTAACGCCGGGCGCTGCGGTGCCGCCGGCGGTCCGAGCCCCGGGACGGAGGGACTGCCCCGCCGCCCGGGCGCTCCCGGCTTTCCCGAGCCTCTCGCCTGCTGGCTGCCCGCGTGGGAGCGCGCTCCTTTCCTCCCGGCTCGGCGCCGGAGAGAGCGCTCGTCTTCCAGGGGCTTTGGCGGAGCTTTGTGTTTTCGCGGTCTGGCCTGAGCGTTGCATTGATTGGAGCTCCTGCCGCACCCTGGGGTAGTGCCCCATTTTTAAGAGGTTCGATAGTAGGCAAACTGTCTTGGTGACCTTTTAGCATGTCCCGCGCAGTGCTAAATGACCTTAAACCCCCTCAAATCAGGCTTTTCAGTGGTCTGCTAAGTAATTCTATGCCAGTCACTTTGGCGTTGGTGTTTGTTGTTGTTGTTGGGGTTTTTTTCGGGCATTTAGTTACAAAATTGGCTATTGACATGCTCATTAGAATTTTGTTTCTTGAAAAATAATGTCTGAAAACAGGACAGTGTTTGCTGTATGGGATTTTTGTACTTTGAGCACTGATCAATAAAGTTAGCAAGTCAAAACCTATCTGTACAGAATCTCCGAACAATACGTAACAGCTGTACAAAAATAACAAGTCTTGGTGAGGTCGAATTGTGTTTATATCATCATAATCCATCTGGAAACAAGCTGTGGTAAGCCTTGTTCTTCATTTGTGTGTCTGGGCTGCAAGAAGGGTTTGTGATGTGTTTCTGTACTTATCATGGTAATGTGTATTTATTTTTCTGTTTGGAGAAATCACAGTACAGCAAAGCCCTTCGAAGGGATTGAACCACTCGTTCCAAGGCAGAGTAAAATCAAATGAATTTTCTAGTCCTGAAACAACTGAGATAAAATAGGGAGAGCTCTTTAAGGGAGCTTAGAAGCAATCAGAAGCACATCCAGTTGCAAAAGCTGAATTTAGTTGCATATGTTAAATTCGTACTTTTAACAAATTTATGTGAAGATGTTCTTATTTCTCTGGAGTACTCTCTAATAACAATGATCTTACTACCTTTGCAACAAACCCACAGCGAAGTATGTCATGTATGGTTTTTCATTGACCACAAAGCCCGTGAGAGCATCTTCCAGAAGGGCTAAGCGGCTTTCATTTCCCTGCGTACAGGGTGTCTGATCATTTGTGAACACTCAGAGCTCACTGTTTTCCTGCTAAGGCACTCAAGACTTGAGACAAGCGTGTTCCTTGAAGCGCGGGCGCCGAGCTCTGTTCAGATTCAGGCTGAAGTTGCTGATGGTGTCAGCAGGAGCTCCCTACACCTGCCTGGTAAAATGCTCCACTTGCTGTAGTGGTTTATCAGTTCTGCCTGTACCGTTCCATCTGGATTGCTCAGTTGAGATCTCACTGTCTGGCTTTGTTTGGAAATTTATGCAAGATGGTGTTTATAGAGTACTTCTTAGTCTCAGAATTTGCTTGTAGATTCTGCATAAGCTGTGTATGCAGTAACCCTCAGGACTTTGTTTTTCTGCTTGTACGAAACACACTTGCAAAGGGCTTTGTTCCTACTGTGAAGTTAACTTCACAGTTTACCCTTTTGTTAAAATCTGAGAAGTGCTATGTGATACTTGTATACTACTGAAAAAAATAGTCAGAATGTTCCTGCTGCTTTTCACTAGTTATTTTAAGCAAAGAGGAAACAAAAGGTGCCTTGTCTGACAAACTCACTTTCAATCTCTCATGTGAGACTAAATCTGTTCTTCAAGCAAAAAAAAAAAAAAGCTGCATTGATTCTTATTTAAATTCATGTACTGTACATCGTCCTTATTGTAATATTGTAAAGATGTGTTTGCTTGCGTGTTCTTCCTCAGAGGTTGTGAGGGTTGGTTTTTTTTGATTTTTTTAATTCCATTTTGCAGCTCTTTTTTTCTTTTCTTATAGAGTATATTTGCTATCAGCAGTGGTATCAGATTCCTATTTTCCCAGCAGGAGAAATTACCCTTAGAGTCATTACTGCATGTACTTATTAAAGCAATTAAAATTGGTTTTAAAATTTTGGAGTATTTACAGAGTTAAACTAGGTCTGTTCAGACCCTGATGTGGCCCACTTTTAAGAATGCCACAAATGACAAAGACAACAGATTTAAGCCACGGTATTAAGCATATTTGCTAACACTTCTTTTTTACTATCTACATAGCTGTACTGTGAAAAGAATCATTGTACAGTATTTTGCAAAGCATGTGGCATGCAGTTCAGAAAATATGGCTTCTGTGGTCATGAAAGCACCATGATTTTCTTTAAAATAAGTAGTGTTTTCTTCTTCTGGATAGGTGCCTTTAGTTCAGTTTTCCATGCATAATTACTGTGGCATTCTTTAAAAATCTAGACATCTCCTTCACTGCTGCTACTCATTTCCAGTCTAATTATTTTGGGGTTCATTTTTTTAATGGAAAGTTTTTGGCAACACACATCAGGAAAGGTGTTTGAAGTGGTCGGTGCTGACTCATTTAATAACAGGTCGTTTAAACAGTTGAGGAAAAGCAGAGACAGGGAAAAAGCAGTTTTCAGGATGTGGCTCCACCAGTGGCTTCCGCAGCTGCCACTCTGTACCTGTTCGCTAGTGTAGGAGCAGTCGAGTACCTTCACAGCTGTAGGAGTTTGTCTGTCTAGATCTGTTCTACGGAAGCATTCTGAGAAACAGCAGAGTAGGTATTTGTCAGCCTTCACGGTCAGGTACTTGGGGAAAAGAGGAAAACTTTGAGATATGTCTGCCTGGAGAAGAGGAGGCTCTGGAGAGACTTGTTGCAACCTTCCAGTACCTAAAGAGGACCTACAAGAAAGCTGGAGAGGGACTTTGTTAAAAGCTGTGTAGATTCACCCTTCATAGAGGGTGGTGAGACACTGGAATGGGTTGTTCAGAGGTGCTGTGGGTGCCCTGTCCCTGGAAGTGTTCAAGGCGAGGTTGGATGGGGCTCTGAGCACCCTGATCTAGTGGAAGGTGTCCCAGCCCTTGGCAGAGCAGGACTGGAACTAGGTGACCTTTCCCTTCCATCCCAAATCATCCTATACTTCCATATGGCCAAAAGAACAAAGTCACTTTTCGCAGTTGGCAGTGACCTGTCCTCCAGCATCCGGAGTGCAGACCAATGTGATTACAGCTGCTCAACTTTCAGAAAGCCCATTTTTTCATAGGCACTTTGGAGAATGATTGTGTGCCCATATGTTACTGAACATGTTTTGCGCATTTTCATGGTATAGGAACCCTGCCAGAGGTTTTGGAATTGACTTGACCTATATAGTAAAAAGTAAAAGCTCTTAAGCTTTTCTTTATTTTAGCAACAAAAAGCCCATGATACCAATGCTTCTGAATGTTGTTGTTGTCAGTCTTAGATTCTCCATAAGTTAACAGTGGTACATGCCTTGAGGTGAATGAAACAAACCTGTTCTTTACTATGGTATTGTTTCCTTGCTTTCTCTTAAGCTAGCTAAAATAATTCCAATTTCAGTAAATGTTATATAACATTACATAATGTTCTACTGGTATTCTGTTTTTCCCGAAGTTTCTGGAGTTGTATATTAGAGCCCAAAGAAGAAGCCACAGCTGATGGTTTCCTAATTATGTGAAAAGCTCACTGATGCAGTTTTCAGACTGAAGGGATGGCTTTGGAATAGCCGTTGTGCAGCAAGCTAGAGGTCTGCATATAGTTTGTAAACTTTTCTCTGTTTTTTTTCTTTTTGATCAATTATCAGGGACTGATATGGGGGCCAGTACTGTTTAATGTCTTTATTAATGATCTGGATTTGGGCCAGCGTGTTCAACAGGTGTGTGAACTCCCCTACAGCAGGTTGAGGAGTGTCTGACACTATGGACGACAACAGCTGCTAGACAGAGGGACAGGCTGGAAAAATGATATGACAGGAGGTTTGTGAAGTCCAAGTCGTGCATCTGAGCCAGGGTAACACCATGCAGCAGTACAGGCTGGGGTCAGCTCTCTGCAGGAAAACTTTGCGTGGGAGTCCTGGAGGACAGGTTGAATGGGGATCAGCAGTGATGGCCAGCTGTACCTGGGGCTGGTAGCAGTAATGTCGCAAGCAGACGGCAGAAGGGATTCTTCTTTTGTTTGGCACTTGTGAGGCAGTGTGGGGTATAGTGCCTTGTTCAATTCTGTGCTGCTCAGTACCAGGGAAAACACTGACATAGTGGAGTATGTGACATGAGGGGAGAGGTTGAAGGTAGTGGGCTTGTTCCGCCTCAAGAAGAGAGGTGTAATGGTCTGTTAGCATTCATCTAGAATGCTAGGGTGGTCCTTTCCTCTTTGTATCACTTGAATCTGCAGTGATTTTTTTTTTTTTTTGTCTGGACAATGGCAGAATTTACCGCAGTCTACAGCTACCCTCCTAGTGGCAGGTATGGAGAAGACAGAGGCAGACTGATCCCAGAGATGGATGGTGACAGAACAAGAAGCAATGGACAGAAGTTGGAACATGGGAAAGTCTAATGAGATACAAGAGAAGGCTTTTTTCAGCGTAAGGGAGGCCAAACAATGGATGAGGTGTGCAGAGCTCCTGCCGGGTCTGCAGTTTTGGAGATGTTCAGAATGGATGAGACTATAAACAGCACACTCTAACTGGACTTGGTTTGAGCAGGGAACTAGAGTAGATGATCCTGGAAATTGCTTTCATCATAAGCAAGTCGGATCTTTTAATGGATGTCGGTTTTGTAATCAAACGATCTTGCTGCTGATAATGGTCAGCTCAGACCTAGCTTTCATAAGGGAAGCTAGAATTGTACTTTCCCATGTGTATCACTTTGATCTGCAGTGATTTTTTGGTCAGACATTTTGTTCCCTGGTCAGTGCTGCAAGATGTTTCTGCAGTTCCGTAGTCAGATCTTATCTTTACAGTCCCAAATAAATTTGGATCGCCAACGAATTTTCATCATTTTATTACTTTCTTATCTCTCCTTTCTCTTTATGATGATATATAATAATCCATGTTGTAGTACAGGTTTCTGTGTAACTATTAAAGTAAGTAATCATTTACTTTCTGATATTCTTCATCTTCCTTTTCATCATTCTGTCTCTTGATGAGTTCAATATTCATACAAAGGATCTGCTTCTGTTTCTCTCAGAGACTTGCTTGATGTCCTTTGAAAACTGTGGTGTGAATCTTGTTTCCTAGTTTTCTTTCAGCAGAGTGCCTTCTTATCCATGTAATTGGTGATGTCTATGGAGAAATCTGGTTGTTTTGTGGGGCAGGAATTCCTTTAACAAACACCTTTGCTGAATCTTTGCCAATGTGTCATATTTATTTGGGTGTCCACTACTTCTTTCTAATTTTTTGTGTTGATTTGCCATGTACAAGTATCAGGGCAACATTTGCACCTTGACTGTTGATCTGGTTTTAAGCAGGAGATTGCATGAGAAAGTTGATACAATCCATTGTACCTTTGAGCCCCTTGATATCTTAGTGAATAACATCTAATGTTGGCAGGTTGTTCCAGTTCGTTTTATCCAACATTTTCACAGTGTGTTCTGCAGTCACTTTGATTCCATACAGATTCTCCAAGTACCTCACAGAAATACATTCTGGAGTAGGGATTGCTTCACTTTCTTTTGCAGTTGAGCACAATTATGAATAACTGCTCTGCTCTGTTCTGTTCTTATTTTCTGTCAAAAGAATAGGGCAAAACTGTGGTAAGGAAGTAACTGAGTACATCAGGGTTAAAACTCCTGAAGAAATGGACTGAAATAGCTGGTGCATTACTGTATGTGGAACTGATGTTATTCTCCATGGAACTGAAAAAGCATGTACTGTTCAAGAGAGAGATTTAAGAGAAGTATTAAACTGTAGACTTCAATATGCTGCTGTCAGTGCTCCTGACACTGGCCTTTGGAGTTTGTCTGTAGGCTGGCAGTGTTTTTGGGGAAGCTGTTTTGTGGATTTGCTGGCTTGGAAGTCCTCAGATGGCTTTTTCAAATACACCAATAACAAAAGAAAAACTAAGGGGGATGTGAACATCTTGCTAAATGGAGAGGGGACCCTGGTAACAGAGGGTGCAGAGAAGGCAGAATGTCTATTTTTACATCAGTCTTCACCGATAAGACCAGCCCTCAGGAATCTCTTAGCTCAGGAGACCAGAGGTAAGGAATGTTGGAAGGAAGACTTCTCCCAAGGAAGGTTGGGTTAGAGAACATGTAGGCAAATTTGACATCCACAATTCAATGGGCCCTGATGGGATACATCCATGAGTGCTGAGAGACCTGGCAGACACCACAGCAAGGCTGCTCACAGGCATCTTTAAAAGGTCAGGGTGATTGGGAGAGGTGCCTGAGGACTGAAGAAATCAAGTGTCACCCCAGCCTACAAAAGGGTAAGAAAGTGGAGCTGGGGACCTACTGGCCAGTCATCCTCACCCTAATCCTTGGAAAGGTGATGGAGCTCTTCATTCTGGAAGCAATCTCTATCCACATGAATGACAAGAAGGGGTTCAGGAGTAGTCAGCATGGATTCACTAAGAGTAAATAATGGTTGACCAGCCTGGTTGACTTCTATGATGAAACAACTTCCTGAATGGATGAGGGGAGAGTCGTGGATCTTTTCTACCTTGACTTCAGCAGAGCTTTCAACACTGTCTCTCCCAACATCCTCACAGGCAGACTCAGGAAGTGTGGACTGGATGAGTGGACGGTGAGGTGGATTGAGAACTGACTGAACAGCAGATCTCAAAGGGTCGTAATCATGGCACAGGGTCCAGTTGGAGGCCTGTCACAAATGGTGTTCTGCAAGATTGAATACTGGGCCCAGTATTGGTTAACGTGTTCATCAGTGACTTGGCTGAAGGGGGAAAAACCCCACCACATTCTCCCTGTCTTTTTTCCCTCTGCATCATGCATCAGTCTTGTGTATAAGCTGATGTTTGAATGTCTGTAGCCATAGTATTGCATTGCAGTACAGGCCCATTACATACCTACTTTTGAACTTTTTGATCGAATGTCTTCTCTCTTTCTCATTTAGAGTCTAAATAAGAAGTGTCTCGTGTACTCTCTGGACAATATTCATAATCTTAAGGAATAAGCCTTGTCTCATTCCCTTCCTGAACTTCAGCATTCAGTCCAAACTCAGACCCATTTCAACTTATTTGCATTTCCCATGCAGCAGATGTGCTGACAGATTTGTTCCAGCAAATCTCTTGGCTGCCTTGTTTCACTGGGTGCTTTTTTGCTACCTCTAGGTCTTTCTCTTTCTTATGTCTAAGGTGCTGAAGGCTTCTTACATTGTTGGCTGTTGTTGCTCCAGTATGGTGCCAGATCTTGTTCATTGCCCCGTATGGCTCTTTTTGGAGGATGGGAAAATTCTTTTTTAGAAAAAGTGGGATGATCCATAGTTGTCTTTAGCTCATTGCATCTGAGGGAAGAAAAAGATGTGCATGCACTCCTTTTAAAATGCTTTTTGGGACCTTGTCTTTGCTTTTCAGTACTTTAAAAATCCTGGTAACTTGAAAGCTTTGAGAAGCTGTTTCTCCTCTTTTCCAGAATTTTCTGTCTTACGAATTAATTTGGTACTCACTTTAGGCTTGAAACTTGGCACTACTGTTGGGTAATAAAATTATGAATTGTGGTGTAAAGGCTTGCGTTGTAACTTGCATGGAGGGAGGCAAACCTCCTGCTAAACTCAGAAGAGTTTACATCCTGTACGGCAGAGGAACTCTGCCATGGATCATATGCTCTGGCTGCTGTGGATCTGGAAGCATATGGTGCTGCCTGGGTACAGAGCTGCACCTCCATAGTTCCACTCAGTCACTAACTCAGTGACTCTTCTCCCTGCGGTTCCATAGGAGTTGCTGGCTGAGTTGTGAGCTTCTGGTTTGTGTTAAGCGTCTTGTGCTCCGTGCAAATTCTTTTTCTGGCAGAAGCTCAGCTGTTACTCAGCCTGCACTTGGTTCTCTGTGCCCCTAAAGGAGCCTGATTGTTTCACTTCGATTTATGCAGAAGAGTTAATCTTAGGAGGTTGTCATCTGGATGTAGAAAAGGTGATTATTTCAGTCAAAGTATCAATTGTATTTTTTGGCTGATGTGGTTGCAGGTTTCGTTTTAATGAGCCTAGTTTTTAATTGACAGCTTTTAGTCATTGAAGCTAGGTCATCATGAAACATTGGAAGAGAAATAGATAATCATTTACAGTTGTGGTTTTTCAGGTATGCTGGGGAACCCAGGAGTACCTTAGAATAATTTAAAGAGGTAGATTAAATTATTTGGTTTATTAGTATCACTAATTATTTGGATATTACTATCACTAATTATATTCTGCTTTGCAAGGAAAATTACACTTGAACATTTTATCACATGAGCAACAGCACTATCATGAAAAAACTGTGGTTTTGGGCTTTTTTTTCTGTGAACCCTTGGATGGTAAAATTGGCTTTGAGTTAAGCTTGCCTACTGCTTTATACAGTTCGATACCCTAGCCTTTGATGTGATAAGTGAGTCAGACTAACATTTCCAGTGGCTGAAGGAAGATGCTTTTTACTGACATAGCTGAAAAACAATTGCTCTTTTTCAATGGTATCTTATCTTTCATATTTTTGAGATCTGATTAATGACTTTTCCACAGATTAAACAAATTTTTGTAGTTCTCCAGTAGAATGAGTATTAAATCAAAACTGCCTCTCTGTGATCCTGTGCAAGAAGAATTAGAGCAGCTTTCTTGCTATTCAGCATTGTTAACAGATGGTTTTAGATTAGGTGGGGAAATCCCCAGAGGATGATCTATGAATTAATGATTGCAAACAACTCTGATTATAGTTTAGTAAAACTGTTGTGTGGTACGATGAGCCTGTGGCTTTCTGCATGGATTTATTTTATGTTCCTTAATTCATTAGAAAAGTATAACCCTTGCTGGATAGAACCTTAAAGTCTGTTTTTTACTTATTGAGCTATATTGCATTTCCTTAATAGCCTTGTTTAAAGCTAATAGGATAGATGAGAAGTGATATAGACTCTAGAGCTAACTTAAAACTGTTACTCTACTTTAGATACTGAATTGGATTATTTCTTAGTTATATGCCTAAAATGAATTCTGAAATGGTGAGATAACTCCTAAGCACAAATTGCAAAAGTAATGTATGAGCAAATCCTAAAGTTCTTTCAGATGTACATAGAAAAATAAAAAAAATGTGCTGTTGCTTTTGTCTTACCGAAACATGTTTTTATTAAGCAGAATTAATATAAACCGTTTAGAACTACACAAATCCTGTATTTTCAAATAACAGTAAAGCAAAATTGTTCTGCAGTAACATAATCTTTTCAGCATGGGTGTTGTGATAGTATTTTTGTTTGTTTGTTTATTCACAGCCATGAAAAATGCTTACAAGTAGAAGGGTAATGTTGTCCAATGTTGCAAGCACTTAACATGTAGGTGTTGGACCAGTGCATGGAGCATTCCCTTTTAATTATCAAAGATTCTGTATTGTATCTCCATGTTACATTTAAATATTCTTACATTTTCCAGCTGAATGAATTTTCATTGCCCTGGAGCTCTTCAATGAGGCAATCAAAAGACATTACAGGCACTTTAGCATAAATAAGATAATAGTTCCTGGATTATATGAAGTTTTTGTTTTGTTTTGCTCCCCTGTAGGTGGATAGTAGTTGGATTTGCATAGCCTTTTCCAGAGCACACTGTACTCAGTTAATCCCTAGAGCAAGTATGTGCTTTTCAAAATGGGATACCAGGTGTCGCTCTGAACTGAAGTGGGATGTCAAAATGCTGCTAAGGAAGCCTTCTCTCTAAGAGGCTGCAGGAACTCCTCTGTTGGGAACATGCAATGCGTGAAGGATTGAATAGCTGGTATTCATGGCAGGGAAGCCACCTGCTTATGAACTAACAAGGAACATTTTCTACATCTTCAGGAGCCAATCCCAGTTTGAATAGAAAGAATTCTCAGTTGCAGGTGGTGTGTGTTGTCCCTGCTACATCCTTTATTACAGTGGCTGAATTTTTAGTTCCATAACAGTGGTGTTTTTTTGAATAAGCAGCTCAGAGCTGGCTTGGGAATTTTTTGCACAAGCACTACAAGGTTAGGTACCTTAACAACAGCAAGTTAGGGGGGAAAGCCAGAATTATTGTTTGCCAGTCTCTGGTTTTGAGGTTACCTGATTATGTTAGTAAATTGAGTTATTTCTGAGTCTTGCATCTGTCTGGTGCTGAAAACATGTCTGCATCTGTTTTGACCACATCTGAAAGTGCACTTTGAACAATGAACTTCCCTCTGAGTTGGATTTTCTTAGGCTTAATCCTGCCCAGGATTTCTAGGTGTGGAATGAAAAGCAGGAATTGCTTTGTTTATGAAATCTAGCTGTTTGGGTAAGAAGATACTGAACTGAAGGGCAACAGGAGGGGGGAAAATGTGCTGCCTTGTATGCCCTGAAACCCGATTATTTGGTCTACTAGCCTATGCTCACCTTTTCTAGTGAGGTAGTTGTGCATTTCGAACTTCAAGACAGCAGTTGAGTTAGAAAGCCAGTTTTACTTCTGGATGCATTTTGTAATAGGTAAGTGCATATTGTATGATGTCCAGTGTGCTTGTTGATGCACATATTGTATTATCAGAAGAAGTTAAGTTTTACCTTGTTTGAAAAACTGTCTTTGCCAGCTGCTGTCAAGTGTCTCAAAGGTACAGATTTTGGTGCCAGCTCAGTCTGTGAACTTGCATGTGTCTCTTAAAAAAGAGAAGAAAGGTTGAACTTGAGTTGTCTGAAAATGCTGATGTTTTTCATGGTCACTCATTCCTATAGAAATTCTGAAGACGCGTTTTTTGGGTGGAAGGTGAGGCAGTCCTCTGACTTGTGCAGCGTGTGGCAGTAAGAGTAAACAAGGTATCTTTGACCAGTGGTTAAGCTTCACTGAAGATTTTCCAGTGATCTGTCTCCTCTTCCATGTGTGGGAAGAAGAGGAGGGGATAGCAGCATGCAAGTCAGTTTTCGTGTACTTTTCTGCTTCACCTCTGCACATCAGTGGGGATCCCTACTTTCAAGGAGTCTGTGAAAATAGAACATTAAAAAGAAAGCATATTTCTCCTCTACAGTACTTTAATAACATTATTAAAGTAATTCAATCCTCTACATGATATCCAAGAATCCACAGGCTGCAAGAATAGTGAGCTGTGTTCATTCCTTTTTTTTTCCCTCTGATACTCCTTTTCACAACTTAAAAAAAAAAAAAAAAGAAGAAAGAAAAAAGAATTGGGAATAATTTAATCCCATGGAGAAAAAAAAAGTCCTGAATTTTTTAGAGTTCTCGTTGCTTTGGAAAAAAAAACCCAAGAAACAAAACCCAAACCAAAAATACCTACCACACAAATCGCCAAATCCAAAATAACCCACACTGGAGGAAATAAATTAGTATCATCAAGTTGTTGCACTGCATTTGAACAAGTTCCTCTATATCACATCTTCATCTTCTTCCTCTATATCACATCAATCATTTTCTCAGTGATGTTTGGTTTGGAAATTGAAATTTAAAAGTTCCTTGGTTTTCTAGGAATGCATTCAGCACAAAGAAAGGGTATTCACTACTATGATACAGTCTTGCTCTGAGTTGAATCCTTTTGATCTCTTGAGAATTCCAAGAATGTCTGACAAGTACATAGCAATGGTACTAATAATCTGAGGTGGGTATTTGAATTTGAAGTTGTGTACTCTTATCTTTCCTGGTGAACTTTGTTGAATCTAGATTTTGAAGTGTAGATGTGAAGGAGGTGAAGAGGACTGTTTTCTCCCCTTCCAGATAATACTTCTATCCGCTGAAGCTGTTGTGCTTGTGAGAAGTGCACAATTAGGTATTGTGGTGTTTTAAAATTAAATGTACAGTTTGCAGTTAGCCAGCTGGAAATCTGGTTACAAGTGCATTGTAGCTTACTTGTTTAACTCTCATGCTCTTTTCTAGGCAAGAATGTAGAGGACTTAGGAATATAAGATACTGGGTTAGGTACCCTAGTGATCCGAGCTGGTAGGGCCATTCTTGTGTTGCTTGGCAGCTCCTACTTGTCCCTGCAGGTCATGGATTGTTCCTTCTTCCTTTTCAGAGGTGGCTTACCAACTTGTTAAACACTGCATGTGAAAGATTGCCAGAGGCTCTGCTAAGCGTGTTAGCATTTGCCCACAGATAAGTGAACCAGCCTACAGGTTGTTAAAGTTGTTTATTTAATCTGCTTCCCTGGAGGTTTTTATGAAAGATGTGCATAAAACCAGCGAGAAGATTCTTTTAAAAAGCCTCCAGGTAAAGGTATAAATACAACAGTCTCAATGCCACAAGTCTAACAGTACTCAGCAGTCTTGGATATGCAGTGCATTTGTACTGCCCTTCTAGACACCAGTCTAGAGGGACTGTGAGGAAAATTCATAAATAGGGGGTAGCTAGATCACATCACTTCATGGAAGCTGTCTCAAAAGTGTTGACTCTGCATCCTGAATGATGTGTTGAGGGTCTGTGTGACTTCTGCAAGAAGAGGTTGATTGCCCCTTTGAATAATAATGCGTAGAAGAAACTGTTCTGGTTCAATTGTCTGTAAAGCAGGGGCAATTGTCTCAAATAATGTTTTCAGCATAAAAAGAATATGGGTTTTTACAGTTAACTAGTGCATTAGTAGTTAGTGCAGTTGAATTTAATTTTGGTTAGTCTTTTCCAACCTTTGAAAACTTTGAAAACTGAGTTTATTTGTTGAATTTTTCTACAAAATTAAATATGAATGGAAAGATAAGGCTTTCCAGTTCCAAAAATCCACACACTAGCTGAACTTTTAAAAAATATTGTAGTGCTTGAAATTGTACAAAAATGTACAAGATTTCCATTAGTGCCTGGACAGGCATCTAATCTTAACAGACTTTTGTTTTCTAGGACAGGTAAGCAGGTAGTCCTTGTTCACTTCCTAAGATCCCTGAGGCTCATCTTGTGATGAGAAGTGTATGTGACGGTTCTGCTTGTAGCCCTTGTGGACAGGATGTCAAATGCCAGCTGCTGCTTCTCCGCTCTCTCTGACGCATGGTTGTATTCTGTAGCAGGTGTGGGTGTTGGAACAACGTGTGCTGCTGTCTGGCTAAATGAGTCTGAAGACCTGATCATCCTCAAGGAGTACGCTAGACCTAATGAGAGACAGTACCTAAGATGTAATGTTACAAGTTCCTCTCTGCCCCCAAACTCAAGATGAACTAATGAAAGTACAAAATGAAAGTACAAGCAGTGTGGGAAAGGCTTTTTTGACCAAGATTTCTACATGTTGTATTAAATGCAACTAAATTTACCTTACAGCACTTTTCTTGTAGGGGTCTGTAAATTCTTTCCCAGTATACAGTGCTGTTACATTTTCTTTGCAAAGACTGTTCATTCCTAGTATTACTTTTTTTTTCTTCACTTTTTTTTTAAAGGAACAGATTTTCTACCATTATAAAGTCAATGGAAGGTAGAAAGCAGAAAATACACAAAATGGAAAAGGAGCTGTTACTCTAAGACAGCTAATCCTGATGGCATAGAGATAACATCTTGAGTTTTTTCTGGCAGGAAAGCTGATCAATATAGAATTAAAGAATCAATGGCTTGGGTTGGAAGGGACCTTAAAGGTCGTCTAGTTTGAATGCTCCCTGCCAAGGGCAGGGACACCGTCCATTAGATCAGGTTGCTCAGGGCCTCATCCAGCCTGACCTCAAACACTTCCAGGGATGGGGCATCCACTTCTCTGGGCAACCTGTTCCAGTGCTTCACCATCTTGAGACTTAAGANTGTGGGAAGCCTGTGCTGGAGTGGCTCCTTGCAGGACCTGTGGCCTTGTAGAGATGAGCTGATGTTGGAGCAGGGTTCCTGACAGGACTTGTGATCCTAAGGAACACCCATGCTGGAGCAGCCTGTTCCTGGAGGACTGGACCCATGCTGGAGCAGTTCGTGAAGAACTGCAGCCCGTGGGAAGGACTCATGTTGGAGTTCATGGAGGACTGTCTTCTGTGGGAGAGACCTCATGCTGGAGCAGGGGAAGGAAACCTCTTGCTGAGGAGGAAGCAGCAGCAGAAACAGCATGTGAGGAACTGACCACAGCCCCCATTCCGTCTTCTTGTGCTGCTGGGGCAAAGGAGGTGGAGAATCAGGAATAAAATTAAGGCCAGGAGGGAGGGGTAGAGGGAAGGTATTTTTAAGATTTGTTTTACTTGTCATAATCCTACTCTGATTTGATTGGTAATAAATTCATTTAATTTCCCCAAGCAGAGGCGTGATAATATGCAACAAACAACTTTGCACACCCCAAAGTTGGTGCTCTGGTTGCAGGACTAGAGATTCTTGTGCAGCCTGTGGTGCAGACCATGGTGAGACAGTTGTCCCCCTGCAGCCTATGGAGGTTCAGGTGCATGCTGAGATCCATGCTGGAGCAGGTAGATGTCTGAAAGAGTCTGTGACCTTGTGGGAAGCCTGTGCTGGAGTGGCTCCTTGCAGGACCTGTGGCCTTGTAGAGATGAGCTGATGTTGGAGCAGGTTTCCTGACAGGACTTGTGATCCCAAGGAGCACCCATGCTGGAGCAGCCTGTTCCTGCAGGACTGGACCCATGCTGGAGCAGTTCGTGAAGAACTGCAGCCCGTAGGAAGGACTCATGTTGGAGTTCATGGAGGACTGTCTTCTGTGGGAGAGACCTCATGCTGGAGCAGGGGAAGGAAACCTCTTGCTGAGGAGGAAGCAGCAGCAGAAACAGCATGTGAGGAACTGACCACAGCCCCCATTCCGTCTTCTTGTGCTGCTGGGGCAAAGGAGGTGGAGAATCAGGAATAAAATTAAGGCCAGGAGGGAGGGGTAGAGGGAAGGTATTTTTAAGATTTGTTTTACTTGTCATAATCCTACTCTGATTTGATTGGTAATAAATTCATTTAATTTCCCCAAGCAGAGGCTATTCAGGCCGTGATGGTAACTGGTGAGTGATCTCTCCCTTCCTTATTTCAGCCCACAAGCCTTTTATTGTATTTTCCTCTCTCTTTTCCTGCTGAGGAGGGGAATGATAAATTTGGCTTTGGTGAGCACCTGACATCCAGACAGGGTCAACCCACCACACAAGAGGCAGTAACAAATACTACTCTTGAGAGTCTAAATCATCCTGTGTGCAGTGTCGGTACTTTCCCAGGGAGGGAGGTGGGCAGGGTGTCTTCCAACATGACTTGTCAGTTTAACTCTTGTGTTTGTAGCAGGGGCTATGAAATAGCTATGTTTCCTCTGGTTTTATTTATAGATGTCTATAAATACTTCCTGAAACCCAGTCTCTTTAAGTATCACTTAATTCTGTCATGCAAGGCTTAATTACACTGACAATAAATAGACATTAGAATATTTTTAGCTAAGCATGCTGTCAGGATGCTTCCTGAACATGAAGCATATAATGACTTAAATGTCAGTATCTGAAGGCCCTCAAAAAGATCTGAAAACAGCTGCTCAAAAAATGCCACAACTGAGCTTGTTTCCTTAAATATGAAGTGCATCTTGATACATTATGGCTATATGTGTTAGTTTTGGTAAAGTACTTGAGAAAAGGCAGTTATTTTTCTGTGGCTTCTCATAACAAGTGGCAAAAGATTGTAGCTGACAGATTCTTGAGACACTCCTTAAACTGATTGTCTCAAATCTCAGATAAACATTCCATGGAAATAGTGCGAGAGCTCACATTAAACAGAGGGTGAGTACCATCAAAAGGACTGTTTCCTTTCTAGGACCTGATCAGTAAATCCTTAAGTAAACAGCATGTAACGTATTGCTCTTGTTCAAAGAGACTTGCAGGTGATCTTTTCAGCTGCTAACTCCTATCCAAACATCACAGATGTTGGTGACTGGGAAATACATGATCAGAGTATAACAGGTTAAATATTTGGGAGGTGTTAAGCTTGAGGGAGGTCTTAGACGATGTTCTTGGACTTGCAGGAGTTTCCTTCATTTAAAAAAAAATTAAAACACGGTAATAGTTCTAGTCTGGTTGCAACTGCATGGACTGCAGGGGAAAAGCAATTTTTTGTAATCTGAAACATCTTAAATGCTGCAGGTTTTACTAGTTCAGTTTTTTATAGGCTCTTACGGTTCCTTTGGTTTGTTGTTGGGGAGAAAACTCCTTGTTAAGTTTCTTCTGGGTCTTTCCTTTTCTTCGACTTGTCCAGTTTTTTATCTTTGTTTGAAGTGTTGTTTAAAAGTCATGAGCGAAACCTTTGCTTATACTTTATTTTAGAAGCCTTTCTTATTGGCCTTTTAATGCTCACTGCTGTGTTTGTTTTCTGAGGCAATTATTATTGGGTGCTGAACTGGTTAAATAATCTTTGCACAACTTATTAGCATCACCGTTTCTTTCAGGTTGTCACTTAACGTTCTAGTAAAATTCCTCTCCTTGGTAAGTTAAGATCTTGTTATTTTTTTAACTCTGACTGTTAATTACAAGCTTAATTAAGTCTTGAAAAGAATCCTAAACTGCTGTTGCCATTACCTCTGCTTTTTCAAAACTTCATTTGACATGGAGGATGTACCTGTCACTCTTAACACTCTGTGAGGGAATGAGAATGCGTAATTCTGAAAAATCTCTTTCTCCTTGTTTGTACAGCAGTGTTTTCTGCAGGTGGCAGATTATGAGAAGCCCATCTTGTATCTGAACAGCTTTCCTCATGCCTTTGATATTATTACATTTGGTTTATGTGTAACTCATGTTTCTAGAACCAAACCCAGCCTTTTTTTCTTTAACTGATCTATATTTCGTATCTTTTTCTTTTATCGTGACCTACCTACTCCTATTTCAGGGCTGTTTGTCACTTAGTTATTTGTAGGAAACATCCTATGCAAATCTGATATCAGTACAGGCTGCATTTGCTACAAAATGTTGATCACACCTGAAAGAGGTGTTACATGAAGCTGTTTGCTGTGATGTTTCAAACTTCTTGACCAACTTCTGTTTTGGTTCTCTCACAATGGATGTTTTTAACTGTCAATCCATACAGTTTTTTGGCTTATCTGAAAAAAAAAATTATGGAGGTCAACAATCTTCCCTCCATTCCGATGTTAAGATAGTTACTTTACTGGCCCTAAGTTAGCCAGTCTGAGAAGAAATTGTATTACCCAACTAAGAGTTCATCATTCCAGGAGGTATTTGCAAAGCCACAGCAGCTGTGTATAACCATAGGCTGAGTTAAATCTTCATATGCAAGCTACCTCAAGTGGGTGTCTAGAGTAAGTCATAGAATCCGAGAATGGTTTGGGTTAAAAGGGACATTTCAAGACCATCTGGTTCTACCCCCCTGCCATGGGCAGGGATACCTTCCACTAGACCAGGTTGCTCAAAGCCCTATCAAAGCCCCAGGTTGTTCAAACTACCTGGCCTTGAATCTTAAAATGATGGGGCTTACACAGCTCAGGGAAATTGTTCCAGTGCCTCACCACCTTCATCATATAAAATTCCCTCTGTAAGTTGAATCAGAATCTACCCTCATTTAGTTTAAAACTATCAACCTCTCTACTTCACTGCAGGCCTTGGTAAAAAGTCTTTGCTAATCTTCTTCTAAGCCACCTTTATATATTAAAAGGCCGCTATAAGGTCTCCCTGGAGCCTTCTGCCACCCCAGCTCTCTCAGCCTGTCTTCACAGAGGAGATGCACCATCCCTCTGACCACCTTCATGGCCCTCCTCTGAACTGTCTTCAACAGGTCCATGTCCTTATTTTGTTGGGGACCCCAGAGCTGTACACCCCTTTCCAGGTGGGGTCTGACCAGAGCAGAGTAGAGGGGCAAAATCCCGTCCCTCAGCCTGCTGGCCGTGCTGCTTTTGATGCAGCCCGGGATACAAGCACATTGTTGACTCATGTCCAGTTTTTCTTGCACCAGTACCACCAAGTCATTTTCTGCTGGGCTATTCTCAATCTGTTCATCTCCCAGCCTGTATTGGTACCAGGCATTGTCCCAGCCCCAAGACCTTGTGTTTAGCCTTGTTGGACTTCATGAGGTTAAGATGACACTGGTGACAGACCTGTCAAAACAGCTGTTTGTTCTTGCTTAACCTTGGCAGGGGGAGTAGAGGGGTTGGTTTTTTCTGAAAAAATTATGATGCCCTCTGAAGAGAATGCTAAAGAAATGATAGAAATGTAAGAGGCAGTCGTGTTCCTGAGAGTGTTTTGTAAGACTTTTATAAAGCGATTTAAGCTGTGATATCTTCATGATTTTTATTATTTGCATACCTCTGCAGTAATGTGGGAATTAAAATAAATGCCCTTGATGATTTGTAAGAGACAGTGGGATTCCTTTCACTCTGCAGTGTTATTTGCATATGCATTTTTTTCAGGGTTATGCAGAACATGTTTAAACTTTTACTGGTGTAAAATGCTGTGGGAGGTAAACTTGCAGCTAGTATGTAAGCTTGGAGTTTGTTTTAGGCCAGTGTTATTTTATATATACTTCTGAGAAGTCAATAACTGTATGAATGTAATACTAACCCAGCATTGGTTGCTGTTTGCTTAAAAACGAGTTGAAGAAACAAAGTTGTGATCCTCTATCAGTTTTGTTTTCCTCAGCATTTGGACTAATGCTCTCAGTAGGCTTGCTAGCCATGCCTATTCAAGAATCCACCAGCTGGCACTGTTAGATTAGCTGCTGAGAGGTATTTGTTAATTCTGTATACCTGAAGTATCTACAAGTCAGGAATTTAGAAGAGCGGTGTAGTGCAGTTGTTTCTACCATGAATTTCATGTTGGTCTGAATTTCCATTGAAGTGATGGTAATTGTACGTTTTGAGGAATGTTATTCCTCATCTCAAATGAATTTGAAGATGTTCAGATGTTTCTTGAGTTTACTCTCTAGTAGGACTCTGTTTTCATTGTAAGAAGATCTTTTCACTGGAAAGGCGTCTGGGGTTCATAGGCTTTGGAGTTGAAGTTTGATGATCCAGGGACAGATTTGTTGTATGAATTACAGAAAGTGGCCTGCCTTTAGACCTTGTGGCTTAGGTACAAATTGGAAAAATAGGGCATATATAAGAAGGCAGTGGGCAGACTGCATTTCTGTACTGATGCTTTGTATGAGAACAAAATATTCTTCCATACTCCTAGCAGTTCTTCCATAGGGCAGCACTGGTCTTAGTTTTTTTGGCTTTTTTATTTTTCTTGTGTGTGCAAAGTGCTCTATGATGTGTTGACATTTCCCATTGCAAAGGGTTTAGTACTGGAAACTTGGCTAAACCAGCTCCTGGCATTCAAAACCTGCTTCTGCAAGGTGTTAAACATCACCGCTCTTTTTTTTCTCCAGAAAGACGACTCAGTGATATCTGAAGGGTAAACCTTGGGCATTGATCAAATCATGAAGCAGAACAGTTCCTAGAGTGCTTCCCACTATGTCCTTGAATCTGAAGGGAGCATTACAGGTACAGCTTGTATGCTCCTGTCCCGCCACAGGCTTGACTGGTAGGAGAATGTATGAGCGAATGACGATTTATGTTTTTTTGAGGAGCAGCAAAGACATCTGTGATCAAGCTGATAAAGCTGAGATGTTCAGACACTTAAGTAATTCGTGTAATTCTGAGATTCTCTCAACAGACATCTTTGAGCTCCTGGGGATGTGGCTTACAGTAGTTTTGTGGGCATTTTAAACGATACCGCTGCTGAAAGGAGCGCCTGCCCGTCTTTCTCTCCCCAGGCTGTACTGTTTCCCTTTTGCCACCAAAAATATTCATGAAGCTATGCAGTGAACCAGACTGGGGACCTGATTATGGGGAAAACTAAAATAACAAGCATCACCTTCTCCACAACTGAGGTTTAACCCACATCAGATAAATTCATTGCAAACGTGAGAGTGGGAGACAAGGACAGGTGGGACTATCTTTGCTGGGTTTTTATGCTGGTTTAGGATGTTTGAAACTACAGGGCTTAATTTCTGTCCTGCTTCTCACTAGAAAAGAGTTGTAGCAAAAAATGTAAAGCTCATGTTTGTAATGCAGTTTATAGTTAATTAATTGTCAGTGGCAGGATTGTATACTGTTCTCGTGTTTACCTAATGCCTTGGTTGAGAAGCTGCTTCTGCAATCCTGCATTTCTCCTCTGTGAGGGGAAAGGATCTCTTTGTTTCCTCATATTTGGTGTTTTGGACAAATCTTCAGTCTCCTGCAGCCAGCATGCAGCTGATCTCCAGTCTGTGTGATCCAAGAGGGAATGTACAGGGCTGTGTAGTGGGCCGAAAAGCCAAGTCAGGAGTTCAAAATCGGAATGTCCTTACAAATTGTTTTACTAACAACTTGTATCTAAATGGTAACCTTTTTCTAAATTCTAGGAAACGTGTAATTGAGGATGTTTAAGTTACGAGTGTGGTGGATATTTTAATGCGGGAAGGGCTGTGTGTGTAGTGTGAAAGGATGTTGAGACCCAAGGCAGCTTATTATAATACTGCAAATGGGAGTAGAATAAAAGTAAAAATCCCTCTTTTCATTTGAGATAAACTGAGATCACAGCAGATGAGCAACCTTAACTATACTCCAAATATTTTTTTCGTTCTCTGAGAAGTTAAATGATACCTCATGACACAGCACAACACTAAATTTTATTAGTAAAGTACTGTAAAAATCTATTACTGAGTTCAATTCAAAGCTTGCCTTTAATACTAAAGTTAAAATGTTCTAATAAATGACTCTTTTTGTTTGCAGATAACTACTCTTATTAATCATAAGGATAAACCAAAGCGTTCAGACAAGACTCTGCAAGCAATCCAGCGAGTGGGCCAAGCCGTTAACCTGGCAGTCGGGAGATTTGTTACTGTGGGTGAAGCCATAGCCAACGAAAACCGTGAATTGAAGGAGGAAATGAGTGTTGCTTGCATCGAGGCAAGGAGAGCAGGTATGTAGTTACTCATGAAATTGTGCTTGTGCCATTTTTGGCACACTATTTTTAGTGTCAGGCATAATGTAAGAACTTTATTATTTAATTGCTTAACCTTCCTCTGCTGATTCATTCAAGGCCTGATCTGTTACCTGATTTTGTCACTTACTTAAATTACTGTCATCTTACGAATAGGGAATGGAATTGTGTGTTGGCTTTGATTTTTATAGGATCATTTGCCACAAGGAATTACCTGACTGCTCTTTTTTTTATGATGTTACTACAGACAAAGAGCAGAGTGTTGGGAATGCAACTTTAGAGTTTATTGCTGCCAAGTTAAAACAGTGGAGTATTTAAAGTTATTTGAGTGTTGTGCTATTGAGGCACTGCATTCGAAATCTCAATGTCTGAATGAAGGTCGGTGTCAACCCACATTTCATCAGGACTCGGCAAGATGACTCACATCAGTCATCTGATGACTCCCCTCAGTAGAATGAAAATCATATTGTGCTTGCCTTTTTGCTGGATTCAAGTTTTGTTGCAAACTTGCTCTGTGTGTGGATTGAATGTGAAGTGTGGATAATTGAGTTGCCTGCTGTCACTCTCCTTCCCCCAGAAGACTCTGTCTAGGCGAACAGGGGGTTGCATTCTCTGATGCTGTAAGAGAATGTGTCGTGCTAGAAACTACTTTCCCAGATACTAAGTACTATTCCTTGCATAATACTTCAGTGGCCCTCAGTAAATGCATATTCTTAGATCTGCAGTGAAGCCTTCAAGATGACATCTAGTAGAATGTTCCTTTTGTTGTTAGTGGGGTGAGGTTCTGTTTTTTCTTTCAAATACTTTTGAATTATGGGAAATTCTACTTGAAGCTTTCCCAGTTTGAGCAGATGGATGAACCTGCAAGTGTGACAGACATTGTGCTTGCCGTGGCTTCAGGGAGACAATCTTAAGCTTCTGCTGTGGAGACAAATAAATGACTCTTCAACAGCCTTTCAAGACTTATGTCTTGATTACTACAGGATGGAGTAGCACTCTACTCCAAGATGTGGGTTACTGTACTTAAGACTGATCTGTTAAGTCAAACAGGGAGCTTGGATGGGTGTTTGGTTTTTATCTTTGAAATGACCTCAGAGTCCTGAAAAACTTGTCTTTGCTGTCCTAACTGGTGTATGCCTTGCTGAATCGCTGTTCTGGCCTCAGACTTCAGGGATGTAGTTCATACTATTATTTGTGATTAAATGAAAAAAAGAAGCTTAGAAATTGGGCATGGTGCTGTAAGAAATCCTCTGAAAATCCCTCAACCATGAGTCACAATGTCTAGAAACACGCTGATGATGAATGATGGTTCTTGTGATTTGAATGACTATTCTGGATAAACTTTAGACTGAAAATTCCTAGTCGCTCCAGTAAACTTGGCTGCAAACAGAAATGTCCTAATTTAAAAACATTCCATTTGTTATGTGAAGCATGTGTTTTCTCTTCAGAGATCCAAGTAAAATGCTGACAAGCCAAAATTGCCAAAGTTCACATCGATAATCTCAGCTGCTGGAAGAGCAGTGCAGTCTGAATCTCTGTTTCTTGACTTGCCAGTTATGCTGTGGTTAAGTATTTTTTTCTCCCTATCACTGTATGCAGGAGGAGCTCAGAATCTAAAAATAGTCTGCGGTATTTTATCCCAGCAAAAGACTATAGTTCTTTCACATTGTAAGTTTTATTTCCTGTTATGCAGTAATAGCCTCAGTCTAGAGGAGTGAAGATATGGGCTGTTTACATTTCTGTCAGCCTCACGTTTACCTTGGCATGGCTCAGTTGTTCCCTGTATTTGAGATCTAACTGAAGACTTAAATGGGAAATTCTGTGTAGCAAGCGTGTTTGCTTCTGGTTATTTGTTTCGTGGAGGGTTTTTTGTGCCAGTATTATCTCTGTGGACTGTTCAGTGTTGGACAAAGTAACACATTCCTTTGAGCAGATAAATTCTTATGGATAAGTGTCCTTTGAACTCAGTTTCTGAACATGGTTGCTGAAGTGCCATTTTTAATAACTTTGGTGTTCCCAAGCAAGCCAAAAAAATTTCCTGGATAATTGCAGCCAAGAATATTGACCCATATTAAAGAATCCTATGTTCTGAGGGCATAGGCAGCAGAAAGCCTTTGCTCTTTAGGGCGGGGAATCTGGTAGAGCTGTCCATACTTCTTTTTAGCCAATAAATTAGATTGTGTCTCAGAAATGGAGATTTTGTTAGGCATAGAAGATAGATTTTAACACAAAAGGATTTAGAACATTAAGCATCTCAATTTCTAAGAAAAGTAGGGAGTCTTTAAATCAATTGCATATCCCGCAGAGGCTTTGAAGCATGACAGATGTTGTATCTGTCTCTTGTGAAGGGTATAATCAGTGATCTGAAGTGTTTCAGACTTGTTATGACTATCTCCTTGTAATAAACCTTGTAATATGATTGACTCAAAATAGAATCCTAAAACACTGCAGAGGGTCATGTAGCAGATTTTGCATAACATTATTCTTGCACTGTATCAATGTTTACAATGACGGTATAGTAGTGGAATGTAACTTAAAGAAGCACATTTTAAATGCCCATCTGTGATTTTTTTTCTTTTTTTTTTCCTCTCTGAAACTAGGAA
Organism: Melanocharis versteri; assembly: GCA_013397845.1. NCBI lineage: Eukaryota > Metazoa > Chordata > Aves > Passeriformes > Melanocharitidae > Melanocharis > Melanocharis versteri. The sequence goes on along the minus strand of VZTG01007434.1, from coordinate 386,237 downwards.
AGACTGGCTAATGTAAAAGAGAAAGCACATGTCAGGAGTAAGTTAGTGTCATAACATTTCCGGTATTCTCTGCCAGTTGACTATATAGCCCTAAAGGAAGACATGGAGTAAAATAAAAGCAATAAATAGCTCTCTCCTACTTTTGCCTTGGGTTTTAGTACAGAGAGGGCTAAATTAAGGAGGCTGGGAATTTAAATGGATAAATGGAATCACAGAATAACTGAAGTTGTAAGGGACATTTTGACTCCCAGCAATGGAGATCATGCAATTTCTTGTACACTTCTCATTTCTTACTTCTTTCTTGTACCCTTACTTAACAGTGTTTGACCACCCTTGCTGTGGCAAAAGTATTTTCTTACATCCTGTTCCTTGCTTCTTGTTCCATCACCGTACATATTGGGATCAGCCTCTCTGTGTCTCTCCATGCCTGCCCACTGGGGGATAGATGTAGACCACAGAAAGCTCTGCCACTGGCCTTCTCTTCTTGGGGCAGAACAAATTCCCCCCTTCAACCTCTCCCCTTATGCCACTTGCTCTGCAATGTCAGCTCTGTCTAGCAGCCCTGCCCTCCACAGTATCAGGCACTCACCCCCTTTCGTATTTTTCACACACTTGCTGAACGTGCTGAGTCATCATCCAGGGAATAGTTTTGATGACTTCTATCCGTCCCAGAGGAAGACCGCTGAAAGTTGACTGCCCATTGAACTTTGCACCCATTATCAGCATCCCCAAGCCCAACAGTCAGGTTCATTTTCTACCCACCTCTTTGTCCCCTTAGTCCGTATCTCTTGATGAAGTTATAAGGACACTATGGGAGATCATGTCAGGAGCCATGTTGAAGCTGAGATGCACAGCATCTGTTACTTTCTTTTTTTAGAAACAATGTCATCTCATCATAGGAGGTATTCAGATCAATAAGGGACTATTCACCCTGGCAGGTCTGTGCTGGCTCTTCCTGATTGCCTTTTTCTGCTTCATGTGGTAATGGCTTCCAAGATTATTTTGCGATAATCCTGGAGGCTGATGTGAGGCTGACCAGCCCACAATTGCCTGAATTTTTCTTGTTAACCTTCTCTGAGATGGATGTGACAGTTGTCTTTCCATCATTGGAAATATCACCCAATTGTCACAATCTCTGTCATGATAGGGCAATTACAGTGACACTGAACTGTTTCTTTGACGTGCTCAGATGTGTTTTATGGACTGATGTACACCCAGCTGGGTATAGCTTCCCTAATTCCATCTCTTTACCCTAGCAGGTCTTGTTCCTCATAGCTTACTCTCAGGGCTTAATTCCTGTTCCAGTAGCTGCAGATCTACAGGCAGAGAAGGAAGCCTTTGTTCTGTTTCCAGAAGTCTTGAGTTTCTAGGGCTGTGTGGAACTTTCGACAGGCAGATGTTGCAGGTGTTTCAGTGTTCTCTGATAACTCTTTGTATGACTAGCTGCTTCACCTATGACTTGGTTCATCCTCAAGAAGGTGAATCCCATAGCATAAGAAATGGGATAATGATGTGCATCCTTTCTTGGTTGCCAAAAAAACTTTGCATCTGTTTTAATTGTTCTCTGTGTGTTTCTACAGCATTTTAGGTTGTCACAGGTATTGTGAGGTCAAAGAAGTAGATTAATCTGCTGATGAAGGTGAACAAATAGAGGCTGGCATGAGCTGAAATGAATTGGACTGTGGAGAAGGCAGTGGCCAATGTATTTTGCTGTTAAATGATCTCCTTGCCTGACTGGAGACTTGTCCTACATCTTCATCTGGCTGCCCCTCACTCTTTGAATTGTAGCTGTACTTCTATGATTCCTCTTGGTTCTATCCATTTTCAGGGCCTTCAGCTGTGGAACTCACTGTCTCAGACTTTACTAGAATACAGTATATTGGAGTAATCCTCTGATTATTTGGAGCACGCCTTTTGTGACCTGGCCTGGTCCCAGCAAATGTACTGGAAGTTCCTTGCCATAATGCAATACCTATTTTGGCAGCTTAAGAACCTAAGGGATTACAATTATCAGAGGAGAGAAGTCTATAGATTAACACTATGAAATGTGGAGCTCTGTAGTTTGAAGGACTGTCAGGCCTTCCTTGTTCTATAGCGTGTGGTATTTCTGGAGTACCAGAATAATGCAGGTTCTTCAAATGGGAGCACTGGCTTTATCAGGCTTTTGCAGTGTTTTGCCTGCTTAGGTGAATTACCTTAGTTGAGGCTTTGAAGATGAGTCATAGGGAATTTGATCAAATCTCCTAGATTTTATCTTTAAGGACGATTTTTGGGTCATCTGTAGGTTGATATCTTGTCTTGCATGCTAACAAAAATCATGTCTCAGAGCTTGCCTGAGCTCAATTTCCCAGCAGCCCTTCTCTGGTTACAGACTAGCATATTGCTCTGTCTTTCCTCTATTGCACTACTATCTAGGGTACTCCAGAAGATTTAATTGGATATGGCCTGTGTTTCTTCTCAGATAAGGAAATCCATTAGCTGCATTGGGTGTAGAGGTGTTACCTGCATAAAAAATAAAAGTTGATATCTAAGCCTATTTAACTGTCTATTTAACTAAATGCAAGTTGAATAAAAAGACAGTGATGAACTGAAAATCAGGACTTCTTTGCCTTTTTTTCCTGTCCTGTCTATGACAGCACCTTGTTTAGTGGCCCTCCTTCGAATGTCAAGTGCAACAGTCTCACTATAAAGCTTCAGTCCTGTAAGTTATAAAATTACTGTTTGGAATCTCTTCATTATTCATGCCTGGAGGCTTCTACAGGAATAGGAAATCCATAAATTATGGGAATGCTGACTGAAATTTGGAAAGCAAGGGGAATTTCTTTCTTCCTTGCTGCATCCCAGTCTTTCAGTGAATTGATGCAGCAAGTGTGGACACTGGTTTGACTTTTGCTATTAAAATCAGAAAAATGCCTCCCATGAATGTTTTCTCCCCCCATACTCCCCAATTCCGCCCATCACTCCCCCCTCAAATATCTGTAAATTACTGTAAGAAAATTAGTGTATGTTACAGATGGAAGAATAAGGTAGTAGTGAATAGTAATCCACGTTTAAATATGGAGAGGGTGCCACCAACAGTCAGTCGAAGGAAGTGAAGTGCAATAGAGTTGTAGGTAGCTCTGAAATTGTCTTATCCCTCAAAGGTAAAAGTTAAGAATGCTTAATAGCCCAGTGTCTTTCTTCTGCGTATGGAAAGTCACTTTATTTTTTTTTTTCCTTCTAGGTGAAACAATTGCACAGCTTACAGATGTGGCAAGCTTGGATCATCCGGAATCTGATAGCCACATAACAATCTTTACGGACAAAACGGGTGTGGTAAAAGCTGCGAGGTTGTTGCTTTCTTCTGTCACAAAGGTGCTGGTGTTAGCAGACAGAATTGTTATTAAGCAGATTATAACTTCCAGAAATAAGGTATTGTAGCTTCTTTCCTGTTTTGTGTAACTGATACGTATAGTCAGTGCAAGAGAGTGGTGGTTAATGTGATATTTTCGTTGTCTGTCTGGATGAATTATAAAATCAAGAGATAAAAATTGCAATGTTTACCTACCAGGTATCTGAAAAGGGATGGGTCTAAGTCAGTAGGATTAAAATAACAATTTTCAGTGACTCTGCATTTTATGTCACCTGTATTGCTTTATTCACTCAGTGAGCTGGAGAAGATGCTGCGTTGCTGCTTATTTAACTTGAAATTTGCTGTGAGGTGAAAAGTGTATCTATTGGTAAAATGGTCAATAAAAGCTTCTGCATGCTAATGACAGGATGTTCGTACTGTCAGGATCAAGACAAGGAAAGCATTATGGCATCTAAGCAAAAAGCTGTGAGGAATGCACATAAAAGCCTGTGCCAGTGAAGTGACGCTTACAGATTAAAAGGTTTTTGTGCAGTTTAACTTAGGTCTTGAAACTTAGCATGAAACTACTTGGTTAGTTTAAATAATGTATGAAGGCCCATTTAACCTCAAATGTAATGTATTTCATGCAGTGCAGACTTCACTGTCTTGCCTGTAGGATAGCCTTCCATTTTTTTCTCCACAATGTGCTAAAACAAAAATAGAAAAATCTCATGTTTGAAAGATGAGAACCTGATAAGGCCTGGGGTTTTCCATTAATTTTGAACTTGTAATCCAGAGCAGTGCCCCTCTTTCCACTTTTGAGTCCTCATGCTGTCCAGTTTACTTGCCAGACCCACTGGTCTCTGTTTTGCAGCACCTAGATCCAAGACACTTAGTTCAGTCCAGGATTCAAAAGCAGTGAAATTACCTGCTTCTCTCTGGCTTTAGACTTGGCAGCACTGATCTGCTGTCTTTGTGCTCATTTCTTCTCCCAGTGGTTGATTCAGTTGGCAGCAGTTTTATCAGTAACAGTTTGCTAAAGTTACTTGCAGCTTTTTTTGTACTGAAGACCAGAATAGTGCATTTAATACCTTTTGTTGCTTTTCTGCCGTCGTCTGCAGCCATGCAGTAATCCTAATTAATTTACCTTTCCTAAAGTGTTGGGTGGTAACACGGATTCAGGCTATGGAGCAACTGTGCAAATGCATGTGTCATGGAAGGATAAGGAGGGATATATCCTTTCAGGAGCAGGCTAGGTTTCTGATAATTTTAAATATATATGAAAATATTGTCATATATACACTGATGTGAACGTAGTAAGCATCATTGAAGCATTTAATTTTGAAAGCATTTCAAGCAATCTCATAGTCCAGAGTAAGTGTATCTGACACTGACTGCCATAGACATAGAATCGTAGAATATCCTGAGTTGGAAGTGACCCATGAGGATCATCCAAGTCCAACTTCTGGCCCTGCACAGGACATCCCAAGAGTCACACCAAGTGCCTGAGAGCATTGTACAAACACTCCTTGAACTCTGTCAGGCTGGGGCTGTGACCACTTCCCTGGGGAGCCTGTCCCAGTGGCCAGCCACCCTCTGGATGAAGAACCTTGTCCTGATGTCTGGTCTAAACCTCCCCAGATAAAACTCCAGGCCATTCCCTCGGGTCCTGTCACTGGTTCTGTCACAGAAAAGAGATCAGTGCCTGCCCCTCCTCTTCCCCTGACAAGGAAGTTGTAACTGCAGTGAGGTGTCCCCTCAGTCTCCTCTTCTCCAGGCTGAACAGACCAAGTGACCTCAGCTGCTCGTCATACGGCTTCTCCTCAAGGCCCTCTGCCATCTTCGTTATCCTCCTTTGGACACTCTCTAATAGCTTTGTCTTTCCTATATTGTGGCACCCAAAACTGCCCCGAGCACTCAAGGTGAGGCCACCCCAGTGCAGAGCAGAGTGGGACAATTCCCTCCCTTGCCTGGCTGGCAATGCTGTGCCTGATGCACCCCAGGACACAGCTAGTCTTTGTGATCTCTTGGGTTTTACTGCATTCACCTTTCTGTGTGTAGTGCGCATGTTTGGGTAAGTCTGCTTCTGTCTGTGGTGTCAGTGGAGCAATTCACATCTCTAGGACCAGATAAAACAAATGATGGGGTCTTATACAGGCCTAATATTTATATATGCCCAATTTTTATAGAGTACGCTCCTGAAAGGTGTGTCAGACATGGCTATGATGGATAGCAAAGAGATTCTTCCTGTAGAAGACAGTGTGGTAGAGGGATAATATGGGCAAGGACTTCAGAAGTGCACACAAATACTCTGAGACAGTGTAGTGTAATATGGCAAAGAGGATGGAAAGGTAGGAAGAGGATTGTCAGTACTGCCAACTAGAGAAGATTCTGCCTTCTTGAAATGCGTCACTGTTCCAGAAGATCTCAGCTCCATTTTTATCTTAGAGACTGAATGCCCAATGTTAAACTTCTATTGCCATTTTTTTTTTTGCTGCCTCTTTCTGAACACCTTTATTTTCATTGTCATCATCTTCCTCATGTGAATAAAGAGTCAATCAAGGACAAAGGATAGAAGAGGAGATGAGTGGTTGGACATTCAATCCCTCAGACAGATGAAATGATTGAGAGCTTCCAGGATGGTGATCTGTTCCTGAATCCAGCCTCGGGCTGATGAGCCCTAGTGATCCTGTTCCTGCTTCCACATCCTCTATACCATATATGCTGTCCTTGTGTTCTTAGATTGCATACATTTTCTTCCGTACCTGCCCACATCTTTCCTACCTTACAAAATTAGCTTTGCTGTCCATCAGACTTAGTCACTGCATCAGTGAGTTTAAGGTTTTGCTCCACTCACTGTCACCTGTCAGGTTAGGAGAGCCAGAGCAATGAGCAGGGAAGTGACAGATAGTGGGGGAGTTGCTGCACTGTTCATTTTGGATCAAAATACGGATGTGCCTGAAGTGATGTCAGCCTACAACTGCTGTCTGCAAGGCGACATTCATCCTGCAGCAGTAGCTGTGCAATACCTGCTAATTTAGATATTAATAAGAACTTAAAGCCTTGGGTTTTTTACGGTTTTTTAACTTTTTAATTAAAAATGTATGTTTTTGTTACTATCTGGATGTTTCTTGTTGAAGAAGTTTTAAAATGAAAAATTATGAAGACATCACAGGTATTTTGTGTTGTATCAGCATCTTGAATAAGCTTTAGACAAATTTAGAGCTGTCTATACAGTTTTTTGGAATGTCAGCTCTGCCTGGGATGTCTAGAATTATTCAATGTAATGGAAGTGCATGTGTTTTCGCTGAAATTTTTATTTGACAAGAAATTTGTCATGAGAAAAACACAGAAAACTGTAACAGGGTTGTTTGCAGCCAAGATCATACTCATAAAGTACTACACTTGCTTAAACCAAGAATGGTTGAGCATCACTAATATTTCTTTTTATCTATTCTTAGAGGAGAGTGTTGGACCTTAGCTTGTATGTTTTCCTCTTTTATCCACATTTACTTTTCTACATCCTCACTTTCCCAGTCCTTTGGTTCTCTCCTTCTTACATTCTCATACTGCTGTTTTCACATCTTTGTGCATCTTCCTTTCCGAGTCCTTCATACTCCAGCCTTTCTCGTGCATCAGCACCCCAGTCAGGAAAACTCCTTGTTTTGTGGAACTGGCTGCCCAACAGAATATACTCAGACAGATGCTCTAGTCTAATGTGGCTTGATAAAGCAGTCAGTTCTGCAGCAGTCACAGGGTTTAGTGGGACATTTGCTTTACTGAGGTTACAACTGAGAGCAGCTGCTCTACCACAGACAAAGCGGTGCTTCTAGGAGAGTTTGCCAGGGTTGCAGGGAAGGGGGAGTTGGTCATCATCAGGTGTGTACACTGGTCTTGTAGCTGGGGGGAAGGTACTTTTGGCATAGAAAAGGAAAAAATAAGTTGAAGTTTCTCCCTTTCAAGTACAGTCTGTTAAATTTTCATGCGGTGTCTTATCTCCAGTCTGAAAGACAATAAAGAATTGCTTTGAGTGTTCTCCCTTTTGAAGACATTTAATGGATTTGAAAGATCACTTTGAGATTAGCAAGTATATGTCTAATCTGAAAAAAGCAGATCTTAATTTCTGTTATAATCCAAATGTAGTGACTTCACAGGACACCTTCAGTAATCAGTAATTTATATGCTCTATGATAGTCTTTGCTGAATGTTTAAAAAAATGCTGATTTTACATGCTTTAATATATCTTGAGTAAGAGCTTGATACAACTTGGGTATATTTAGTTCTTTGTTTTATATGCAACTATTAAAAATCTCCAGAGGTAGAGTAGGTTGTATGGGAAGTATAAAACTATGTATTAACTAATTTCTAACTTTTTTGTTTAGTTTTGTTGAATTCTGTTGCCTTTTTTTTTAATGTACAGAGCCACTGAAACACCTGTCTGTGCAACTGTGATTTCAGACTTTAAAAGTTATGCATCTGAAATTAAAAGTTGTAACACAGGGACATAAAATGGGGATATAATCTGCACTTGTTACTGTCGTATTAAATTTAAAACCGCATTTTTTCCTGAATCTGGAAGCTGGATCCATTAATAGTGTTACTCTGAGCACCGTGAGGAGCAAGGAAAATGTTTTTTGAGTGCTGACAACAAATGACTCATTTTAATGAAGCATGATAATTAACTTACACTCGATTTCCAGCTGTTGTTATTAATGCTTAAATTGTAACGAAATATATACCTTTTAAACTACACAACGTAGAAGTGTCTGTAAATAATAGTATTCCTACTTCAGTAATAATGTTTTTTTGTTTAGTGTCTTGATAATCTGCAGTATTTTCCCATATCTTGCAGGTTCTTGCAACAATGGAACAACTAGAAAAAGTCAGTAGTTTTCAGGAGTTTGTACAAATATTCAGCCAGTTTGGAAATGAAATGGTGGAGTTTGCCCATTTAACTGGAGATCGGCAAAATGTAAGTATTAGTAAAAGGTTGTGAGAGATGTTGCACAGTATTATCTTCATCATATTATCAGGAAGATATGGGTTCTTCTGGGATGACTCAAGAAAACAAAACATTTGCTGGTGTCCTGTCTCTGGAACCTACCCTCTCCTTGCCCCACCCAAAACATGTCTTTTGATTTTAAAGCTCAGCCTGAGAAGTATCGCTGCATTGTTTGACCTGCATATCTTCCAGAAGCCTGGGTGTGTGTTACTTGCCTTGTCCTTTGGCTTCAGTCACTGTCTTTTGACTCCAACTTTTCTGGCTCATTACTCTGGTAGAGAGTTTGTCTGTTGTTACTTGACAGGAATATTTGATGTTTGCACATAGTGAAAGGACTTCATTATTTCAGAAAACTCTAAACATGAAATCCTTAGATCCTAGTAAAACATCTGCTTGGTGGCTTGTTAGAGTTTTTTTTATTATTATTATTATTATTACTACTACTATTATTATTATGATGGGGTATTTTTCTAGTTTTAGGTTGAAACATTCTTATGTTAGGGCAATGAGTTTCAGTTCACACCTGCAGCTACTCTTTCAAAGTCTTTTCATTCACAGTGGAAGCTTTTTCCCCACTACTTCTGTGTAAATTAAAGGGTTTGCTGAGGCTTAAGACTTCTACTGTGAGCTCTAGTTGCTTTCCCTTGATAATCCAATCTTCTATTCAGAACCAAACCAGGGTTTGATATAAATATACAGAGTGCCTAATATCCAGCAAAATTCAGAATTCAGTTTATATAAACAAATTGGCCATCATCATGTATTTCCTTTTACTGCTGATGTGTGTACTATTGGTGTCAAAGAATCATTACTGGATAAGCTACTTAAAATGAAAGGAAGTACCTGCTTGCAAGTGAACTCTCTTTGTTTTTCCCTGAAGTATTTTATCCCTGAAGCAGTTTTTCCTTTGAAAGGAAAAACATGCATTATTAGGAAGTTTCCTTTGAAAGGAAACATGCATTATTAGGAAGTGGTACTCTTTTCAACTGTTTTGAATTTTCTGTGTTAAGTGGTCTTCTGTTCTCCCCTCCTTGCCTACTTGACTCTTTTGGAAAGAGTGCTACATTACCACTTTTTCAGTTGTGTCAGGACATTCTTGATGTGCTCAGTTTACAATGTGTAGACTGCTAAGTGGCACTGCTAGTTTTATGGGGAGGAAACATCCCTCACAGTATTTTTAAGTGTGCCATAAATTCTTGAGTGCCATCAGATTTATCAGAGTGTAATGTCAAAATTTCAGAAATTAACTGTTTTCTTGTTTGGCTGTTTTGTTAGTTTGGTTTGGGTTTTTTTTAACGTGATTTTGATCTTAAAGATTCTCTGTAGTTACTAAATATGCACATTATAAAAATGTCAAAACAGACTGCTCCTGTGATTTATCTGGGTGTTTTTGTTAATCTGGGTTATATTAGGATTAATTGCATCCTGTAAACCTTCAGCTGGTCCCATTCAGTTGCCTGTTGAACACTCAGATAGCACTCAGCTGTCTTTGTGAGCAGTGAGAAGATCGTAGTTGTAGCTTTCTAAGTTCTTCCCCCTGTTAGACCCTCTTGCATGTCAAAGGATTCATGTCTTGCCTTCTTTCTCCCTATCCCGGTTTGGAGTCCAAACGCTTCTGTTTTGGTGAACTTTGCTGGCGGTATAGTTCAGTTTTGCAGGTGTATCCATCTGTCCCTAGAATGTCCTTGATAAGTTTCTATACTCAGAGAAGAGAAATACCAAGGAATTGCTTTTTCAGCCTGTTACGACTTTTTTATTACTGGTATGTAGCAAATATAACACTCAAGTAGAAAAAATACTTAGTTTACATTTCCTCCACTGCAGTACAATGAAAAGTAGGTGTTCTCTGTCTCTACCTTACCCTCCCCTCCATTTCAGAAAATGCTTCTTGTCAGCTACTCTTTTCACCTCATTTTTCTGTTTTATGAATAATGCTTTATGATAAAGGTATCAAAATTAGCAACAGTTTACATAACATGCTCTGTATCTTGGATCTTCCTTCTTTGAAATCTGAATTGAATAGAGCCAAGAATAAATGCATAAACTAAAATCTGTCTGAAAAGTAAGTTCTAGATCATGGGTTAAGCTGAAAATAGCAGTTATCAGAAATTAGGAAGCTTTCTCGCAATCCATTCACCTACAAGAGAGTTTCCTTTTTCCGGTCTCACAAGCATTTAATGTTTTAGATACTATGTAATATTTGGGTCTTTTTTTTTTCCTTTAGGATTTGAAGGACGAGAAGAAAAAGGCTAGAATGGCAGCATCTAGGGCTGTTCTTGAGAAATGCACTATGATGCTCCTGACTGCTTCAAAGGTGGGTGAATATGTGCACCCTTACACAACTTAGCTAAGTCACAAAGCGTTGCATCTGCCAGGAGAGCTGACTCTCCTCTCTTAGCCCTGCTTTAGATTTCATGCTCAAGAAGGGTGTAAGTGTAAAGAATGAGGAAAGAAAATCTTTATATTCTGAGTAATGGCGTGAATTGTACTTAACAGCAGTATAACAGAAAGAATTCACCATATTCTAGCACATTCTTTAGACTTGCCTTAGCAGGAGGCATTCATTTCAATGTACTGCATGTGTACTCTTTCATAATAGTTACTCTACTTTCTTTAAAAAGACTTGTCTGAGGCATCCAGACTGTGAATCTGCTCGTATTAACAAAGATGGAGTTTTTCATCGGATGAGACTAGCTTTGGAACAGGTAATAGAAATTGTAACTGACTCCAGACCAAATGGAGAAAATGAAATGGCCCCCATCAGCATATATTCTGGCATCAAAGAATTCAAGGTAAGAGTAGAAATAATACTGCTTTCTACAGCCAATAAAGTACCTCAACTAGGATTTTGGAGAACAAAAAAAGTGGTTTTAGATTTGAAATCATGGAGCTGCATCTCTTCGACAGCATTGACTTAAATAAATGTCTCAAAATGCTAAAGAATCTTGTCAAGAGGTGACTATAATTTAACAGTCATTGCCAAAATACACCTTCTGATACTTGCCATCTCCTTCTGAATCAGTATGCATTCAGAACTCTTAATGATTTGTTGAGGTGATGCATTGACATTGAATAAACTGAAGTATCAGGGTTTGATCAGACCTTCATTAAAATAGTTGTTTGAGAATTCTTGCTTTGTAATAGTGTTTTTAAAACTGCATGCAAAAATATTCATACAAACCTTTAAAAGAGCGAACTGTCATTCAAAAGAAGTACTCTGAATTGAAATTGTACCCTGTAGCTCAGTGGACTTTTTTCCTCATAAAGGCTTTTCTAAATTTCATACTCTATTAAGAACAGTTAATGAGCAACCATGGCTTACTGCTTTTGAGCCTGTCACTTTGATTCAATTTATTTGTTTATCTATTTCCCCTCTTGAAATTTCAACTGAAATTTTTTGAGAGTGCCCCAAAGTATTCAATTTGCTACATACACATTTTTAGAAAATTACTTAAAATGGATTACATGGATGTGGAAGGATCAAACAAAATTGGAATACATATTTAATTTCTGAAACTTACTGAACTTAGGAACTTTTTATTGACAGCAGTAGAACAATGATGTGTTTTCTGTTATTTTTGATAAGGGACTAGTAAACTGCTGGTTGTATTATCACTTAAAAAAAAATCCCAAACTGCAGGTCTGGACACAAGCAAATTGTTGGATTACTTTGAAAATAAGGGAATAATTTTAAAAAGCACTAAGGAGAAAAATAAAATGTAAAATGATGGATCTGCTTTCTGCATTTGCGTCACAACTAAATCACCTACATTCTCAAGGAACTAATGTACTTCTTTTTCAGAATAAGGTGGAAGGTCTCCGTGAGAATCTTTATTTTCTCTCGAAAGAGAACCTTTCAACAATGCTGGAAGTTATCTTGGAACATACAGAAGACTTCACAGACTCTGCCTATACCAGTCATGAGCACAGAGAACACATTTTGGAGCTGTCTAAACAGGCTAAAATGGAACTAGAGCAGCTGGTTTCAGTGTGGATGCAAGCTGTAAGAGCTTTTTAGCAAAGTAAATCTTTTCACCTCTACTTTGAAAAGAAATTTTGAATGCAGTCTTTCTTCTGGTCTAGGAAGAGAGAACTGAGTGTATTCCTCACAGTGGGAGCTGATCAAGGAAGCCACAGTTTGTTCTGTGCTTCTGCAGCTTCCATATGTTCCGTCCTCCCCTTACCCCTGTGGTATTGCTTCATTGATTCTTTGATGGCTGAATTAGGCTACTGATAGTAGTAGACTAATTTTGATGAAGATGCGAGTGGAAACAAGGCAGAGAACAGAAGTATCATTGCATAGTCTTAAACAGTGAAGTCTTTTGGTGGAGTAGTTCAGAGATTTCAAATGTCTTCATCCCATAGCAGTGACCACAGTTTTATTTCTTGTTTTCAACAGAATATTGGAAACAGTTAAACTATTGGAAACTGAAACATTGCAAACAATTGACTGTATTTTTAATATTATGGAGAGAAGAGGGAAACAAAAAAGGCTATTTTTGTTTGTCCTTTTTTATATGATTTAAATGATGGTAGCTTTTAGAGAAGAAGCATGTTAAGCCTGCCTCTATCATTTGTCATACTTGTTCCTTGAAAATGATGGAAGATACATGCCAAAATGGAAGCAAAAGCAGAGATGGAAAATGCAGCTTCTGGTTTTGATGCTGATTTGCTTTCAGTCTTGCTCCTGGGGATATGTATAGCACAAAATCTTATCAACACTCTGAAATATGGCAGCTGTGTCCTGGTATAGGATATTTACTTAACTGAGTGTATTTCTTATGAGAAGGTGTTTTTGTTCCATTTTTCCTCTTTGAATCAGGTACTGCAGTCAGGTGTTTTTAATGCAGTAGTGCAGTTTGAAGGGCATATAAATCTTACTGATAATACAGAATATTGTTATGACAAACAAGACACATACAGAATATTAATTGCATAGACTCCCTTTAACTATAGGAGCTAAACCTGTGTTTAGCTTGGTGTTGGTGGTTAGCCCTGGTAGGCAGCTGTGCAAACACTGCTCAGCAGTAACTAGCACTGTGTTGTCAGCACTGCTTTTATCACAAATCCAAAGCAGCAGCATGCCAGGTTTATAAAGAAAATTAATTCTATCCCAGCCAAAACCAGGACACCTGGGTATTTCTAAGCTCTATTACTGGTGGAAAATAATCACCTCTAAATAATTTACAGGCTACATTTCAAGAGATAGAAATGAGAGCCTAGTACAAGATTATGCATATATATGATCTGTGAAAATACTTGGGTATGCACATGTGTGCTTATGCATTAAGTATTTTCATTAATAAATAACCCAGCCTAGCTGTGACTAAAGACCCAGTAGCAGATAAAATAGTAACAGCTCACTGAGGTGGATTTTTCATTTCAGTTCAACAGCTTCATTGCAGGGTGAATGTTCTGAAGAACCATTTTATAATTCAATATAGAATATTTTGTATAACATTTTAGGTACCACTTTATTTTTAAAGGGTGTTTATATTAAAAAAAGAGATGCCTTAAATGCTTGTTTTACTTCAGGATGGTCAGGTAGAAGATTTCTCGCAGATATCAAGCTTAAGGAAACCCTTTTACTGAAAAAAGCTCGGTGAGGTTTAGAAATAAATTCTTGTTGAACACAAGCAGTCAATTAGATTGCATCACTATTGTTTTTAGATTTAATTTGCTGATAAATGTTTCTATAAAAGAATTTTTCGAGTAGAATATACACAGGCTGCGCAAGTGAAAGCATTTCATCTAGAAAGAAAAGGCTGTCTATTCTAAAGCTTCTTGAGCTAATGACATATGATGGGGTTTGCTGGTTTTTTTGTGTAATGTCTTGTTGGTTTCTTCCTTCGGTTTGTAGCAAAACCAAAAGACAAAGGATCTCATGGAAGACTTGGAAGTAGCCATTTTAAAAACATGCCAGTGCATGAATGAACTTAAAAGAGAGGTAAGTGCAGGTTAAGCAGGATAAGCTGAATAAAAGTTTGAATTTCTTACTTTTTATATGTGAGGTTGTAAAATGGGATCCTGTAACCAAGAAAACTGATGTCTGTTTGTAGATAAGAGTAACCAAATCTGAATTACATCATGGAGCTAGTATCATCTTTGTCCTTACTGATTAGAAATCAGTTGGATGCATAGGCTCATTGCTAACCCACAAAAAAGAAGTGTTTGGAAGTAAGTACAATGTATGTACTCTTTAGTTTAAATGTAAAGGCAAACTTCCCTTGGGGATGCATACATCACTGTTTGTAAATACATTTTCTTGTAGTGTGTGCCTAAATTAATAAATTACATTTGCAGTTTATTTGTACTTAACCTGTCCTATTGATTTCCATAGCAGAAATATGTTATGACAGTGCCTTATACTCAGGGGTTTTTTTCTCAGCAGTTGGCAGCTGTGTATGTGTCTGTGGTAAATCATTGTTCTTCTCCTAAGTGCAAGTATGCTGAGGTCAGCTTTCATACACACATGGAATGGCTGCCTCGTTTGGTACATGGGATGGACTGCACTTGCTGCTCGGGGTCTTCACTCTCCCTATTAAGGATAGCATTGCTGCCTTGTCTGTTCCACAGAACTGAAGCAAATACAGAATCTGGTTTCTGGCAGCTTCCTAAATATTTGCCCATCATTCAGCTATCTTCAACTGCTTCAAATTGCTGTTCTTTTAAACAGATGGAGAAACGAAGATTAAGAGGGGTGAGAGTTTCAACACAGAGCAGTGCAAAGATGTTAGAGACGCGTGGTGAACTTGCTTAGGCTGAGCTGTCAGCTGCTGTAACTGGAAAACCTCAACTACTCAAAAAATCATGCTCCCCCTTTTTACCATAGGCAAAATGAGAGGTTTTGTCTTCTGGACCATAGTTCCTGCAGCTGTCCTGAAGATTTGAACAGTGCTTTCAGTCTGGTTCAGTTCAGTTGCATTTCTGCTGTCAGGTAGAGTGTTGGGCTCCAGAAAGTGAAGAATACATAATTTTTGCACTTTGGTAATGTGCTGGTTTGTAATTTGGTTGCCATTATGTAGGAAATCAGTAGCAGAGCTTTTCCTAAGTGGCATTCAGCTGCTTTAACTGTAAGATTATCCTTTTTGAGTAACATTGTTCCCAGGTGCTGAAAGAGGTGGAAGAGTTCCCAGTCAAATTAGGATGTGACAATTTAATTGCATAGGTCATAAAGCCACGGGTGGCTGGAATATGGTGTGTGAAAGAAAGGATTCATGCTCTTAGAAGTAAGTTCAGAGAATTGCATTGTTTTTGTCGTTCTCTGTGTAGTGATTGAATTGATCCCAGAGTGGCCATGCTTCTGTACATGGCTGAAGGCAGTCCTGTCAGCCTGACTTAGGGTGCTACATTGTATCAGTCAGCAACCAGGATTTCTACTGGTAAAATTCAAATATTGTGACTCTAATTAAAATGTTTTCAGAGCCTGAGTGTCTGAGAACAAAAGGCAGCCTTGTTAAAGTGGTTCTCACTCGTCTGTCTTTTTATGGGAGAAACAAAAGTTATATTCCTTCCTTGAGATGATTTTACTGCTAATGATCAGAGACAGCATTAAGTAGAAGTATATTTCTATTTTGGATCAGGATGAAAAGAATCTCTAAATAAGGTAATCTCTGTGTAGTCTATATATAAATGAGAATTGCCAGTTCCTACTCCAACATTACAAGTCTTGCAGATATCCTTTCTTCAGAGCTGACTTCATTTCTGGGATTAGTGATCTGTGCTAATTTTTAATGCCATGTGAGCAACGTTATGTAAATAGTTTATAACAGGTTGTCGTAGCTGGTTTTTCCCCCTCTAAAAAACAATTGCAGCAGGTTTTGAGGCAGTAATTCAGTTGTCTTGTCTTTTGTGAAATTAAAAAACAAATCCAGAAGAACTTAATTCTGGATGCACAGGAAGTATGGCCAGAGGAAAGGGGTAAAAATGGAGTCCAGTGGAATAAAAACCCCAGCATCCCATTCGAGTAAATACTCTTTACAGTCAGTTCCAAGCTCACTGCATTCATAAAAGCTGGAAAAATACTTTTTCTTGAACACCAGGTTTGTTCTGTACTCTGTGTAGTCTAGCAAAGTTAGTGCAGTATTAGAAGACACAATAGCCCTATGAGCATATTCTGCTATTTCCAAAGAGGTTGGTATTTTGGTTTTCCAATGTTCTTCAGGTGGGGCTGAGTGCAGGGTGCAACTAAACCTAGTGACTAGTTACTAGGACTAGCAGCAGCTCTCACTGATAGCTGTTGTCAGCCAGAATCCTTCACAGCATAGTTTCTGAGTGTGTGTCTGGATTTAGGAATGTGTTTAAATGAAAAGCTTCTCCTTGCTTGTTGGGAGTGTAGGGAGACTGTTCGAGATTTCTTCAAGACCCATCTCCTTGTAGAAAAGGTGCTTTATACTTTCCTAAGGCTGTGTCCCAAGCTGATTATATTCATGCTTTTCTTTGCATCGCTGATAATTCTAATTTCCAATATATTATAAATTCAGATTTATGTGGCTTCAGTCTGATTCACACAGTTTAATGTGTATTCTTTACGAGAAGTGGAATGGCCACCATGCTTTGCTTATGCTGAACTTGGTAGCCCACAGATTCATGCACCTGGCTTTTCTCCAGCTGTGACATAATCAGAAAGCAGTGGTGTGATAACTTCATGGCCTCATTTTACCCAGCTGCTCTTTTGTTTCTCTCCGTGTTTGGTTGTGGAGTTGGTTTTTCTTGTTTGTAGGGGGGGTATTTGACGGTTTTTTTGATTGGAGTGGATTTTATCTTTGTACTTTAAATAGTAATTGAAGAAATAAAACTCCAGATAATAAGCAAGCTGTATATGAGCTTTCATGGCAGTAAATTTTTTGCTTCTTGAAAAATTAATCTGTCTCTTAAGCTTGTTTGACTTGGTACTGGATAGATTTTCTTTTCATTCCTTGGTTTATCTCTCCTTCTTTTAATGCTACTCAAGGTCCACAGTGCAGCAACATCTCTGGCAGCAGATCTTCTAAAATACCATACGGATCATATGGTTCTCAAAGCATTAAAAATCACAGGAGTAGAAGGAAATCTTGAAGCTGTAGCGGAATATACTTGCAAGCTATCAGAGCAGAAAGAACAGCTTGTTGAGGTGAGTTCACAGCTGCTTTCATTGTGTAGGACACTTAGAAAATGAGTGGCTGGATTTGCATAAATCTGTTCTTTAGGAAGGCTTTGGTCTGTGATTCTGTAATTTTGTTTTATTTTCCTAGTATGCTGTTAAGTTTTGTATTGTTCTTGGCAGGGTCTGAGCCAGAGCTGTCACTGTGGCATGCAAGTGTTGTAGAAGGGATTTACATTTGTGCCCAGTTCTCCTCATGGATCTAGACTTGGTCTGTATGTAGACATTTGGCCTAAAATACTAATAAAAAAAGTAAATTTCTAGATCCAAGAAGAGATGATAAGCCTTCTCTTTCAAGCAGCAGGCATCCAGCAATAGCTGAATCCAGGTATACAAGAATGCTGGAGATACACGGTTAAGTTTCTTAATGCAGTGAGTTTGATTTTTTTGAAGATGAAAGGAAGGCCACTGAAAATGTTTCTCCTTTGTGAAAAGCAGTGTGTGGAGGGGATGTCAGCCATGTGTACCTTGTGCTGTCTCATCTCACAGACAAGCAGAGGTTCCTATGCCAGCAGGAGACACAGAAATACACATCACTTTGATCTGAAATATGGTGATGCCAGCAGTTGTACTTGCGTGGTATCTAATACTCATTTCTAAAAAATTGTGATATACAGGGCTTGAGGATTCGTTCCAGAACTATGAATATGCAGAAGAAACACCCTTGAACTTCCAGGACTGGCAGAACAATGCTTTGAATTTTTAATTTCAGCTCCAATGTCCCCTTGATCTGTGACTATTTAGTGTTCCAGTGAGACACTCGGTTTTTTTCAGGCATAACCACGAGGTTAAATAGTGCTTGCGTGTGAGACCTTACAGCATTTCTGATGATGGACAGTGCAGCAAGTTTCATACATGCTGTCTCTGTCTTACAAATTCCTTTTGATCTGAAAACTTCTATACTCCTTCTCGACCCAAAGTTCACTCTTAATCTTCCTTAAAAAAAAAAAAAAAAAGATGAAGGAAACAGTATTACTTCCCTAAACTAATTTGACACTGATTTGCTCAAAGATAATTTGTCCCTTGGATGATGAAAGCCTAAATTTTCCACATGGTTGCTAATTGCTGGATAAGCCTGTTCTGCTGAAGTTATTTATGCTACAGTTTTTCCAAGTTCTATATGTGTATGTTTACTTCCAGTTTTATTCAGTCATAAATATGTGAAATTGGTTTTGTTTCACTTTAGTTATTAAGACTTTCCTTTCTCTCAGTGGTTTTCCACACCTTTCAGGTCTGGATTTAGCCCCATTTTTATTGTTAATTCTCCCTGAGAAGCATCCAGCAGTGCAGTCCCCAGTAAATTTTTGAATGGATGATTGATAGCTTTGTGTTTGTTTGTGTATGTTTTTGTATGGGCACCTTTTCTCACTACTACTAAATGTACATTTTTTACAATTATTTTCATATTTTTTTAAATAATTCAGATGTGTCGCTTATTGAGACATGTTTCTGGAACTGAGCCCCTCGAGATTACTTGCATACATGCAGAAGATACCTTTCAGGTCACTGGGCCACAGGTATGTTCAGCTTTTAGCTGGCCTCTTGTACTACACATAAATCAATAAAAATTACTTGTGTGAAATTTTAGGAGACCTAATATTTACCTGTTCAAAGCATTCATTTCTAAGAAGGAATTTGGCTCTACTGCTGGGTGGTAGCTAAAAGAACACACAAGAAAGATCATCAAGCCTGCAAATGTCGGATGAATACACTACAAAGATGTAATAGTAGCAGTTTAATTTTGTGTTTTGCCTGGGGAGGCATTTGTGAATTCATGTGGAACGCTATGTAGTAGGACTTGCAATAGCAAACGCTTTGTTCTTTGTCCAGATAATTTCTGCTGCAGAAACCCTGGCATTACATCCATCTAGCAAGATTGCAAAAGAAAATCTTGAGGTGTTCTGCGAGGCCTGGGAGTCTCAACTGAGTGACATGTCTTTGTTGTTAAGAGAAATCAACGATGTGTTTGAAGGAAGAAGAGGTAAGAATGCCGTGTAGAAATAGAAAAATGTAACTTCAAATCTAAGAATTTTAAGTGTGATTTAGGAAATTCTGTTTCTTTAAGAGTGGAGTGCAGTAGACAGTTCCACATACTATGGGATCTAGGTAGTAATACACAAATATATTGGGTTTGTATAGGTGTCAAATCAGGCTGCCTATTGGATTTTTTCAAATAAAAGCAGCCAGATCTTTAAAGGCCTGGTTTACATAAGATTAGCTATGTTTAATTTTTGCACTGGGATTACTTCTAGCAAAATCAAATGGAACTGTTCAAAGGACACAAAAGTGTTTGACACAGCTCCTTGCCAGTGGTGTCCAAATACAAGGGGTGTAGGGCTTTGAGCCCGACTTTATCTAGGACATACCATCAATTTATGACAGTCAAGATACAACTTGAATTGTGACATGTTTAATTAATGTCCTGTATTTGTGTAAAATACATATATACATATATATTCTATACTGTCAGCTTGCCTTGTATTCACTTCATAATGTAGTGAATGTAGTTATTTGATTTTTAAACTGCTGTCCTTTCTCCTGGATGGAATTTCTCTCGACTCTGCACACTCTTGGGATATTTTCTCTGGTTGGTAAGTTTATTGGTATTTGTACAACATGTAGAAGAAAAGCTTGAAATCTTAAGGAAAAAAAAATTCTGTGTCTACTTTTAGCATAGGGTAGTTTACCTTTAAAACGGAAGGCATTTTGGTTTTCATTTTTATACCACATAATTTTCTTTCAGATTATGTCTTTAGTGTAGCCTGTCATACTTCCTACAGCTATGTGTTTGTTTCAGTCTTTAAGGTATAATTGCATACAGATAGAATGTAATATATAATAATACTGAATGTCTTGTATTTTCAAGAAAATCGCTCAGGTTTAAAAGCTTAGATTTAGCTAAATACGGGCACTTAATTTTTTGTATCTAAGATACAGATAAAAGTAAATCCTTATTCAGGTTAGGTGACACTTTATCAGTGATACAGTACTTCATCTTGCTATAGAGACCTTTTTTCATTTTTAGACTTTATTTTGTAGTTTAACTTCCTGTTCTTGGTTTTTTGTGTAAGCAATTCTTTACTGCCAGCATTTGATCACAGTAGCAACCAGTCACGGGGTGTAATATCTTAAACTGTTGCTGTTGGTTGCTAAATGAGTGTGTGCATGAGCCTCAAGACTTGTAAAAAGAAAACATGGGTTGAAATTCTGAGTGGGTTTACAATAATTATGTGTACTGCAGGTTATTGACAGTTTTGAGACTTCTGAGAAAAACATGATTGTTATCCCAGCTGTTCTTCCACCTTGGTCTGGAATGCCACATAAATATGTGCAGCAATCAGAAATCCTGTTTATGGGCTTTTTAACTTTCAGCAGGTTTTTTTTGTTTGTTTGTTTTGAGAGCCAGACTCACACTCACTTCCCTTAAAGAGAATATTTTATAAAATGAAACTTAAATTATGGTATTATGCTATTGTTAATGTGTTAGAATAAATTTGGAATCTTTAGGGCTGATCATGCAGTATCTGATTTTTTCATATTCATACAGTGGTCTGGCAGGGTTGAATGACAACCTTTTTATATATTTATATCTATCTCTGTGTGTGCATACATATATATCTATATATATATATTACTGTATTTTAAAAAAATACGATGAGAATCATGCAGCCACAGCAAAGCATATCCTTGGCTCTCCAAACAAATTGTTCTTGATGTCAGATGCCCAGCCTTCTCTGTAGTTAATAACTTTCTCTTGGGGCTGCTGATGGCAGATAACGCATTTTCCATAAGTGGTGTTTTCCACTTTCTTTAAATCATCATTTCACAAGGGCAACCCAGTGTCCTTGCTTGGAGGAGGGAAAGGAGAATGCGTGGGTGTTGCTGAGCAGGTTGGAGGCCGTTGTGAGTGATGCAGTGAAGACTTCTCTTGTTTGGCATAACCACACAAGTGTGTTCTTGTTAGTGTCTCTCATTTCCTCAGCCTTTCTTTCAGCATCAGGTGTTCTGATACCACCACTGGTAAGATATTAAGTATAGCTTGTGTTCTCTCTGCAGCCTTGGGTGCGTCAGGTCTTGTATTGCCTAAACAATGTTAAGAAATCTTCATTTTCATTGTCTCATGGCCCAGCCTAGTAAGAGACTTTCCTCTGAATCTGGATTGTTTCATAGTAGCCACCATTTACCTCCTTAGAAGTAACTTGGTCTCCTATATCCACCTGTCTTCTACAAAGTTTTCCTCTGTATTGTGGGCTAATCTGTTTTTGTTTGCTTGTTTTCTCTTGTTAGACTTCAGAGTGACTCTTGTCATTAAAGAACAAAAAGGGAGGGGAAAAATCTCACCCAAATACCCCCACCTTTTTGCTACTAGAAAATACCCTGAAGTAACCTTGCCACTTCCAAGATTTTTCTTCTCCAAGGAAACACAACTGGTGACCCAGTAAATATATGAAACTAACATATTTATTTGCTAAGAGATTATAGGAGTGGCATTCACAAAACTTTTGCCTCCAAACACAATGAAGTTTCACAATATTTGGTAAGACTTCATTCTTCTTGTGATTCATGAGACTTGTCTTGATGTTGAGGTTGGTAAAAGTGTCTTTATTTTACAGACTAAAATGTATCAAGTGCTTTATTCCTAGTAAAATTGTGACTGTATGTAACAAGAGATAGAATTACAGTAAGAGGTATATTTTTTTTCTCCTCGGTTTAAAAACTTGTATTTTTGTACTACCAATTTAAATGTTTGGCTTTGTTAGAGAGTTCACAATACAGCTTAAGATGCAAAAATTGAACGGTGACTAAATGTGCTGGACACATCAAATAAAAGAAGCATTTTTTGGATTACACTAGATTCACATTGTTTATACTCATTTCTTTATTTTTACGAGCAATTGCATAGCTCCTCCTCTGGGTTTTTTTTCATAACAGCAAATGAGGTATTTCTCATGCTGAGGTTCCAAATGCACATGGGAGAAGCTGGATTTAGCTTAAAAGTGAAGCAATATTTTACTCCATTTTAATGAAATTGTACCAGAACATGCCCAAATTGAAAAGGGCTTGTCTAGGGGAGCAGGATGCAGAGGCACGGTGGGATGGGGGAGATTGGTGAGCACACCACAGCCCAGTAACCTTATGTATTTTTTGGAAATATTCCTGTGCTGTGCAGAACTGTACAGCCAGGTACAGTTGTCCTTCTTTTGCTCTATCTTAAACCACTTTTTAATCCAGCGGTGAGGAGGCCCGTTCTCCACAATGTTGTTGTGTCCAGGCTGGGATGAGGAGGGCGATGGGCTCCTCGAGAGGGTGGCTCCTGCCAGGTATGGGAGGTTTGGTTCTGCCCACAGAGGAATTGTTTGGTTCATTTCCATTTGATGCTTAACTCTGATGCTCTTGCTCTTTGAGATGGACCACCTGACGAAAGTACCTTTTTTCAATCCGAGCTGCTGGATGTCAGCTGGTCTCTTTTTTCTAATGTTTTGGTTTGAACATGCGAGAGAAGAATGTAAATAAGTAATCCTCTGATTTGCTCCCTGGTAACACGGGTCAGAAGTGAGAGAATGGTTTCTGAAGACAATATGCTTTTCTGCTCTCCTCTTTTGTTTTGCCCACTTGGTTTGAGAGGGGTTAAATGACCGTGAGGTTTTTGAAGGGCTGTAGTTGATGAATAGGTGATACAGATCAGAATTCCAGAATTAGGAAGCTCAGATTCTAGAAAGAAGAATGAAGCAGGCATGCTGCCATACTCTCAGAGAAGAAGTGACATCAAAAGCAGGACTTAAAAGTTGAAATAGGGGCATTATGGAAGGAAAAACATGATTGGAACTAGTAGAAAGCAGAAAATTGGTAAACAAAGAGAATGAAATAATGAAAATTAATTTTAAGTGAAAAAATAAAAAAGGGAAAACATGTTAAAGAAAACACATAGGAAAAACAAAGGCAGAGTCAAATAAAAAGACCATAATGTGGTGAAAAAAGCCTCTTGGTATAATAGCAAAGATCTGACACACAAACTAAGGAAATTAAATACCTAAAAAATTATATATGTATATTCTGTTAATGCAATCAAATAAAAGTTCTGTGATTATACTGACGGAATTAAGTTTTTTCTGATTAAGTAGGATTATCTCTGACCTGAGTTGATCTGCTCTTTTGAAAGGTCTGGTGTCTGTGGGTCCAGTGAAGTATGTTTTTTGTGTGCATATTTTGTGGTCTTTAGGGTTTTTTAAAATGTTCCAAGAAGTAAATAGTTAGATCTTTCTTCTTTTTGAATACGGTGAGCAACTAAACCTTGCAAAGCCAAATAATGGGAATTACTAGAAAAGCAAAGGCAATTTTTTTTTTCTTACTTCTGTTTGCTACCACTTTCCATTTGGTTTCTATAATTCTGAATGCCTGCCTTGTGTGTGCAAGTAACTGTGTCATTGCAGTGAGCATTTCTATTCCATTTGTTATGTCAAAGCTTTTTGTGTTTGAACTTTTTAACAAGGCACAACAAGTTTTTACGTAGCTCCAAGGAGATCTTTAATGCTGCAGCATTTTAAAATTGCAAGTAAGCTTTTGTTCTTGGTATGTCTTACATGCTTTCTTACATGCCCTTTAGCTGGTGTTTTGATGTATAGGATGTTGTAAATGACTTCTCATAATTTGTATCAGTCTTTAGGGAGAAATCTTGCTTGGATACATGTTTGGGCAATTAATATCTGAATAACTCTGCATTCTGGAAAAAAAAATACTTATGCAGCTTGTGCCCTGTTAGCTCATTCATCTTTTGCAAAACTGGGTAGGGGAAGAAAAAGGTGATCTTAGAAAGGAAGGTTCCATTTTTCGTATTTTTCAGGAGGGTTGAAGGACACTTTTAGGAGTCAGTTGCCTAGACACGAAGATTATGATCTTCCTGTTGTGTCAGGAGATAATGGGCATGCTTTCAAAAAATCCTGAATGCACAAAAGAACTGTCTTCTGAGGACTCAGGATGGAATTTCTCTAGGAGCTGATACAAGAGGAGGAATTAGCAATTGTAGAGGGGTTTGTTGCGTTGTCCTTTGTTGCGATGCATCCTCTCTATGTAAGCCTGCACTGACATCCATTGAAGTAGCCCTTGGGTTTTGGTTGGTGGGGTGGGGTTTTTTTAAATTGTTTCTGGGTTTTTTGTAATACCAATTTCTTACCAGCTCTTAAGGTTTTTACTTATAGTAATTTGGTTTAACAGACTTTCTTCTCCTGAATCTGTTGTAATAAATGCAAGTCTTAATAGACCATTATGTCCTCTGGGAATTGAAGCTCTAATCTTAGGCTGTTAACCCAGGCACATTTTCTTCTTGAAAATAAAGTCTTCTTATCAACTTTTAGGTAACACCCGAAAAGGATTTTTTCTTTCTTAATTTATTTTGCTCAGATTTGGAATATTGTAGGCTCCTGGCATACAAGAAACAATTCAGTAAGTGCGTAAAATGCTGTAGAACTTCCTTCTCTATAAAATACAGCACACATGGGATACGTATAGTACAGTACAACATGAGAATTTTATTTGCATTACTTAGGAAAAGCTGCCTAGGTATTTCTCACTAGTGGCACTGTCTACTGCAAATTCCAGGCCATCCAACCCATGCCAAGAAAAGCTGTACATGGAGCTACAATTTCATGTTCTGTATTTTGCGACAAAATGAGTGCATGTAGCTAGTGAGTCATTGGAGAGAGTTGCTTTACTTCCTTGTGAAATACATGCAGGGGATTAGAAATATTACTGAAGGAAATGTTCAGAGAAGCTTTCTTAATTGCCAGTTGCTGGGAGCTAAAGTCTGAGCAGTACAGGGCTCTTGGCCTGTCTCTGAAAGCATGAGACAGAGGATCTTCTGCAGTATTCAGAGAGGAAGAATTCCAGGTAAGTAATTTGCTTTCACAGCAGTGCAATTTAAGGAAGGGTGAAGTAAGGCATTTGATCCTTGTGATTAAAATCTGCATACAAATTTTGGTATAAACCTGTGTGTTCTTCATAGGAGAGAAGCGTGTCTACCTATCACTGCCCAGACCAGGGGTAAGTTGCTTTTGGGTTTGTTGTGTTTACTTTGTATTTGCTGTTCTCTCTTTGACTTCTTTCCCTGTCACAACTTGATGGGTGCATAGCAATAGCTTGGTAACGTACATCTGACTGGATGGCTGACAGTAAAATATCAAAAATTGTCAGTTTATTAAATGAATAATAAACAGACTGAAGACTAAGGTAACTAGTTTTGTAATGTGCTGTAATCACTTTGATTGTACATAAACTTTAATTCCTGTTCATTAATTTTTTACCACATACTCTATTGTCATGCTACATAATAAACAAGTGCATTGTTGCAATTAAAACAGTAGGAATATGCTGCAATATACTGAAAACTAAAAGAAAAATTAAATCATATTACCAAGACTTAACATTGTAGCCTCAGTTAACCTATTTTTATACAAAGGATCACGTTTGAGCCTGTTGTAGGCTCTTTAAATAATGGGTTCTTGTTTCCTTCTTTGATCTTGAATGTGTTTAATGTAGAGAAAAATGTTACCCCAAATACCCAGTTTTTAGGTGTGAGGTATTTAATATCCTTAGCTGATTATAATTGATATTACACTGTTTCTGAGAGTATCTGTGTGTTAGGAAACCTCCTAAACCTTGTTGGTGTCATGTAATCAGTCATTTGATTCATTTGCTATGAACTGAATCTTTCCATGGGTAGGAAAAAGGGAAAGAATTATCTCAAAAGGTACAGTAAGCTCTAGCTTGTTTCTTTCGCTTCTTGCTTGCTTTCCTTAACCTGTACAGTTGAGGAATTTGGGTTCGAAATGGTCCCCTGTCTCCATGTCTTCTGTTGTGCAGTTCTACAGCTTCAAACGCAGTACTACTTCTGACCCTTAATGAAAGGAGGAAAGCTTTATAAATCCAATATTTGTAAAAAAGCTTTCTAAATCCAGTCTGCAGATTTAAATAGAATATATTAGGCTGCATGAGCATGGGTGAATTTCACAGTTACGGAACTAAATATTGAAACTTTTGATAGGGTTTCTGTCCCTTACCAGTTTGACTAAGAAACATAGCTTCTGGAGTTCGTAATTTAGAGATTAAATGTTTGAAGTCAGAGTCCCACTTCCAGATTCATATGTTTTTTTAAAATACTTCAAATAAAAACTTTGTGGCCAGCATTTAAGCAGTTCTGCTTTGGTATTGTTTGAAAGGTTGCTGCCTTCTTTTTGCGTTTTGCAAAATACTCACCATTGTAGGGAGTTACAAGTGCACACTTTGAAAGTAGACAGGAAATGTAGATTGCATCCACAGGACACCAGAGTTTCTTCAGAGAGTAATTTCGTTGCCTAACTGATGCTCTGAGCTTTGGAACTGCCTCTCTTCCCGGTGCTGTTCCTCTCAGCAGAACTTCTCCTCCCCCTTCTGCCACCGGAGATCTGCTGTGTCTGGCTGACGCCCACGCTGTGCCTGCACAGAGGCCACACTGTTCTTGCCGATCTAATTGGATGTCATATTTTGTTACATCTGTTTAATTGCCACTGTGCTGTTTACTGGTAATGAGTGGCACCCTAGACCATGCTGTAGATGAGGACCAGAGCAGCAGTGATGATTCATGTGTGTGCTTAATGCATGGGTATATTTTTTCTCTATAGTTTAAAGTGTCGAATCATGTTTTAGCAGAATAACCTATCTACTGATCTGACTTTTAACAGTACTACTATTCAAATAATGCAAATGAACACTTGAGTGGAGTAAACTGCAAAAACATTCTGAGCTTTCTTTAGTTATTTGTGAATGGAAAAACTTATTTGTTGTAACCAGTGCTGGTTTTCTTGAACACCCTTCACTCCACAGCTTAAATATTTGCCATACCTTCTAGACCAAAGTTTGTGTTTACAAACAAATCTAGTTTGGTTTTGTCTTCTTTTAAGATAGTGCCTTAAAAACAGCATTTCTTAAATTGCATTTCTAATATGCACTATAGTCAAATCATAATTGAGAGTATCAGTTCTTACCCTTTGTGCTAAATGTTTCAATATGAGATCGGCATTTCTAATACATAGGCAGAATTACAGTGTCTAATCTGGGTAGATATTCATAAGATTCAGAATACTTAAACATTTTTGCATGGGAAAAGAGAAATGGCAGAAAGCTAAACTAAGCACCAAATTGCACTAGGAACTTCAATATTAGTACTTTTGCTCAGGCTCTTGAAGTGAGAGATGGAGATGGCACCTGAATCTCATTTCTGATGCTGTTCACAATGAACAGTGTTGTTTCTTGTTTATTTTTTCCCCTGCAGGCATTACTGAGCCTAATTTGCCGAAGTACTCCCACTAATGAATAGCAGCAGGTTTTTTTCAGTTTTTCAGAGTCTCTGACAAGGCTCTAAGTCGGGAACTGAGATCATCCAGCCACCTTCTGTGCCTCACACCTCTCCAAGTTATGACACCAACTTTGTGCTTGCCATTCCTCTGCAGTCCAGAGGTTTCTGAATGTGGACTGTGGCTTCCACCTCTGGTGGTTTTGCTGTCTTTGCACGGTGACAGCACCAGCACACGAAATTAAAGCCAAGAACAGCAAATTGATGTGAAATAAGTGATGTATTACTGCCTAAGTGTGTCATGAAGCTGGCAAGCACTGCCTTACCAGGTAGTCCACTCACATCACTTCCACTAATTATTCTTTAATATGAGCCAATATTTGGCTTGCAGCCAGACTGGTATTTTTGCTAGTTCATGACTTAAATAAAAGGAGGAAACCCATGAAAAGATCAGTGTCAGTATTTGTTTACAGCTGCTTCTCCAAAGTGACACAGAATAATGGGCTGCCTCCTCACACCAGCATTTGTATGGTTTGTAGCCTCCATCAGCTTGCTATTGGCCAAATCAGCATCCTTGTTATATCAGTGCCATCAGTGATAGAAAAATCAGTGCAGCAGTACTTGGTTAAGACTGTTTAGTCCTGAGTATTATTGAGGATTTACAGGGTAAAGGGAGGAGACTGTACTGCATTAGGAAGTGGAGTCCGAGGACGGTGGAAGAGGTCTTTTCCTTGAAATTTCAGGGCATCTGCACCTGCCATTTCAGGACAGACAGAGCAGAACGGGTTCTCGGTTTCTGCTGAGAAGATCGTTTGAACCTCTGGAACTCTCATGCAAAGTCTTTCTCTGAATATAGAGCTACCTCTTTAAGATTTGCTAGTAACATGATTAACAATTCCTTCAATTTAAAAATATTGTTTTTTGTTTGAAACAGAAGCATAATGCAAATCTGAAAGCATTAAAGCCAGTCAAACTAGATACTGAGGTAAGATGCCATCATTTTAGTAAAAAACTCCTTTCATATTTTTATCTTGTCTGAATAATGTGTTTTAAAGTGCCACAAATACGGTTACCATTTACAGGAACAGGCAAAAATTGCAAAACTTGGATTAGAATTGCATCTGCTAACATCTGATGTGGATTCTGAGACAGAGAAATGGGAGGATCAGGAGAATGAGATTGTGCAACACGGGCAAGGCATGTCAAGTATGGCCTACTCCATGTATTTATTTACCAGGTAATTACACTGGCAAATTTTAGTGGGAAAAAGAGCATTAACAGTGTTTATAAGAAAGAACACATTTTCATTTTCAGAGCATAATAATTGGGACCCATTTAGAAAGGAACTTAGTTCTGTCCTTAGGCTCTATAAATTTTTGTAAATTTCTAAGCTGTTTAAAAACCCCCTAATTTTAAACCCCCCTTTAAAGGGCTAAACACCTGTTTTGTTGGAGGGCATCTATTTAAATATCTCTTGGGTATGGAAAACAAGTATGTTCATAAATACTTTGAAAATTAAGGGAATTAAAACACAAGTATATACCTGTAGATGAGATATAACTGTAGATGAGAATTACTGATCCTTGCTGTACTGAAAAGTGTTTATCTGAAACTTGCCTGTGCAATGTCAGCTTTCTTACTTGAAGAATTTAGGTTTGCTTGGGTTTTTTTTACCAGAGTTGAGATTTTTTTTTTGTTACCTACTAGTCCAGTAATACTCAGTATGCCAGAGGCGTGGATTTCTATTCTTGTTCAGCTTGTGAGAACTGAGCCATTGTTAATTCCCCAACAGTGCTGTAGCTACTGAGGTGTTTGTGTAATATTTTTTTAATACAGTTCCTGTAGGTAGTTATTGTTGTGTCTAGTAGCTTCTAAAAGACTGATATTCACAGTTCAGTGGTGTGAACTGTAAAATGTTCAGTGGTGAGACTATAATTTTTGTAAGTAGCAGGCAAAATAATCTGCAGTCTATAAATGGCATATCTTCTGCTTTTGTTATTTCCCACAGAGGAGAAGGACTTCTGAAAACTACTCAAGATTTATTTCATCAGGCAGAGGTAATGTATTTTTTGACAAAACAGGACGCAGACACTCTGAGTGAAGCCAAATTGGAACTTCAGTGTCTGATTCCTTACGCAGAAGTACAGTGTACCATGAATGGAGTGGCAGCTGTAGATTTTGAGCAGCCTAACTCTGGTACATATTCTGAAAATGAACTTCCCAGTGTTCCGGTAGTAGCTTCAGACAGGATCCATTACACTGATAGATTCCAGCTAGGAGGAGGGATAGCAAACTGGCATGATGGCAAATGCAGTGGACTTGAACACATTTGTAATATTTGTTGTGTCATTTAACTCAGTCCCTGGTAGTGTTAACAGATACTAAATCCTAGTCTGTGCAGCAGGATTTTCATGGGAAAGAGAGATGTAAAAATTTGCACAATACAAACAGAAGACCAGGGCCCAAATGAAGAAATGTGGGATGCTATTTCCAGGATGCATGCCTGTGTGCAACAGGAGACTGGTTACCTTTGAAAGGACAATAAACAAACAGGGCAGGTGTCATCTACCCACAAAAGATTTGTGAGCTGGCACAGTGCAAAAAATAATTGGAAGTTGGGGGATTTTTTATATAAAAAGGGAAAGCCTTTAAACTCTTCTTATCTGCGAGGATGGCAGTTCGTAGTGTAGCTTGTTATTTCAGAAGTCACTGCAAACTGCTGACTTGTGAATTATAAACATTTACAATTATTACAAGTATTTCCTGCTACCTTTTTACTTAAAAGCACACTATTAAAACAGGAGGGAAAAAGCCTCATCTTCTGTAGTAGTTCATTTTGTTACATGCTTTCTCCTCCTTTCAGATTTTTGCCACAGAGGGCACAAAGCTTGCTTCAGCTCTTCACGCTCTTTCTGATCAGGTGATGTATCTTATGACACCAGTGATAGTGCTTAGAAGTTGGTTGTGCTGTCTTCTCCCTTAACCTAATGTTGGAGTCTTTAACACAGAGTTGTTTTGTCTTCCTGAACCACATTCCAGGTACATGATGATGACAAGCCTTTGCTTCTGCTGGAAGCTGAAAAACTCATCTCTATGTGCAGGCAGCTCCAGATAGCAGCTAAAGCTTCTGCTCAGGGTAAAAGTGCTACATTTACAAAGGTAAGGTAAAGATTATATATATTTCTCAAAGTAACACCTAACTTGTTTTGAAATAATTTACTAATTTATGCTCCAGTTAAAATATGGAACTAGACTGCAGTAGTACTGTAATCCACTAGAATTCCCTTCAGATAAACAGGAACTGTAATTAGGTGTACCTCATTATGGACTTCAGAGATCAAAATTTTAATGAAGGTAATATGTACTTCCACCACTGTAATAATTACTGTTATTATTGTTACTGATGCTTAACATAAATGTAACAAATTCCAAACCCCCAACTCCACTACTGAAGCACATCTGCTTCTCAGTAGGTAGCGTCTACCCTGGATGGCCCAGGGTTTTTTCTGATACTCATATCTGCTATAAATAACTACATAGATAGCTGCCATGAAAGTTGCGGCAACTGTTAACACAAGAAGTAGATGTGCAAAGATCAGAGGGGATCAGTATCCCTGAGCGAGCAGTGATCAATGTGAGCAAGACCCATTTCCATGCACCTAGATGTTTGTTTCCAGTTGGCTGTGGAAGAGGTGTTTCGGTTTTACAGCAGGGTGGGAAACTGGCTAAAGTATGCAAGCCACTCAGAACCAAACTGAGTACCTTGGGGCTACTGCATAGTTTGTTTTACAGTCTCTAAATTAAATGGGAACTCCACTCTGTTTATACAGTGATGTATCAGTACACAGCAATAATAGCTTCTCAAATTAATGTTCGAGGGCTCAGACTTCTGACCTGTGCTGAGCGTTAAGATTTAAGATAACTTTTAGTGTAACATCAGACTAAGGCTTAGATGATGCACGGCTTTCTAAATCATGCTAGCAAGACATACAAAAGGAAAATATTAAATGAAGAATTGTGATGATTCATACTTAGATGGCAAGAGCTCCTTTCCAAGAGACTTCTATTACTATTTAATGTATTATTAGTAGTTCATTCTCTTGGGATGTGTCTGCATCATAGCTCAAGTCGTGCTTAACAGAAGGGATGCTCTTGTTTTACATGTACTATACAGAGAAACTAAAAAAAAGGCAGGCAAACCCATTTGACTATGAGGTATTTCAGAAGGACAAGTATTACTTAACCCAGCTCGAAGCAGATCACCATCTCATGCCAAAAACAACTGCCTAACACAAGTATTGAGTGGTGTTACTCTACTATTAATTGTATTGTTTAGGTTGATGCATGCATTCTGAAAACAAGGAACGTGATGACTCTGTTATGCCAACTTCTTCCACTTTGCTGCAAATTACTGAGAAAGGTGAGTACTTGATTTATCTGCACTGTTTTAAAGTTTTGGGATTTGTTTGGTTGGGTTGTTTGTTTGTTTTTAAGAAATCTTTCTTAAATGTATACACAGAATAAAGCAGGAAATGGTTGTCTTAAGCCTGCTCCACCGTGGAAAGAAGACAGAATACGAACTGGCACAAATGCACGTACTCCAGAAAGAAGAGTGGACACATTTGGCATCAAGTCTTTAGAAAATCATGTAACAAACATGACATTTTTAGAGAGCAAGTAATCGTAGCACTGAGAAATGCAGGAACTCCCATTTGAAAATAACACTTGCTGAAGTTTCAATACTGCTTTCATTTGTGGAAAGTCAAGGCCAGGTTAATTTGATACAAAACTGCTGACCTTTTGTCACATCTAATAGATGTCCAGTTACTTAGCCATTAAAACACCAGCTAGTCTAAATGTTCTGTATTTTTATAATGTGAATGCCTTTCCTATGCTCACTATTGATACCGATTTTGTAATTAATGCTTATGAATGTCTTAAAGGATGTGCCAACCCAAAGATGCTGCTAATAGACATTTTATGTAAAGACCCCCGTGCTGCATAGGCTGTAGGTAACACTACTGTTGAAGTCTGTAAACTCATCTCTGGCCTATTTCAGCCTATGTATTTGATAAAGCAGAATCAGGAATATAGTCTGAAAGGCTGTGGCCTGAAGCACTGAAATGTTACCTTAGTTACAAGTTACACCTGCAATGAAGTAGTCCTAGGTTAAAAAAACCCCTCTTTCAATGGCTGCACCCCCCTGAATTTTAATCTTGACGACATGATTCATCTCTACAAAAGTGTATTTCTAAGTGATTAATAGTCTTGACTCAAACCCTTTTTCCTTTTACCCTATTTGTAGATGGCAGTTGTTGCTTTCTTTTTTATTAAAACTTACTGAGCAGAATTTGAGTTGCCTGTAGAACCACTGAAGTATTACACAGACCTGACATTATGCCATTTAAAATGAAGAAAATAGATACTGATTATTACAAAATTCTGTACAAAGGGCATTATTTGACTTCAGGATACCATGAAAATACAACTTGGTGTGAAATATGTATTTTCAAGTTTATCTGCTCTTTGTACGTAGGCTTTTGCTGCATTTTTATTTTCCATTCACCTGTGTCAAACTCCATATTGTATTAGTTTAGCTAAATTACATGATAGCTAAATGCTATGATTTTTCTATATGTACTATGCTTGCATTAAGCAGCAGCAGAGCTGACTGGGGAACATAAATAATCTCCAACATCTCATGCTGAGCTTATTTAAAAGCCTGTAGTGCTAGAATTCAGAGAAATAGAAAAATTTTATGTCGAGTTTTTACAGAAATTTTAATATTACAAACTATTTGAACTGGTTTATTCTTTTATGAATCAAGCAGTTTAGTTCCACTTTTAAAAACTGGCACTGGGCCTTTTCAATACTACAAAACTCACAGTGTACAATAAAAGTTGCTTATTTAGTATCAAACACAGACGGGAAGTGTAGAATTGATTTCATGAAGCAGAACTGCGGCGTTTCAACAAAACTTCCTCGTACTCCTTCTGCGTCAGAAGTCCCTGAGTTACACTCTTGCTTTCTTCAAATTTGGGTAGAACCACTGCAATGTACCCCTCAGTTGATGGCTAAAAAGCGAGACTGAAGTTAGCAGTGAAATAAAAGCTGGAAAATAAAGAACAAGAAAGTGTCTTACCTTTTCTTGCAGAAGAGCAGGATTACTAAGAATGTTCTCATTCACTTCGATCAGCCGCCCTCGTATGCAACTGCAAAAGTGTTTAGATTCAGCAGATGTGTGTGGTATGTCAAGGTAAGAAGAAAAGGGGAAAAACCTTACCTGTAAATGGTGTATTCCTCTCCATCTGATGAAGATATCCTGCACAGAGGGGCAAGTTCTGTTAAAAACTGCGCTCCCTGCATTTGGAAAATAAATAAACATGTATGTAGTTTTAATTACTCAGGGCTTGTAAAAGTATTACCATCAGCAATGTCTAAAAGGAAGGATGTGTGATAGTTACAGGTCATTGCAAGTTCCAGAGCTGTGCTTCTCTACAGAAGGGAAGATGCCAACTTACTTATGTGCACAAATCAAATAGAAGCTTGTTACAAGCTTACAGATTCAGTCATAATTGAGTTCTTGAAGACTACCAGACTTGTAGTTTGATCAGATTAAAATCAGGGGCAAGAGGAGAGGAACGGCACGTTGATTTCGGTGTAAGCAAGTTAAACTGCACGTTCAAAAACAACACACCACACTGAACTGGTCCATCTGCTATCTAGATCTGCTTGAAAAAAATTGTAGTCTCCAAATCCTTTGCACCTTCTTGGAAACAAATTTTTATCATTTCAGGGATATTTATGTCCCTCTGTACACTACCAAAAAAATTACTAGAAGCGAGTGGGTTTGAGCAACACTGGAAAGCACCAGTGCTGTAGGAGCACTGCAAGACCCCGGCTGGGACAGGTAGACAGGCACCTCCCGAGGAAGTCTAAATTCTTCAAGTGCAGAGGGGCTGGTTTAAAATGAAATACAAATGTAACCTGCTGGGTTTCTATCCAAGAAGGGACAGGAAGATCTCAGGCAGTGTAAGAAATTAAACTGAAAACTAAGGAAATCAAAAAGCCATACCCTTTTTGACTTCCCAGAGACCTTATTCTGAAGTCTGCTACAGTTTGCACTGATTTGGTAATTAATGTTTTTAATTGTTTTCCCACTTTGAAGAAGAGGGTGGGCTTCTGCCAAGGTGATGACACAGATTCTGAAAAAAAAGAATACAATTATTCCACTGTAGTTGTAAGAAGCACAACCCTTTGTGCTCTAAGCAAGTTCCACAACCTTCTCTGACCATCTTATTTGACACCTGCTGTACCAAATCGAATGAAAATGGCATTCTGACCTAAAGCCACTCCCACAGAAAATACTTCATTTTGAAACACCAGACTGGACTGTCAAAAGCCCTACACTTCCTACTGAAGCAGAACCACTGCTTTTAAATGAGCCAGTGCTGTTCTGTCTGTTGTTGTACCCCATGGGAGCATGGTTGGTTCATTTCAGCCAATAGCTGAGGTGGGTACTCACGTTAAGACAAGCAAGTAAAGTACAGTGTACTTTCATCACAAAATGTAACACAAAGCAGTGTTTCTCAACAGCTAAAGGCCCTTTGTGGTGAACAGCTACAGCTGATGAACCCTTCGATGATCTGGGCCTTAGTTAACTTGCTGCTTGCATTTCATTTTTTCCTAAAGGAGGGTTATTTCTTACCATGACACTGGACAGTTTGAGCTAGGCGTGCCTGGCCTAGAACCATGCCTAATGCACAAGCATGAACTTGCCAGTAAATGAAGAGTGGAAGTTATTCTGTTTGAGAGTATAAAACCTAGAGCAAGGACCAGAATTACCAGAACAGAGTCTGCAGAGAAAACCAGGGCACAGAACCCAATCTCTCCCTGTGGATGCTGTGTCCATCTCCCCACACTCCTGGGGAGTTCAGGCTGTGCAGCTCCCACAAGAGGGAGCTGGATCCTGGTGAATGCACCCAGCATGTCCTAGCAGCAAAGCTACCTCCCTTCACCCCAGCCTCCTTCTAAGGGGAAGATGACAAATTATCTTTGAGCTGTCACCTGATGGAGCCGAGACCTGGCAAAACAAAAAATCAAGAGACAACTTTACACTGCCTAGAAACAGCAAGCTGAGCCACAGCCCCATACATAATAATGGTAAAATACAGAACATCTGGCTAAGCTGCTGTGGAATCCAAGGGTCCTGATATTTCAAAGTAGCAAAACAGTCTTCACAGACAATTGAACAATCAACAGGATTTAAACTATTGTTTATATCAGACACCTGAGATTCGTAACCTTATATTTAGTATTCAGTACAAATGCAAGGGGGTCCTTTCTTGCTGTTGCTGTCACACCTGTTATTTGAAGGTACCCTGGTTTCCCTTTTGAAAGAATGAGGAAGAACTGCAGGAAACAGCCACAGAGAACCTCCAACTCCACAGGCTACAGTGAGGTGATGGTTCTGCCCTGTGCCAAGCACGCCCTTCCTTTTATGCTGGATTCTTGGAGCAGGCAACTCACTGAGAACACAAATGCTGCCTCACCTTCCCTCAACACATGAGCCACTGGCCCTGTGAGTTTTGTGCAGACAGTAGTTAGGTTCTGATCTTCCCTCTGGGACTAAACACCCCAGAAACAGTCCCGATGCCCTAGCAGGCTGCAGCAGGGGGAGGTAAGGTGTGGAATGAGACTCCACATCAGGTACAGGTTGATTTACTCCAAATAACTGGATATCCAGCTACAGCCAAGCAGAAGCAAGACACTTTCCTATCTTGCCTTCACCATCCATTAGCGCACAAATGTACAAGGAAAAGAATTAAATTTTATCTAGAAAAAGTTGAATGTTTGTTCAAACTGGAGGAGTTAGAAATCAATTTAAACAGACTCCTTCAAAATGTGATTACGGAAAGGCCTTTTGGAACGTGGCTCTTCTGCTAGTGATGATCACAGAATCAATCAGGTTGGAAAAGACCTCTGAGATCGAGCTCAGCCTATGACCCACCACCACCGTGTCACCTGGAGCACGGCCCTGAGCGCCACGTCCAGTCTTTCCATAACCCTCAGGGACGGTGCGAGTCTCCCTTTCAGCAGGCGAGGCTGCAGGGAGCGAGGGCGGCACCACGGACACTGACTGCTGAGCAGGATGAGGGGGGTTTGGGGAGACCCTCAAGGGGGGAAGAGGCCAAGCCCCACCGTTCCTCATTGGAGCAGTAATTAAAGGATGGGGAGGCTCATTCGCCACTCTCCCATCCTCCCAGCTTCCCGGACAACGCAGGTTCCCGTGGCTCCGTCCCAGCCCCCGCGGCGCCGCCGCTGCCCGCGGGCGCAGGGCGAGG
>VZTG01007434.1:278605-349043 GCA_013397845.1 Melanocharis versteri | reverse complement strand
TCCCCCCCTCGAGAAGGTAAACGAAAGCCGTAACATCTTTCGCCGTATCTCCATCACCGAGGAAAACGTTCAAACGCCTGCGGTTTGGGTCAGTGGTTTATTTTCTCTAGCACACAGCAATGCAGAAACAGCCACAGTGACCATATATATACACACCAAAAAAGTACTTTAAATTAAAAAAAAAACCAACCCGCATTTCATTAGAACATCTTTTTGTTTCCCGCTCGTGGTAAACAGAACGACCCAGTTTTTCCACAGAGGTTTTAATTGCACTGGTGTCTCAGTTCAGGCAGCAGGAGAGCCTCTGTGAATTCCATTTCAGCCTTTGAATTCCGTTTCAGCCTGGGCTGTGTTTTGTATAAACATAAATGAGTTGCATTCTCACCACACACGTGGCATCACATTTAGGCACAAAGGATGCAGAGAAACCGTACCAGCACCTGAGCCCCACCGGCCAGGCAGGTGAGAACTTGAGAACTTCCACACCTTTGCTCTGACTCCTGCTGCCCAAAGTAACTACACATGACACCTTTTCTGTACAAATACCGGCCAAAACCATTAGAAGAGTATGTTACAGAAAAAAACCCAAACGAAATTGATTCCAGCATTGTTTGCCTATTCTGTTTACCCGCATCTAGCACAGGCACTAAAGGCAGCTGTAACAGCATAAAAATTAAGGTCTGTACTATTATTAAGCTACAGATGGATACGCAAAGCAGACACTTCCATTTATTATCCAGAGTAGCCAAGCACATTAAAAACTGCTGCAGAAAAATATACGCATAAAAATAAAGGGCTACTTAGAGGCTCTACCCCACCAGTTTGCCAAACCATGAGTATTTCTAACACGAGTACACTGCAACAGATGCAGATTCTATTTTATAAGGCTGACAAAGAGAAACAACAACAAAACAAACAAACCAATTCAAAACAAACAAACAAAAAGAAGAACCAACCTTTTGTCATCCTGCTGATACAAAACTACAGCAAGTTTTAGTCTCTAGTCTTCTCAATTACTAGTTTGGACAGCTGCCTGTCATGGACATTTCTCCATCAGTGATTAAAGAGCACTGAATGGGTGTACAGGATAGAGACATTTCTGCCCACATGCTTTAAAGGCAATTCATTTTTCATATTGCTAAATTAGCAATGTGTTTTGATATGTGGATATTTTAATGTCAGTCAAGTACATCAAAAGCCAGCCAAGAACCCACTGGAAACGCTGAAATTTGCAGATTTATCTCCATCGTTTAGTCATTGATCTTAAAATCTCTTGAGCAACACTAGGCTACCTGCCCGCTTCCTGTGTCATATCCGGACAAGAGAAGTCCAGCTGAACTGGCAGCTATTATGGCTGTAGGCTAACAGAAACCAGCAGTGACAAATCCAAAGCAAACTGAGCTCATCCAAGTCTGAAATCCCCCAGGACTACAGATTCCTGTAGCAGCCAGGAGTGCGGTGCAAAGAAGCCCCATGGGCTGAAGTGCACTGCACTTACGGTGTTTTCCCACACCACGGGTAAACACTGTGCCCAAGCTCTACAAAGCCCGCTAGGACACAGGGATGCATTAGGAGAGCTGAAGAAAGCACACCTTTCTCAACCCCTGGCTTCAAAGGAGGTACAGAACAGGATTTCATTACTGTGAGCAGAAAAGTAAATATCAAGCTTGCTAACCTGAGGAGAGGCTGAAGGAGGAGAAGCTAATATTCCACTGGCTGCAAAAACTCCTGTGGTACTCATTTATCAAGTCCTAAAAAACCCTCAAACCTCTCAATCAATTGAAAGGTCTCATTTATTTCTGAGGTGACAGAATGGTTCCTGGCTTCCATTGTATGACAGACCAACAAACTGTTTTAACCTGTCATATATGGTATTATAAAATATTTCCCTGTTGTTCAAGCTTTTTATTCAGCTGATGATTTGAAGCAGTGGATCAGCAATAGGTTCTAATTGTTTTATTCCTGGGATTTGTAAAGCTAGCTAGTAAGATACCATAATTCTGTTATTTATTCATCATTAAACAACTTTTACATGTTTTCCTTCCCTGCAAATGCAGAATTTGTTTATTTTGCTATTGGTTTTTTCAACCTTCTTCCTTCAGTTATATTCAGGGTGGTTAAAGACACTAAGGCTGCAGGCTCAAACTACATACTTAAGTATACACTTATTATCCTTAGCACACTGCTTCCCTAGATATGCTACAAAAGAAATTTTGCTATTTTGGATTTCTCAGCTTTCGTTCTTGCAAAGAATATAGCACGGGTTTGTGTACAATCACACTGAACCAGAAGTAGGCAGCTCTCCCACTCAGCTCATTTTCCCGAAGTAAATCAACACTTTACCTCAGGAAGCTGTTGCAGGAAATGCCTGTCTATCTCAGCCTGTAGCACTCCTCCCCTTGATATCAAACAGGCTTTAATACACCTTTTTCACTTCAGGCAGTATAAGCGGGGTACAGCACTGCTTTTAAAGTCTTTTTGATGGAATTCACATATCTTAAAGCTTTTGCAATTTAAGAGCTGGACTTTTGTTGCTGATTTGAGAAATCGGTGAAGAGCAACTCATATCAGAAGGAATGAAACAAGTAAAACATTTGATGTAAACACTCAGAACATGGTTTTACATTAATTTGTTTGGAGTAGAAACCAAGTGAAAACAGCTAATATCCACAAGCTATTGAGAGGACCAGCACCACCACAAAGGACGGAGTGGACTCAGCTACCTTTCCAAATAAACCAGGTGGATGCAGAAGAGATGAGTTTTTACCAATAAACACATGTTACTCATTACATGTCTCGTTCTTGTTCTACTTTGCTCACTGTGCTTTGCATCCACTGATTTTAACTGTGCTAAAATAAAAACCACTGTTGTTTTACCTCTTCAAACCAACGAAACCACTGAAGTAAAAAACATTACATATAATTACATACAGTAAATAAATTCAGTAAAAAAACAACCTAACCCCCCAAACAATAGAGACAGTACAAATAATATAAATTTGGCACTTTTGCCATGTTTTACTAAGTACCACTTTCCACAGTACCATAAGCAATGCTAAATTCCAAGTAAAAAAACACAATTTAACACAAACAAACAAACCCCCAACAAACCCCAAACTTTACAGTGTTCCTTTCTATCAGGCAAGAAGGGAGGGAAGTACACAATAACAAAGCACACCAATAAAAATACCTAGTCTATATCAAATGTACCTTTCCAATAAGGAAATTCGTAGAAAAAAACCCCTACCACTTATAATTTAACACCAAGGTGTCTTCCTGGCAACCAGGATTACAGGTTTATGCTGAATACAATCTTATGTTCAAATACTGAGATAAGCAGCATTATCCCAAAACCCAGGAGAATTCCAGCATTCTGTAACAGGAAGTATCCCCACCGGCTACATCCATGGTCACTGGCATCATTGTGGAGCATTTCAGGTACCTAAACAAACAAGAAAGTGTTAAATGCCTTCAAAAGAAACAGTTCCTTCGAAGCATTAATTCTTAAGCTATGTTATACAAAATTCAAATAGGTCTAGACACTTACCATATCCACAAGAGCCACATACATGAACAAGCCAGCAGTAAGTGCAAATATCCACATTGAAACATTGTCTGCATAATGACCAATAAGGATCCCAGTCGCCATTCCAAGATAGGCCAGCATAGCTGACAGAGCGTTATAAAGCACAGCTTGCTTGACAGTCATACCAGCTTTGAGAAGTACAGCAAAATCTCCTAAAATGGGGAAAAAAAAAACAAACAAAGTTTTCATTCTCGGGTAAGTACTGCAGTGTTTTCTTACTTACAGGATTACTAAGCTATTTTCATGCTGTTGTTTGCCTTATTTTTTTTCCTTCATAAAATCAGAAATCGCTGAGGGACAGAAAATTAAAGGGTGCACATGAACAACAACACAGCAGCAAATACTGTAAGTTTATAACATTAAAGTCTTAGCATTTTTGAAAGAAGCAG
The DNA here is from genome assembly GCA_013397845.1 of Melanocharis versteri. Taxonomy (NCBI): domain Eukaryota; kingdom Metazoa; phylum Chordata; class Aves; order Passeriformes; family Melanocharitidae; genus Melanocharis; species Melanocharis versteri. The sequence goes on along the minus strand of VZTG01007434.1, from coordinate 345,068 downwards.
CATTTTGCTGAATCACAGAACATCCTGACTTGGAAGGGATCCACAAGGATCATCAAGTCTAACTCCTGGCCCTGCACAGGATACCCCAAGAGTCACACCATGTGCCCAAGAGCATTGTACAAACACTCCTTGAACTCTCAGGCTTGGTGCTGTGACCACTTCCCTGGGGAGCCTGTTCCAGTGTCCAACCACCCTCTGGGTGAAGAACCTTGTCCTCATATCCAACCTAAACCCCCCCTGACACAACTTCTGGCCATTCCCTTCGGTCCTGTCACAGGATGGAAGATATCAGTGCCTGCCCCTCCTCTTCCCCTCATGAGAAAGCTGTAGAGTGCAGTGAGGTCTCTCCTCAGACTCCTCCAGGCTGAACAGACCAAGTGACCTCAGCCACTCCTCAAGTGGCTTCCCCTCAAGGCCCTCCACCATCTCTGTACCACTCCTTTGCGTGGTCTAACAGCTTCACATCTTCAAGCAGTCTGAATTTAAACCAACACTGTAAAATGCTGCAGTACCTGATATGCATGAGTATTCCTAAAATAAAATATCCCCACTCAATTGCAAATTCAATTTATTATCCTGTAACCGCTCTTTGTACTTTTAATCTGTTTTCTAAATTTAAAATAATTTCTTTATTAATTTCTGTAAATGATCCTTAAGGTCTTATTTTCACTTGAAGGAATGATAGACCACCAGCCAGAAGCAGATTTTCTGTAATTCAGAACATATTTTTTTCTAAACCAGAGAGTGGCTTCCTTATTATTTGAAAGATAAATGAAAAGAAAATGGATTCTTTATAAGTTATCTCCAGTTAAAGTAAATAAAAGCAATTTTCAAAGCTGAGTTGAGTAATTTGTTACAACAGCTTTTCCTACAAGCTATTGCAATTAAGATGAACTGGTATATTACAAACATTGTTTAGCATTAACAACAATCATACAGTTTTAATCCCAGCTAACCTCAACTAGTCTCATTTCTTTCAATATTCCTATGCCACTTCATGTCCTCTGTTAAAGAAGGTATTTCCTATCAAGTTTTCTGTCCTGATTAAAGAAACATGATTTAAATTTTAAAAGATTTTTCTTACTTCCAAAACCAAGAGAAGAGTTGACTATAGAATTATCAGATTCATAACATGAATTTACTTTGTATATCTGAACTAACAACATTTAGTATGTGTAATTAATACTAGTTCCATGATTAACATGAACAAGATGCAATTCCTCCTAACCTATAAAATCAGGTATGTTTTCTCCACAATAACGCATTTCTGTACACCATTACTGTACAAATATATCAAACTGTGTATATAGAGAGAGTTTAATGTTTACATGTACTGGTTTACAAGCTCCATTAAATTAAACTGAATGTTCTACCCTCTGGGGAAGTAAACCTTAAAAAAGTGAAAGCGAACTGTTCTTTCTTCATTCTATATACCAGTTATGACTGTGACCATGACAGCTAAGAAACAAACACCAGTTGCACATCCAAAATGATCTGACAACTGGGAAGATCAGCTTCGTCTCGAGTTCAGCTAAGCACATCCATCCTGTTCTCACCAGCTGCCCGTCAAAAGGGCCAAATACTGAACTCATATTGTACGACACGACAATAATCTCTCATGGGACTGCACACAAATTTAAATCACTTGAGCTTGAAAGACAAACTGTTTCCAGAAAGATTTCTAAGTAGTTTCAAGTTTAATTTAGAGCTACAGCAGTTCTTTGCAAGACTTAATGAAAAAGCAGCAAATGTTATGCGGAAAGTACTCTGAATAATCGTGACCTTCCTTTTAGCAGCACAAGCACGAGAATAAAATTAAGGAGAGATGTGAGAAAAGCAAATTCTGTCATGCATTCTCCTGCAATTCACAACTTATGTTATATACAAGGAGAATAAAAACTGTAACTAAAGTAGACAGAAAAAGCTATAAATAACTGCCAAGAGAGTTTTAAACAAAATAGCTGAAATATTTAGATTTTTAAACTATTAATTCAATTATGAAATGGTTAAACAGTCTTAAAGTAAATCAGAAGCATCCTTGATGAAGTTTTCTGATCAAATTTTCTTCTCCCACATGCACCTCTAAGTACATACACATGCAGCATATGGAAATGCTGGGGTCTTACCTAGCTCATGAGGTAATTCATGGCAAAATACAGCCACAGAAGTGCTTAAACCACTAGATAACCCTTCAGTAAAGGCTGCTCCTATGAAGAGACAGGAAAAAAAAAAGCCAACAGAACATTACTACATATTCAGACATCAAGTGCAGAAGCATTGTTGCACGTGCTTGTGCCATATTAGGACATAGATTTCACTCAAATTTTTCTTTGTGGAAGCATTTAAACTTTAACTGAATGTTTATGATTCTTAAGTTGCAAAATTCTTCTTCAGAATCCTGCTATTAAAGTAAACCACATTTCACTACCTTATTTGTGAACTAAGCCAAATACATTCCAACAACACAATCCTTCCCAAAAAATGCAATAAATGGAAATACTGTCAGAAAATACTTTTTTTTAAAGATACAAAGGGAACAAAGCATCTCAACTGCATCTGAAAGTCAGACACTTTAAGAAAGGAAAGTCAAGCCAACAGTAAGAGAGGCTACGAAATCAACAGTGACAGACTGACTTCTAAGCAGCTTGCTTTTAAGTAAATACCACACTTTAAGTGGAGAAAAAAACCCTAAAACCACAAAAACCCCTTAGACTAGTCCAACAGCCCTCATCTTTCTTGTCTTCTGTGCTCTTCCTGTTGGTTGCCATTTCCCTTGTTTGGCAGCAGCTCAGGAGGACGCAGCACACTGCAGGGCTGCAGAGCTGAACCACAGCTCACACACAGCATGTCAGGTCCCCAGCTGCATGGAGAGCCTCTCCAAGGGTGCAAAGCCACATCCAGCTTCCTCTTCAGCTGCTACCAGGAAGGAGTCTGCCAGCCAACAAGCTGCTGCCAATAAGCAAAGAGGCCCAAAGCCATGTCACAGTGGCTGGCACACAAGGGACCCAGAGGAAGCACTACAACGGCAATGACTCCACTGGAGACAATCCCTTCTTTTCACTGGGGAAACCACATGCTGACCTAACTCTTGAGAGACAGAGCTAGCCAGGTCTTCAAGTGCCAGAAATGACTGATGCTCCTCCCTGAAGTGATGACAGCAGCAACGTTGTGTCTGGGATGTGTGCTGTGGCATCCAGGCAAGAGGATGAAGGACCTCGTAAGCAGGCGTCTTTGGATGAGTGGTAACAAACTTGATGGAGAGGGTCTTCAGAGGAGGTTCTACAGAGGCAAGAGCCCAAGCCCATCAGATTAAATAGGAAGGCAGGACCAAAGTAGCACTGGAACAGGAAACATGAACTCTGACACGAGTAACATTTGAAAACACTGAAGTCTGCGAACAGGAAGAATGTTCTGTCATGGCCCTGGCAGCAGTGAGAGGATAAGTGAGTCCTGTCTTCCCCAGAAGTTCAGTACATCAGATTAGAAGTACAAAAAGAAAGGAAAGGATTTTTTTTTTAGTGATACCAGGTTCCCTCCCATGCAGGGCAAAGACAGACCTGCTGACCTGTTGCCCAGGGAAGCCCATGGGTTGCCCAGAGCCTGCCTGAATGATGCTATGGAGACACCACCAAAGCTTGCCTGGCCTGTCATGGATAGATACCAACTGCCTACAGGGACAGAATACAATTCACGCTGTGGTTTTTTTTCCCTACCTACATGAGGGGGTTCCTTGACCACAGAGAGCTCCAATATAAAAAGTACGTGTGAACTGCAGTTCCATGTGCCTATTCGGTCTCTTGGTCAAGATCAGAGTAACACCAGGAATAAGGTCACAACTGATCTAACCAAGAAAAGGTGGTGGACAAGCCTATCAATGAACACAGGACATCACCATTCACACAAGAGATTTCAGCTGTGGAGGTAACAGTACTGGGCACTGTTGTTCCTTAATTGTATTGGTAATGACTTCCTACTATAGATGACAGAAAAGCCAGCCAGGATTAGCATTGTAATTGACCTGCTGCTCAAGACCAAGGAAAAACTGATGGCAAATACAGCAAAAAATGACATCTTGTGAGCATGAGGTAACTGAGTTCAGGACACAGGAGGAGGCTGGAAGAGGAAGAAGCAAAATAAGGATTCTAGGCTTTAACAAAGCAGACTTTGACTTATTTAAGGAATTGCTGTATGGAATACCCTGGGAATCAGTCAAAAGAGATAATGTGCCCAGGAGGAGTGGCCAGTTTGCAAAGCACAGAGATGCACAAACAAACAAACCAACCTGTTTGTGCGGGAACAGTCGCAGAAGACGTGCCCAGCTAAGCAGTGTGTCCTAATAAATTAAGATTCAAAAAGGAAGCACACAAGAAATAGGAACAAAGACTGGCAACAAGGAAGCTAAAAGCAGTGGAACAAAAGGGAGGAAGACCAAAGCCCAGCTTGATCTAAAACTAACAAGACTCCAAGGACAACAAGAAACAGTTCTACAAGAATGTTAGCTGAGGAACAGATTTCATGAAAAATTCGGGGCTGTTGATAGATGAGGAAGGGAAATAAGCAGTAGACATAACAAGAGGCAAAGCACCAGCACAGCCTTCATCTCAGTCTTTGTCAACAAAGCCAGATCCCAACTCCATTCCAGAGGGAAAGAGACAGCAAACCACAGAAGCAACAGTTCAGAGAAATGCAGAAAAAACTGGAAATGCTCAGGTGCATCCCAGGATGGGAGTCACCTAAGGGTACTGACAGAGTTACTGGTGTGACTAAAAAGCAGCTGTCTATCACGTGTGGAAAATCATGGCTACAGAAGGCCTCAGTGGAACTGTGGGAAAAGGATAACATTATTCCCGTCTTTAAGAAAGGCAAAGAACAGGACTCAGGAGCAGTCAGTGTCAGCTCAGTTCCTGAAAAGATAATGTTGAATATCCTCTCAAAATCCTTCTCCAAAAGCTGCATCCAGCTTGAAGAGATAATTGACCATACAGACGGTGAATACAACAGAACTATAGTAGGACTAACTTTAGTAGGATTCCTGACACTCTCCTACAGCACTCTCATCTGGGCAAAGAGGAAATACGGGCTTGCACACTGGCTGGGCTGCTGGGCTAGCAGGGCCTGATGGCTGGTCAGTAAGAAGTAGAGTTCACAGGACAAAAACTGCAACCCATTTTACTCAGTATCCTCACTAATAATCTGGATAAAGCAGACAGCAGCAACAGCAAATCTGGGGGAAAGCGGAGAGAAAGTAAGGGCTGAGGTGACACACCAAGCACTAGAGCTTTAGACAGGACCATGGCAAACTTAATTCTTATGAAATTCAAAGAGGAAAAGTAAGAACCAATCAAAGTATAAGCTTAAATATCAGGAATATCTATTTTTAGTTTTTCACTGCTAAAAAGAAGTCCTGAAATGTTAACAAACTGAAGATGAAATTATTGTATCTGGCATTATCCCTGCTCAAGACGCTGATTTAATAGCATCACTGCTATCCTAAAATATACTTTTAAGACCTGACTTCTCTCAAAAGCTAAAGAAAAAAAAGTGTATGAAAGACTAGTGTAAAAATAGTGTTCTGCATTTTACTTATTTAGTTGTAATTACACATAAAAGTTCAAATCACAGATGATCCTTTTGCACAAATGAGTCAGATGCAACTGTTCCATGCCTCAATAAAAAAATAAGCGCTTTTAAATCTTGTTCCTACATAATTAGCACAACAGATTTGAGGAAAAAAGTAACTGATGGAACTTATGAATAACAAATCACATGAAGTGAATGAACTTAAATGAAGGGTTATGCTGGCTAAAGCTATCTTTACAGAAGCATTCACATCTTCTTTAAAATACAGATGAACTACTACACAAGTAGCATTGGCATTTTCTCAACACCATCAAATTGATGTTTTCCCATAATACTTCTAAGCACATACAGAACTGAAAGAAACCCATATTTCCATTAGCCTGAACAAGCTACACAGCAGGACTTCTGAAAGCTATTGCTCTCACTTGTTCAATAAGCCTTTATTAACCTTTCTCATTCTTTTCCCTTCATAACTATAAAGTCATAGCTCCTTTCCAAATCTCCCTAACGCCAAGAGGTAATTGATTCTGTGTGTCATTTGTATGCAAATCTTCCTTCTACCACATTTTCACTACTGATCTGCTCAAAAATTTACATTTCATGCTTCAACTTTCATCAAAAATGAGATTAAATCGGAAAGTCTCTTTTCACATTACGCTTTGAATTGACTGAATCTGAACAACTGCAAATACTGCTGTGAGAAAATAGTTATTATTGGGTTTCCTCTTCAAACAAGAACGAACTTTTTCCTACAATAAAATTTACAGAAAGACTGATACTGCTGAACTGCCTCCAGTATGCTAAACAACCTGGAACTTAATCCAATACCTGTAAAGATTAGTCTTAAATACAATAGTCAAGATCAGGAAAGATTAGCGTTAAGTACTGAAGATTATTGATTTGACTTCACTTTCTGTAACTTACTTCAACCTTTTAAATTCAAAACACCTGTAGTCTAGTTCTCCTTCTAGGAAAAACATGAGAGAGTTCACAAACCTGACCTCCCAGACAGAAGTCCAAAACAAAATATTCAATCATCTATTTTTGTGATAAAGAAGTATTTTCACTGAAGCATTATCAAAAAAGACTGAGCAACTACACACATTAAGGGAAAAATAGGGGCATGGACTAAACAGGAACAAAATTATAAGTGTTTTGTTTAGAAGTAAAATAACTGTTTATACCTGTCCAAATTTTTAAAAAATGGACAATTATGCTCACTTTAGGAACAAGGTTTTGAGTGTAGTGTGACCACTGCTTCAGAAAATAAAACTTTCAGGCTAGAACAGATTGAAACCAGGGCCCCATCTCCCTAGCCACCAGTGCTCTGGAAAAACACTGATGTGCAACCAGGGCCCAGGACAGGCAGGCAGATATGCCAAGTACAGAACCTGACCTTGCTGCATAACAAGAGAAGATGAAAGAGAAAAAGAAGTAAAGAAGCCAATGATACCAGTGGCCTGATTGAAGAGAAAAAACACAGTTACTTTGCATGTGACAAAAAATACAAGCTTGTCATAAAAAAAATTAAAATTTTAAAAATTGCTGAGCACTTGCAGACACTGAAATACAAAGTTAATCTTAAATATTTTTCACAAGCCTAGCTTTAGTTTTGAAAAATGTTAGCTTTAACTCTTCAAAAGTAGGAAATGAAGCCCAGTTTACAGATTTTCTAAAGAAACATAGCTGCAAACACATAATTTCTGTTTCATTTACCACTGACCTCCAGGTCGTTAAGCTGGAGATTTTTCTTACTCATTAACATGATGCTCTCAGTAAAAAGTTTAGGCTTCAAAGATCCTCTGCTAATTAGCTACATCCCTAACAGAGGTAAGAGACAGCAAGAAGACTTCACTGCCTTCGGATCCAAGAAAGCTGTAGCATCCAAGTTAGCACTTACCAATTGCCAGTCCATCACTAAAATTGTGTAGTCCATCTCCCATGATCACCATCCACGCCAGAGTTGCTATCCCCGCGTCCTTCAGTTCTTCGCGGGAGTAGCGCTGACTGTGACTGTGGGGATGATGGTTCTGATGATGGTGGTGGTGCAGAATGTGATGGTAGTCATGGTGATGGTGACTTAGATGATCTGTCTGTCCCAGAGTATCGTGCAAGTGAGAATGGCATTTGTTTCTACAGCCCCTGGACACATATTCATTGTCAGCCTCCTCCTGATGAGAATGAGCAATCATCACTTCTTCTTCCTCTTGTACAGTTGGCTGCTGAGAAATGAAGGTTGATGGATCTTGAGAGTCTGTCCCTAGGTAGCCCTCAGGCCCTGTTACAAAAACCCAGAGTATAATGTGACACATTTTTAAAATCACCCAGGAAGCAAAGACACAATAAACAGCTTGAATATGTGAAGCAGCAAAGAAGTTTAGACATTGAGACTGATAATCCAACTTCTTGCACCAGGAGATTTTTCTGAAGGGTTTCTACAACTTATTCAGATTTCAGAGATAATTCCCAATAGTTCAAAATAAGGAAAACTTTTCGTTTCTGCCCCCTACGGCTGAAGCAGCCCTTACATTATGGCCACAAATGCTTCCTAAAAGGCGAAAAATCATCTCATGTAAGACCCACTGCAATTTAAACACAACAGCAAAAGACTTCAAGTCCCAGTTTCACAGCATGAAGATTGTTAGCTCAATTGCTTCAGAAAAACCGAGTATCTGAAAAGCATGTGCCATTTACTTATCTCAGGGCTGAAGAAAAAGGATATAGAAGAAGATCATGTTATAGATAATTTTGGAAACTCCTATGTTTCAAAATAAATACAGGCACTTGAGTTTAACACCTGGAAAATAAACACTAAAAAATGAAGTCATCAATATAGACCATGAAATGCCCTCATATAAGCATTGCTGGCACACAACAGTTGGTTATTTTAACTAATTTCTGAAACTTGATAAATTCTTCCCCTGCAATTAAATGAATAAATACAATTCTTTTTTTTTCCTACATTACAGACAAGTATTTCAGTAGTTATAAAATTACTCCAAAAAACTGAGCATCTCTTTTAGCAACAAGAGCTAACAAGTAAGCAGTCAGGCGTGTTTTGGCTTAAAGCATGACCTTGGGGACACATGGTCATTTGCACTCTGAATGTTGAACTTCAAGTGTTGCCTAGAATTTTATATTATTACCCTTAAAAATAAATAAACAATCAAACTAACAAAACCCAGACTTAAGATACCCAGAAATTTAAATAATCAGTCATGCACATAACATCTAGCAGTCTAAAGAGAAGCACAGAAGTCAGTAGGTACTGTATTGCAACTTTCACAGAATGACTTCAATTTCTGCTGCTAAATCCAGAATCAAAAGACTTAAGGTTCCAAAACTTTGAATTCACTACATCTGATCCAGTGATCCTTTTTAAAGGAAAGCAGCAAATAGAGCTGGTGCTCTACACATCAGCACACAGACAGGTTTTGTTTGGAAAATAATTCAAATAGGCAGTGATCCAACCTACAGTAAGAAGCAGATTTACGAGCTGCCATCAATCAGGTGTTTCTTAAACAATGCTGCCACAAAATAACAACTGTGTGGTATTAATGAGACTTACGATCATCCGTATCCAACTTTTCTTCATTCGCTGAAAACTTCTTACTTTCTCCATCATCTTCATTTTTTTTCTTATTCCAAAAGAAAATACTGCAGTTATGAATATTTTACTTATTTTTCAGGACATACATGAGCAATATTATATTCACAACACTTATGCAGCCTGCACAGAAAAAGGGACAACATGGAAGCCATATAAAGAGTGTAGAAGAGGAATATTAGAAACTGAGCTAAGTAAAGTAAGATGGCAAAGGTTCCTCAGGCTCCATAGGAGGGAAGAAAAAAACAAAACAAAGAAACAAACAAAAAAATTCACCACAAACAAACCAACCAACCCACATACATAAATGCCCTACATTTTTCACAAGAAATAAGCAGAAGGTTTTCATCTGAGAAGAAAAACACATCAACTGGTAATTTATTCTGCTAATTCTTTTCTATTATAACGTCAATATGGCTTTTTTATAATGTACAGAAGGAAAACCAAGTAAAATCTCTCCTCCTTGCTCACTAAAGTCTGTATCACAACAATTTATGATCAGTGACTCAGTATCTAGGAGGGCATAATTAGTCTAACAGGAAATTCATTCCTTGTGGCTGTGAGACAAAATTCTTGCTTTGCTTGAAACTCTTCATGTTCTTTCCTGTCAAACAAATTTAACTAGAGATAGGGAAATTTCACAATTAGTTTAGCTTCAGTATAAGCCACATCAATACAACCTCCCATGATCAAAGAGCTTACATGGCATCTGCTCTGCAACTACTGCCTTAATGACCATTTAACAAGAAAACTAAACAGAGATTATCAGTCTTTGAGGTAGCCTAGCAATTAGCTATTTTTAAACTAAGTAATTAGTATTTTCTCATTTTCTTCAAGCAAAGCTTAGGATTGGTTGGAACCAAATGACCTTTCAGATACCTTTCAACTCAAACCACTCTGTGATTCTATTACATAGCCAGCTTCTGCTTAATCTTTCTTACTGAGTCAACTTTGATATCATTCTTTATTCCTGGCTACACTGGTCTTTAAAGAACTGTTACCAGTAATTGGCAAGTTACCGACACTTATGACCTGCCAAAATTCAGTTATTTACCTTACACACAAAAACCAGCATAACAATCTGAGAGCTCCATTTCTGGAGGAGAGAAGGGAAAGCAGCAAGGGGCTTGACAGACTGTGTTTCCACATGGAATGATATTCCATGAAGTCACTTTCTCCAGCATACTTGGATGCTTATTTATGTAAGCACTTACTGCCAACCCTTACCTGTCTGTGCAAGTGCCCCCCTCAACAGCAGTGCAATAACTGTACAATGCAATCCTATTGCATCCAGAATTGGAATTAAAATAATAATAAAACCAGTTTAGATAGTTACAATTGTCTCAATATGTCAGAAGGAAGTCAGTAATTAAGTGACTTCTTAAAACACTCTGTTAAAACTAAAGATGCAACTGGACATTTGCTGATTAAACAATTCACTGCAATGTCAAAGCCTGTACGGTATTCTCTGGTTATGGAAATAGCTAAGAGCCCTTAATAAAAGGATCGCACAAAAAGGTTATCACATACTTTAGAAGTGTATGTGTCCCCAATATAAATGAAATTCTAACACTAATCCAGTCAGCCATTGCTATTAAATTGAAAGATATATGATATTCATGAAACATTTTTTAGTAAGTGTTTTCAGATATGAGCATGCAATACAATAGAGCTTCGAAGTAATAGTCTCCCTACCTTTTTCTTCTTGTCTTTAAATTGCTTTATTAAAGTGATCAAATGCTCCACTAGAAACATGAAGTACAAGCCTCCAAGTGCTGTAAGCCCTTTCCATGTAGAATCCAGGTAAGCGCTCTCTTCTGTACTTTGAAAAACAAGATGTTTGTACATAGAGCCTTTTTGATCAAGCAGAGGCTTTTCGTGGTGATGGTGATGGTTTCCATGAGACTAAGGGGAGAACAGAAAGGGGAAAGTCAATATATTCAAAAGAACTGTAACATAAGAAACATAGAAAAGTATTCTTCACATCATTTTCCTTATGTCTGGAGTCCAGACTTCACAACTTTCGCTGGGCAAATGCTCTGCTTACAGACTCAAACAATTACAAAGAAATCTGTTGATAGGAAGAAACATTGCAAGGACTGAGAATAGGCCTGGCACTGACCCACACACTGAAGCTGCATGGACACTGCTTAATCCAAGGTGTACACAGCTGTCCCCACCCGAACTCCTGACACCATCAAGGAAACCACATCTTAAGCAGTGGTCACAGCCAGCACACCAGTTATTTTCCCATCTAAGAAAACTTGTAGATATCAAACAACTTTTTCTACACGGAAGTTGGCTGTAATTTCCTTCTTTAAAGAAAGTCTGACATTTTTCCCTCCTTACTGGATACTGGTATGCTCAGAAATATAAAACTTTTTGCACATCTCATTCACACGTGTTTTGATTTACATAACCTCATACAGCAAATGCAAAGTTATCTGAAAGAAAAAGAACCACCTGATGGATTACAGGGCTGGGAAACCACTACAGAATCTGCAGTCACTTTTATCTGTCTTACTTGAAAGCTGGAACAAGTTACTTTGAGGGGGGGAGGGGAATGTCTGCTTAAGAACTTCAAGAAAGGCAGGAATTTAGCAATCAAATTCCCATTTCATTGTCCCTATTACATAACAGCAATTCCAAAATCTATCAAGTATTTCTTTCAAGTATTTGCATCTATTAGTATTTTCCCCAGGACTTCAGAAATGCTGGATTCTGGTTAAAAAAGAAAAAATCACAATGGGTAAGCCAGCAACATAAGTGGCATATAACAAAAAATAGCTGACTATCCATTTCGCATTTAAAGTGTTCAGGGAGCTATTTCCACTATCTCTAAAGTCCATTAAACTGGGAAAAAAAAGAGGCAGCACTGCAATAAACCACGAAGAAAATTTATGCAAAATTCTTGCATGCAAGGAACAAAAGAGGGACGTGGCAGCACATATGACTAAGAACAGGAAATAGAGAGAGGGATAATGCTATGAAGCTCTTGAACTTTTAAAGACTGTGAAACGAATAATACAGACATTCCAAATGGAAAACCTTTCCATCAAACAACCTGCATAACTGGGTTGAGAAATGACTCACCAAATGGGTATTAATGAACAGGGCACTAATACATACAGCTATCAAGTTCTCTGCTTTAAGATAACGAATGAAACAGTAATTAATACTTACATGTGGAAGAAGGTGTAAGAAGGCATCTCCACTCAATGTCCCCACAGCCAATGCCACAAGAAAACTCAAAAGAAATTTGAAAAATACTCGGTTCATCAGTGGTACCAATATAACACCCAATAAGGAAAGAAAGCTGATGACAGAGATGGATATAAAGCCACCAATCCAAGCTGGTAAAAAAAAAATGGAACAACAATAAGTAACAGCTGTACATGATTTTGTTTGCCTAACATTTCTGTTATCAAACACACCTGATCATTCAATTCATAAGATGTTAACAAAAGGTAGGCCACAAAGATTTCTCTCTAGTCTTGGTGAAGTGCCAAAAGAAAATGACACTTCTTACAACTATGAAATAGGTTTCTTGGATTTATAACCAACATAAACATTTTTCCATTAAGCTTTGATGTTACAAAAAAACCCCAGCCTACCTATTTGCAGAGAGTAACTTTTTGGAGGAGTTTCAGCTTTTTCACTAGTAGCATGGACTATGCAGTATTTGCCATCGATCTGATTAATAAGAGCTGGACAGAGATAACTAAATTCTGTAGCAGTCAACAATACTTGAGTGCCTATTCCATGCGACTGCATCAATTTGGACGCGTTGGAGCACTGTGGAAAGAGATGTATTAAAGATTAACCAGAACCAAAATACCATGATATAGCTTGTAAGGACTGCACGTCCCATCTTAACTGATACGCAGTGGCACCACATGAAAACAGCTGTATCAACACAACACAAAAACTGGTAACAAACCCATTTAGTAAAAAATGTACCTCCACCCCAATCCTGCCCCAGAAAGCTGGTTTGGGAGTCCTGGTAGATGATGTGTAATTATTACTCATTCTCAGCACAAATGGATCAGATGCTTTGATGCATAAATAGAAAAGGCCTAACACTTTTCAGTCACTTTTAAAGGCCACCTAAGGAAGCATTAACAAGGTCAAACACCTTTTTGTAGCAGTGACTACTGTGGAAAGTCTTGTACAGAGCATGTTGTACATAAACTCCCTCGAGTAAATAGCTCCCCACTGTACAACCTACAGACAGTCTCAGTGGGCTTAAAGAACAGCAGTACTTCTGCTTCGACAGTGCAGAACACAGCAACAACTTGTGAAATCAGCACCCACCATCACATGCCACACAACACCCACTCGGAATTACCTGGCATGGCTGCAAACATTAAGACTCTGCCTGCCTTTTAAAGCCTTTAATGGAAAAGGATCTGACTGTCGTCTAAGAAAAATGTCTACAACACAACTATATTCTTCACCAGTGCTAATTTTTACTATTTTAAAGTAACACGTGACATTTTGCCACCATCGTCTTTAGAGTTGTTTTTTAACTACAGTTGTAAGATGGGGAGAGGAAGGTATTAGAAGAGGACGAGTCCACACTATCACAATGTGAGACAGCTTTGATAAGAATCCCAGTACCTTAACTAGATTTTTTTGCTTTCACTCCATTAATAGGAAAACAAGACAGATTCCTGATTTAAGGCAGAACTGCAAGTTTAAAACTGTACATGTTTTTCAGTTTTAGCAACAGTTCAATGTTTAGTGACATTTAAATATATAAACCACAAATGTATTAAACCAAGTGTACGTTTATACTTAATTTTCCTCTGAGCTTGTGAACATAACACCATATTCCCTCAAAACGTTAAGTTCCAAGGAAAGCTTGCATGTGTTTGGCTATGGGTATTGTTACACCACAAAACTTGCATGAAGGTAAACAATTAGCACCTGAAAAATAAGCCATGATAACATTCCTGGTGGATCTGGATTCCTGAGAATGCAACAGAACCGGCCTCACCTCTTGAGCGTTTTGTTTTTTCAGTTTAGAATAGAGGTAGCTCCCTCTCTCCAACTCCTTCGGAGAAGCACGAGATTCGTTTGCCTTGCTGGCACCAAGCCAGGTGGCATTGCGGCCCCCTGTGACATTAATGGCACCAGGGCCAGCCGGGCCCACACGAACGACCGTCTTGACTTCTCCGGGCTGCACGTTCTGGAGCTCGGCGTGGCCGCCCGTGGAAGCGGTGATGACGGACGCCGTGATCTCATGAACAGCGTTCTTGCTGCGCACAAAGTTCTGCTGGCGTTCCACGCTCTCGGCTTTGTGAGGCTCCTTCGCGTGGCTGTTCCTGTGGTCTTTGCTGGCATCAGATTCATGGTTTGGACAAGCAGCCTTCTCAGAGCTTTTACTCAACGAAACGTGATTATGATGAGAGTGATGATCATGGTCATGGTCGTGATGGTCATGATTGTGGTCATGATCGTGGTCATGATCGTGGCTTATTTTAATCTTTTTAATTTTATCTATACCTATGTTCTGGAGCAGTTTTCTAAACCCATCAATTGACAGAGAGTTGTTTTCTCCATAACGATTAAAAAGTTCTTGAAGGTGCAACTTCTGTATTAGGCCTGCCAAGTCAGTATTAACACCCACCGTCTTTTCTGGAAAAGCTCTCTCTGATGTATGCACAACAGTAGCTGTCTCCACTCCATGGTGATAACTTTCACACAGCAGTATGGAAAATGATACAAGGAAAATAACTGATACTGTACTCTCCATCACAGTTCCTTTTCAGTAGTGAAAATAATCTGGAAAAAGAGGAAAATTTAAACAGTTAGCATAAAACCAATCACACTGTCCTCTGTAACACACATTCATAATTTGCTTAAACAAAAAAAAAAAAACCCACAACAAACAAAACCAAACCCTGCTCAAAGTATCAATGAAGCAAGAGACATTTAAATTTCTTACACATTCAGCATTTCTCCCAGATGTGTTGCCTCGGGCAACAGAGGAAGCTGAATATCACAATGAGGTCACTGGCCACGAAAACCTCTCCAGGTGCCAGCCTGCCTTTGTTTAGCTCTGCCTGAGTCACTGCTAATAGGGGCTACACAATGAGAGCCCTCAAGGCTGCACCAACTAAGTTCTAGGTTAGGGTTTTCTCGTGCTTGTAAGAAACCCCGTAATTTCTCTCTTAGCAATGAATAAGTAGCATAAATTACAAGTTCCTGCTTAAAAATCGAAGTTCC
The DNA here is from genome assembly GCA_013397845.1 of Melanocharis versteri. Classification (NCBI taxonomy): domain Eukaryota; kingdom Metazoa; phylum Chordata; class Aves; order Passeriformes; family Melanocharitidae; genus Melanocharis; species Melanocharis versteri. Next base: position 329,650 of record VZTG01007434.1, on the reverse strand, counting down.
CAACCTTTCATCACTGGATTTCCCGGAGGTTTTGGCAAACCAGCTGGACGAGTGATTCCAGCACTCCACAAAAATTTGGTCTTTTATGCTGTCACGTTCTGTCTTTATTTTAACATTAGTGTCGCATGGCTCCTTTCACTAGGCAGGCAGCCCATTGCTGTGAACCAGACGCTCACAAGTGTGAGCTTTCATGCCATAAATACTCCAGCAGGGCTGCGAATTAACTGCTACGGGGACGAGGCGCAGGGCCATGCTGCCTCAGCCCTTTTCCAGGGAGACATGGAGAACCTCCGTTTCCAAAAATATTACAGCCTGCCCTAAAAACCCCACACCACCGCTGGAAAGAGACGGCTGCGAGGAGACCTCGTCATTTTCCATAAGTATCTGAAGGAGGAGCGCCAAGAGGATGGAGCCAGGCTCTTCTCGGCGGTGCCCAGCAACGGGACGAGAGGCAACGGGCAGAAACCGATGCACAGGGAAGTGCCCCCGCAATATGAGGAAGAACTCTACTGTGCGGGTGACCGAGCACTGGAACGGACTGCCCAGCGAGGGTGTGGAGCCTCCCTCACCGGAGATACCCAAAAACGGTGGGGACGCAATCCTGTGCCACGTGCTCTGGAATGACCCCGCTGGAGCAGGGCGGCTGGACCGGTCGCTCCGCCGCGGTCTCTCCCAACCCGTCCCACCCCGTGACTCCGTGACCCGGGAGAGCCGCTCGGCGCCCACGGCCCCCNGGGTGTCCACGGCACGGCCCAGCAAGGAGGAGGTGCCCCGGGAGGAAGGCTGGATCGCGAGAGGCTCCCTGTGTCGGGAAACGCTGAAGTTTGGATTTAGCGTTTCGTGGGAGGTGCGAAGTACTCCCCAAAGGGTTGAAAGGAAGAGAGCCGAAGAGGTGTTTTCCTCCCAGAAAACACGAGTCATTCAGGGCTGGCAGCGGTGCTTTGGATGATGCCGCTGGGTGCGGTAGCGGTCCTCGGAGGCTTGGAAAGGGTTTTGTACGAGGACTCCCAGTCTTAAAAAGGGTCCGTGTGTGGGCAAGCAGGGCCAGAATTGGGCTGGCTGGTTGGGAGCAAGGGGTGCGGGTGAATGGCAGGGGATGTCGGGTTTCCACGGCGCCCACGAGGCCTTTGCGGTGAGCGCTGTTTGGTCAAACCTGTCATTATAATTAATGATCTGGCAGAAGAATCACTCTGTGCACGAGTGGACAAAGAGACAGTAAGAAAGGACTGAGATTACCATAGAGAAGGGCTTGAAACTTGCTAAAAGGCTTGAAACTTGCTAAAAACATGTTGCTTTCTTCTCAATAAAGATGCTGTGTTTTTCAAATGTTGCTTTGCTGTACCCCTGTACTGGTCGTGAGCCCTTCACCACTGTGAGTCCCAGTCACATGCTCTCCTACATTTCCTGTTTCTTCCTCCACCATTTCCAGAGTTTTTCTCTCTATCACCACTTGATTAATGTTGCTAGTAAAGTGGGTGCAGTTGTGCTTGCCCACCCTGCTGCCTCTGGAATTTGGCCTCTCTTGTGTGATCAGTTGCCGAGGTTTTTCAGCTTGCTAGGGTGTGAAGGCAGCACTGAGTCCTGCCCTAGTATCTGGCTTTACTGATGACTTCTGAATGTTATGACAGTGACTTAAACTTAACATCCGGTCTATTCTCAGCCATCTTTCTCCTGCTGCCTGCACTCCTGACAGTGCCACCTTGCTCGCCAGTCAGGAGGTGACAGATGTCTCTTCTTTATGTCTAATACCTCCCACTCTCTGACTGAATTAAACCTCTTTGTTCATGAGTTCAGCTGACTGAAGGGCAGAAGTATGTGTTGTGAACAACTCCAGAAACAGAGAGAGCAACCCATCAGAAGTTTATGGATTTGTTCCATGCACTTGCTTTTGAAGTATTGAAAAAATTCTGTGTCATTCAACCTTGCTCCTTTTTTTTTTTTTTTTCCCTTTTCCCGTGGAGGAAGAGAGGGAATCTATAAATGCAGGAGTGGGTGGGATTTGACTTTTGGCTTTTTTGTTTAATGCTAATTCCTTTTGCATGAATACTATTTACCAGATGGTTTTCTGATATTTCAGTAACACAGCATTTATGCCTAAGATGCTAATATTAGGCATTTGTTTGTGGCAATTTTTCTAAAATCTTTTGAAATTGAAAGGCTACGTGATGCAGCCTGTTTTTGTAGCCTCTCCAATGTATCCACTGTCTCTGTTTCATTGTGTCAAATCTGGAGTTTCCCCCCACAACTTGTCCAGGTCATTTACAAACCCAAGTGTGGGAGCTTAGGTCGCACAGAACTGGTCTTCAGTGCTCTCTTATCTTTTTTTATTTAATTTGAATAGTTAACACACATCAGCTAGGCAAAAAGAATCCATTACAGTAAAAACAATTCACCTAAAACATTTATTTGCAGTAAAACTTGAGGTCAGGTCTATTTTACCTGATCTCAGTATGTTTATCTTGTGGTGAAATTAAAGCACTTTAATAATTTCTTCCCATTCTGTTATATAGTGTTTTAGTCTGAATACATATCCAACCATGGGCTCTGGAGTAGCTGTCCTTACATAAAACGAAGGTCTTGGTGACCCTTGTGGATGGCTTAATGAGTGTATAAAAATCTCTCAGCCCGTGGACAAATGGGAAGCATTAATTAGAGTCAGTGGAGAGCAAACCAGGAAGCAGCTTGATTGCTGTCTTAGTCCCTCACGGAACTGCATCTTAACTATAGCCCGTAGCTCCAGGCCCCTGTTACAAGAAGGGTATGTTTGGAATTGAAAAGATCATCTTTGTTGGGATTGTGGGGGTGTTGTTTGTTTGTTTGTTTGTTTTCAGGAGGTGACATCCTTTTCAGCATGGAAAATGGATGAGGAAGAAGAGGATGGAAGTGGAAAAGCTTGTGAAATAATACCATGCGTTTAACTTACGTGATTGGTGTTGCCCAAAAATTTCTTTCTGAGTGTATGCCAGGGCAAATGCCTCGAGGCTTACCAGTCTGGAACCAGTAAGGAGCTGGCTGTTGGTGCAGTTCCAGTCTCTTTGCAAGGCTTTATCACGGCTGAGTTGTGTGAGCTCAGCATTACGCACTTAATAGAGTTGATGATGGGGAAGTGGCCCTGAGCATGATGCTGAGAACCACTCTTCTGTGATCCTTCTAAGCTTCTACCCCTAAAAGTTTCTTGAGATTTGGAAAGGTTTTTATTTCTTTGGCTTTTAACTTTTTATTGAGAACAGCTATATGATTAGAAATATTAAATGTTTTATAAAATAAATGAAAACCCTGAAGGTTAAAAAATTTGTTTTTAGTTTAAACTACAAAGTTGCTACTGTACAATTTCTGGACAGCTGAAACTTCACACGAAACTCCCATGTTTTTCTTTAAAATCTCCAGTAATCCTTTTATTCTATTAACGACCTTTCACAACAACCTGAATCAGGAATTCCTTGTTATTGTTCCAATAGGTTCCTCTTTTCACTGCTATGCTGAACAACAAGTTGGCAGTTGCATATTTGATGTTATGGTATTCTAAGTCCTAAAGATACATTTTATTGTAGCAATGTCCTTTGTTTGTTTGCATGTGTGTTCTGTGGTGGTTTTCAAAATCCTTAGAATTCTGTCTGGAAAAAGAAACTGGAATTACTGGTTATATCTCCTGAATGGCTGCAGATTTTCTGCAACCTACAAGTTGAGCTTTGGAGGGGAGTTTTGGTTTTTTTGGGTTTTTTTTGTGGTTTGTTTTTTTTTTTTTTAATCAGCATAAATACATAACAGTCATTTCTTAAGTAAAATAACATATATGAATATATGGCAGTACAGAATTCCTTATGTAAGAATCTTCACGACCCTCTCCTGTGCTCCTGTCTTTTGTTAGTGGCTCATTCTCATGTCAACAAATTCTTTTCTGGAGACCTCTCTGAAACAGAGAGGTTTTAACTGAAGAAATAATTATCTGGAAGCTTCACAGCAAGAGCACTGGGTCCTTTTGTGCTGTGCTTAGCTGCACAGATGTCTGGGGAAGCACAAACTGCCAGGGTGGGGCTTTGACTTGTATCATACATTTTCCTACAAATCATGGCTATAGACATGACCTGCTTACAAATAATTTCTGAAGAATAAGTCCTGAAATGATTGAAATGGTAAAGAATAGAAATAAAATATTAAAGTTATGCTATATCTCCCTGCAGAGCATCTTTTGCCTTTAGCCTGATCCGTCAGTTATTGAAGTCTGTGGAAAAACTCCCTAGGGATTTGAACATATGATCACAGATACTTATAAACCAAAAATTTTGCAGTTTGGGTCTGCTGCAGTTTTCGTGTTCAGTAATTTTGATTATATTTTGTGTTCTTCGATACTTATGATGTATCTAGAATATCAGTATTGAAAATAATTTGCAAACTGTTAAGCTGTGCTTGATAATGTAACAATATAACACAGAAAAGTGTCTTGGCATAAACTGTATATGGGATTATCAGAGGCTCATTGCAATGAGCATGGAGGAGCAGTGACTTGAGGGGAAACTCCAGTGACCAAGTCACTGGGTAAGCACCAGTGAAAAGCCCTGATCTGCATCTGGGACTGTCAAAGGAGAGGGATCAATCTTGGGACCAAGTGTGAAATTCACCAGACAAGTTAATGGAAGCAGCTGGCTGGATCACTACAGATATCCCATCACCCTGAGAGGGATATTGAAATCATTATGGGATGCAGGGACAGAGATTCTTGGGACTGTGCAAGACTTGTTATAAAATGTTTAGGGGAAGGACTGAGGTGGGTGAAAGGAGTACCAAGGTGATTTGAGAAGGGACAAATGTGAGAAGATGGGGAAGAGGTGACAGTAAGGGCCAGTTGCAAGGTTGCTGGTAAGTAGTTGAACGTGCTCTGCTGCTTTTCCAGCCTTGTTACTGAGCTCCATTTGTAACTTTGTGGGTGAGGGTCTGTTTGTTCTGTGTCGGTGGACAAGTAAGTGCCAGTGGCTGGAGAGGGCACCAGGAGTCACAGGGGCCCTTGCTTGCGATACTAGCAGCTGGAAAGACAAATGTGTGGAGGTGCCAGCAGCTGGACAGGTGGCCATAAGTATGTCATAGGTATCTGTGTGTCTGAAGTGACAGCACCTGGAAAGACTGGAGTGCGTGCATATTGTGTGGGTGTGTACACCAGGGTGTGTAATTACTAATGAACATTAAGCTGGAGGTCCATGCCAGCTGTCGGAAGGACCCATGGAATTAAGGGATGAGCTGTGAGAGAGCCTGTTTGTACATGAGGCAAGTGTCAGACCAGGGGATTCAGAAGCTGGGTACAGATTGACTAAGCCCAGTTGCCAGAGAGAGCTAGAGGGTGTGTGTGTGTGTGTGTGTGTGTGTGTGTGTGTGTGTGTGTGCACATGCTCCGGTGCATCTGGAAGCCGGCAGCCTGTGGGGACATGGGCCTCAGGGTCTTTTATGTCCAGGTGCCAGCAACTGGAGACACCAGAAGATCCAGCAGCCAGTTACTGGACAGATGGAGTGTCTAAGAGCAGCTGCTGGAGGGATCTGTATCACATCCATGTGTGCATTCCTTGCTCACAGGCTTTCATCCTAATCAGCCAGATGGGGGAACAGGATGTGGGTGCCGGTGCTGTTGGTGATTGCATGAGGGCTGAAACTGTGTTTCGGTCTGTGTGTCTGTGTGACTGGCTCTGTGTGGGTACTGTGCACCTCCACCTATTGAGAAAACCTGCTCAACCTCACTGCTGTGGGATCCAGAGCAGTGACAGCCTGGCCTTTACTGGGTAATGAGATTTGGTGACCTCTAGTAATTATTGTTATTTGGGTGTTGTGGTGGTATTAGATCTCAGACACAGAAAGGCTGAGTTTTCAGGAAAAGAGTGTAAGCAGCAGCAAAGTATACTAGGAAAGAATATGGAGAAAATGAGTAAGGGAAAAAAAAGGAATAAAGACTCCAGAGAAACCTATTCAAAATAGCAGAAAAATGCACTTCGTTATATAGCAAGGTTATATATACACAATACAATAATATGCAATATTTTTATACATTCTTAGGTGCTACTGACTGAAAGATGCTGAAGGAAGAGAATAACAGCATTTATTTATGCATGGCATGCTTTTCAGTAGCGTAAGTTATTATGTATCTTCACAGGAGACTTTACTACATAATTAAAAGGCATCCCAGGATGGAGATTCTGTTCCTTTGTGTCATAGAAATACAATAGTTAAAGTGTCTGAGTACAGTTTATCATCTGGTGCTTAGAGCTTTTATTTACTACTAGAAGTTGCCAAAGAGATTCTGCATCATAGAATGTGCACGTTTTGTGTGTATCTAAAATACAGGGTTAGCAATTATTTAATCAGCAACTTTCTGCTCAGTTAGAAAAAGTTCTATTTGAAAAACACAGAAGCAATAGCTTCCTCATTTGTTTGTCCCTTTTTTTACACATTTGATTGTGTAAATAGAAGCCTGAATCTCAAATGCCCTGGCTCAGGCAGCAGAGGTGAGCTGCCAACTTTACTGGGTTAGCACTGGGATTTGGGATACTCATCGCCTTCACTTCTTCACCTGAGCCAACACTCACCTGCAATGAGAAATTCATGGTGAAGAATGATGTTTGTGGTAGCAGCATGTTCTCTCCAGTTTTGGGTGCAGTGTCCTGTGAAAGGGATGTTGCACTTGGATGGCCTCTGTTTTGGCTCTTTCATTTGGGCTGAACACAGGACTGGATTTACGGCTGGCCACCTTTCCTTTTAGCTTCTTTTTTTTGTACCCTGCTTTGCTTTGTCCTAACAGAAAAATGATGCCACTTTAGCTTGTGTATTTTGAAAATGGATTGTAATAATGGAAGTCATAGCTGCTTAATGTACTGTAGGAATAAATTTTTGGAGTTCATGTTACTTTGCAAAGCTAGGGCAGTTAGAGGCTGGATTCAAAAAAGCATGTATGAGCACGGCAATTTTCGCTGTATTTTAGGTTCTCTGCTGAATACAGAAGATAATTGGAAGGCATGCATTTGGGAAGTTGTCTTCCTAATCCCAAGTTTAAAATCAAAGTTTTCAAGCCCAAATGCCTTTGAAATCACTGAAGCTAATGAGTACTCAGCATCTCAGAATGTAACCCTGCTGATTTATATTCTCCAGTCCAGATCCAGTGTTCCCATGCCATTTTAAAAGCCTGTCTTTAATGCAAGCTTGAGTTCTGACCAGTAAAGCTTTAATGAATGCCATTAAGGTAATGTTAGAAGTAAACCTGTTCTGACACAAAGGCTGGCTCACAGATAGAGTTGTTTATTGTATAATCTATGCATTAAAAGTATTGCTGTATTTCTCTCTGGCACTTTCTGGAAAGAAATAGCAACATGTGTGTTGGGTAGCTTTTGGGGCATGCCGCGGCTGCTTGTTCATATTCTGCAGAACAGATAGTGTCCAAAGTGTGTTGAACTAATTGTATGTAACCAGATAAACTCTAAAACTCTGTGTAACACTTCTAACACTTTAGATAAGCTACAGTTCTGCAACTACTTAGCATGTGAGGGCTTCTAAATATCCAGCAGCCCAGCTCTAATCTTCAGGAATTCTTATAACGTTTCCAGTAGTAGGAGACCTGTTGTTCATCTCAAGACTTGCCTGTTTTGATAAACTGTTACGCTTATGTCCACAACTCTTGTTAAATTATTGCTGCTTCGAGGAGTGCTTGTTCCAAAACTGTGATACAAAAGTAACCTCACACAGCAGACAGATGCCACAATAATATCCAGCATTATTGTCATTATGTTTTCTTCTGGCTGGTATGTATTAAATTTGGACTGTATAATATCTCTTGTGTAATAGAACACTAGTAGATAACTTGAAAACCCGGCACGGGCAGGTTTTTTTCCTATCAAACTAATTTCCTTTGAACCTGAAGCAGCATCCATCAGATCTTGTCAGCAGCACAATGAGGCACCTACTGTATATTGTCTGTGGAATACCAATTAGCCTTTAATTTTACCACACGCCCAATCAAAAGAGCTATTGCTTTCACATGATGGCAGAAGGTCATTAAAACAAATGATCTTGCTGCCAGACAATGACAACAAAACCACAGCTCAGTAAGTAGTGTATCTGTTACTGGGCACTGACAGCACACTGAATGCTGTGCTGTACTCGCTTTTTCATTCTGCCTTGTTTCAGGTGATCCGATGGCCTGAGAGCTGTAGCTAAAACTCTGTCTCCTAACAACCTTTTCAGATACAATTCTATTTGCCTGAAATGTTCAAGTACACAGGTACTTTTGATCTCACAGCTGTCAAATTCTGTAGCTTTTCCTTTGCTTTCATCTGTGCTTACTGTTTTAGTTCTTAACAATCTTTTCCAGGAAAAACAGCAGCCTGTCCTTTAATGCCCTGAATGGTTGTTCTTCAGGCCTGCCAAGTGGGTGCTGGTGCATTACTTAAGATGTTACAGTTTGTCTGGGTTCAGTCATCGGGATTCTCCGAGGTGTTACACTTCGTATTCTGCTGTGAGGTCTGGGCAGTTCAATGCTCTCTTCTGCTTGGGACATAAGAGAATTTCCAGGTTCTAACTTTCTCATGTTTCTCATCCTATTCACTTTTGAACTTTCTTGTTGTAAGGTAGTTGCCTGTTTTCCTTCAGCTTGAGAGCAAGCTGCTTCATGAAATTCCAAAGTATTACAGTTACTACTGTATAATTGGAAGGTGCTATTCACAGATCTGAGCCAATCACACAAAGCTACTAAAATGTATTAATGTTTTTACATTCAAAAAGTAACAAAACTCTATGTACTGATAATAGGTACTAATTCTCCTACCATTTTTGATTTTAAGATGTCTGTGCAAAAGTAAAACAGAGAAACAAAATTGGGAATAGAGCATTAGTGACAGCCAAAAAATCCTACTTTGTATGTAAGAACTTCAGCTCAATTTGTGATTTTTTTCTGTGCTGAGTTTTTCCACTGATTTTGCTCAACAATATCATCAACACTGAGAACTCCTGCAGAGCTGCTGCATTGGTAACAATCAGAAAAAAAAGGGTTTTTACCCTTGTTGCAAAATAGTCTAGGCACCCAGTTTCTGACAAACTTCTTAAAAAGGAAAATTTTGCACTGACTGTAAATGGTCCTGTGTGAGGTTTTTGGCCTGTCTGTAAATCAGGTAGCAAGTGAGCATACAGAAAATGAGTATTGTGTAATTATTGACCCAATGACCACATCTCTTCACCCACCTCCACAGCTGAGGAAAGTTTATTTTCTACAAAGTGTCACTGCAATGTTTTTACCAGGGAAGAAAAAAAATGATGTAACAGCTACACAATTCAATTGCGGTCTCTGAGGCTCCTGGTAATAAGTAGATTCCCTCCTAAGTGGAGTCCTGAGAAAGGATAGTGCATTCAGTCTGTTCATTCACCAAATGCAGAGGTCAGATGTTTGGGTTGGACACCACAGATACATGACAACCATTGCCATCTGCTGAAGCCAGTCCTGGGTGGGTGTCTTTGATGGAATGTGAGCGTGTGCTGATCTGGCGCAGCACTAGTAAGGCTGATTTTTCACTGAGGGGTGCTCTAGATGCTTTACCTGAAGCCATTGACCCAATGCCCAAGAATTAACTCGTACTAACTTTTACAAGTCAGTGAAAGGATGGAGAAAAAGTGAGACCTGAAGTGAGAGAAGTCCTGTCCTCCAAGGAGAATGTTTTAACTAACAGTGCAATTTGTGAGAAAAGGAGAAAGGTATTTTTTCATGATCTCATTTCTCATACTGATGACTCAAATTTGGTGGATCAGAAAAGCCTTCAGGTATTCTGTGTGCTCTGTCTCCTAAGCAGTTACAGCTTAAATCAGAGGGGAATGGAGACATGTAAGAATTTATATTAAATTTGTGTGTTTGGTATAAAAACCTTAATACCTACCTGTTGTGAATTCATGACTCCATACGGAACTTTGTTTTCTGGTGTTTATTTTACAACCCTAAGGTAATGCTTATTTAATGTCTTTAGAAATGAGTAGAAGTGTTAGCATCTTTAAAATACATTTCTAATGCTTGGAGTTCCAGGGAAAAGAAAGAATATTTGATTCACATGCACTTTAGTATTTCAGAAATGAGATTGGAAAAGAGAAGGACAATATGACTAATCGTAATTATTAAAAAACAGTGAGCCTAATGCTGAAAGCAGGCTTGAGTGACTGAAAGTCTCCACTCTTTTAAGATTAAAATAATAATAAAATTTGGCTTCTGATATCAGCTGATTCAGCAATCTCTGCTTTCAGGTTTTTTTGCAAACATGAGCCTGGAAAATCAAAATAGTCTTTTTCAAATAACTCGAAGTTGAACACCAAATATTTCTGGACCATATTGCACACTTTATCATGTATTTCTGGACTCATGGTAAAATCTTCACAATCTCTAGCTCTGCAGTCAGAAGCCAGAGAAGGCTCCTATAGAAAGACAGAAAGAAGCAAAATGCAGAAAGAGCTAATACTGCATTTAGAGCAATGTTTACTATATTATTTTCTGCAGATATTTCCCTCATCACTTTGTCCTGTGACCCGCATATTCCAGCCTTCTATTATACCTACTTTATGCTCCTTATACAAAGATGGTGTGATTCTTGGGATTGTTCTTTGTCAGGGGTTGTATTTTGATGATCCTTATGGGTCCCTTCCAGCTCAGGATATTCTGTGATTCTGTGTTTCTTTATCTGAGTTGTTTTGATGTATGGATGGCAGGTACGAACAAGTTCTCTGCTTTCTGAGTAAACAGCACACGAGGCCACTCTAGTCAAAAAGCCAGAGACCACATTAGCAATCCACTTAGTCAGAACTTGTCTCTCCAGACTTCTTGAAGAGCTTAGTAGTTCAGGGTTGGTGCCAGACACTAATGCAGTCACATACATGTCGTCAAAACAAGCTTGCATCTGCCCACAAGGTCACACAAAGATTAAAACTAAACTCTTCTTTGTGGACAGCCCATTTCAGGCACTACAAACTATGCTCAGTAGGTTTGGGAGCTGAGGCAATTTCAACAGTCAAATATGTAAGCAGTCATACATACACATATCTGTATGTACATACATATAAATGTTGCTTGGGATGATTTGGTTGAAGACATCAAGGTGTGAGTTAAGTTGTCAGTATCCTCTTGACTCTAGGTAAGATCCTCCTGTCACCTATGTGAGCTGCAAGGGGTTAACCACTGAGTCATTATTACGGGAAATTTGTTCAAGCACCAAAATAATGAAAGCCTTAGTGTTTGATTTTGTGCCTTCTGGCAGCAGAAATTTATCTTGTGCCTTAGTCAGGATTCAGACCCTGAAGGGTAGGGAAGGATGATGGTAGTAGTCACAAAACTTGTCAAAAACTTGTAGCTTGCTGAGTAGTCTTAGAGATGGATCAGAACATTTACTTAAAATTAAATAAATAAGTGGAGAATCTGAAATTACCCTGACTTCTGAAGTCTGGCACCTTCTGAAGTCTTCCTGGGCCCTACAGGCCCTACACAATTTTGTTCCACAGTCTTTTGAACAAGTCTTGTAAAGAGGCATATGTTTCCTTAACTTTTTTTCCATGGTAACCACTCAGCTACCTGAGGTGTTTGGTTGCCTACTCACATAACAGCAGGTTCTGGGAATCAGTCTTTCTCATACCTACTAAAATAAAGTAATACACAGTATTGTTACCAAGTGGAAGAGGAAGAAAACTCTGTTGCTAATAGAATAATTGCAACCAAATGGTATTTTAGAATAGAACATTATTTCTGGAATACCCTAGTTTTCCAAATTCTACTGTAAATAACATTGTTGATCATGAAACAACTTTTACTTTAAGATGTTAATTTTCACTTTCCTATGGTGATAATTTTGTGCCTGAATGCATATCCTACAAGTCCATGTAGGATAGACATTTTTCATTTGAAGCTGAGACACAATGTTGGGACAGATTCTCCATAATTATTGTTCTATATATGTGTACTATTCATTCTAATTATGGACAGCTGAGAATGCAGCTGCAAAATCATCATATCATTCAGTTTGCTGTCAGTGTTCATTACTGGCAAGGTCTTTTAATTTTTAGAATACAGTATTTTAAGCTCTCTCTATTCTTTGTCTCTCTCCACAGATGTTTTGAACATTATTTTCAAAAACTAAATTTTACAGACTCTGGACACAATATTTTTATATTTAGGGTCCTTTTTGTGGAAAAATAATAATTTTAAAGGATATGTATGAAAACATTTTAACAAGGCAAAAGCTTATAATTAGGAACTGACAAGCAAAGAGTTCAAACAACTCTACCATCTTCCTTGAAAATAGATAAATAACAAGCAAAACCAGAAGAGCAGCTTTAAAAGTTGCTGGGTTTTAAAGCTTTAAAAATGGTAAGAGGGTAATGAATTCTTTAGACCGGAAGGTTTGTTTCTGAACAGTGGGGAAAAAAGACACATATTACGCATCAAAGAAAAGAAAAAAAATGCTACTGCCAATCTTTAATATTTTGGATACTCTAATCTTGTGAAAGCTTTAGTAGGTCTCCATTGTTAATATCTAAAACTCCGTTTTCTTTTTCTTGCAAATAAATCTTCTAAAAGCAGTTTATCTGTGGTGTCTTTAACCACATTTGCAATAGTTATTTTGACTGAAAGCTTCCTCTCTACAGTTATAGGAAAAACATGGCTAATAACTCTTTCTCCGAAAAACATCAGTCCCTTTGCTACTGTTACAACTGTATAATTTATGGTGTCTTTATGTAGAAAGTCTGATGGTTTTAACACTTCATACTCCAAAAGAGACGAAGCAGCATTCTCTTCCTTTCTATCTTTTCTACTCCCAAGACAGTTTTGCTTATGGTGTGTGTTGATCCAAATCTGCAACTCTCAATTCTGTGGACATCTTCTCTCAGTAAATTTTTTATATAAATTGCAGGATTTGTGTCTTATAAATGGCATGGTTTGCTGTTTCCTTTGAAGCATAGCCTGTCTTCCCAAAGCTCTTTACTCGAGCCTAAAATCCACTGCTTTAAATGAGCGATGGTTTATATTTTCCTTAATTTTATATAATTAAAAATAGGGTTTGAAGCCACAACAATAAAGGTTTTCGTTAATAAGGGTCATTCCAACCTGTAAAATTCACACAATCAGTTATGCAGCACATATCAGGCTATGCCTGGAATACTGTGTTCAGTTCTGGTCCCCACAGTTCAAGACGCACATGGACTGACAGGAGAGGGTCTGAAGGAGGGCCAGGAAGATGACCAAAGGATTAGAGAACCTGACTTCTCAGGAAACACTGGAGTTAGTCACTCCCTGGAGGCAAGAGGGCTCGGAGGAATCTCATCACAGCTTTCCAGTACTTAAATGGGGGCTACAAAGAGAAAGCCCTTTTTTTTCAGAAAAAGAAATCATTCCAGCCTGTCAGAAGCTTGTAAGTCTTTGGTAACTTATCAAACTAGATGTAAGCACTGCATTTTCAGTCTTCAATCTTTTTAGAACCATATAGTCAAAATTTGCAAGAATATTTTTTAAAGTAATTGCTTGACATAATTATTTCATTACCTTATAGGCATTATGATAGAAGGAGTAGCAACCTCTAACGCAGTTTGTCTAGTGCTTTCTGTAATAAAATAAAATGGTTATAACTTTTAACAGCTCTACTTCCATCATGATTAGCTGCATATTTTGGAAGCTTGGCAGGAAAGAGTCCTTGAGTTAGAAAGGTGTCTTTTAGTGCCATTATAAAAATTTCTATAGCATTGGCAGAATTTCAAATTGTCAGGAGTCATAATTTTTCCCATGTTCTATATATTGTACAGATTAGAGTTTTGCACTTCCTGCCAAAACCCTTGACATCTGAGAGCGCTTTGTGCATATCACGAAGCCATCCTAAATCATAATTTTATGCAGAATTCAGAGTCTGAATGGATCATGAACCAAAACAATCTCGTCCTGTTTAGAAAGCCTGTGGGGAATAGGAACTGATCAAGTAATGAATTCAGTCAGTACCTTGCCTTTTTGTCTTCGGTATGGTCTGTACCTTTTCCTCTGCCTATTAATAAAAATGTCTCTTGGTTCACAAAGATTATACATGAGCTTGAGCAAGAAGACATCTAGGACAGGTGCACAAGCTACCTGTGCAGTTACAAGGAAAGCACTGCTCAGAGATCCTTTGTTGTTTAGCCCACAAAAACAAGACTGGTCAGATATAAATAACCTTTCAAAACGGAAAAAACCGGAAGTTAATCTGGCACGGCTTGGAAACCTTTTTGTGGATGTAATAACTAGTCATTGTAGGACTCCAGGACATCGAGTGATTTAATCTCCCGTCTTAAACTAATGACATCAGAAACCTCTGCAGATCTCCAAGTTTGTGTTCCACTAATATTCATTCCTCCAATACCAAGGGGCTAAGTCTGCTGATGGAAAAAAAATCAGAAAAAAAGATTAAGGGAGAGAGTAGGCTGTTATAAATCAATCTGACATGTAGAGAAATCTGAATTACACCAGTCAGTGCATGCACCACAGCCAAAAATTTCTATCTGATAGCATTACACAATTTTGGTCAATAAACTTGCAGTAACTTGAATATGGAGTGGATTTTCTGAATGATAGGATTTGATTTTTCGTAATCATCATGAAGATGTCAGAAAACTGTGGAGCTGTCATAGCAGTAGGGGCTCATTTCTTGAGCTGAACGTATTTAATGCACAGGATCACTGTAGAGTAGCTGAAGCTGGCTGGCAGGGGAGCCCCGCAGATTAACTCATGTGAGTGCAGCAGCCAGGCTCGGAACCAGGGTTAGAATCACTCACAGGCAGATCCCACTGTCTATTTCCAGCAGGACCACAGACAGTTTACTGTCACACGCAAGGTGCAGCGTTCTCCAGAAAAACGCTTCTGTACCTAACCAGTCCTCTGGAGATTCATTGTGCTGCTTTATGGAACAAGACACGATGCACGCAGTTTTCCTTTATATATACTCGTGTGTTCAACCAGTGATTCCTGCAAAAGTTGCAAAGGAAGTATTGACATCTGGACCACGACTGCAAGGCAATCAAATGTCTGGCTGCCAGTTACCAATCCAGGAGCTGTGAAGTAACGTAGTATGGAAACAAACACCATGAATGTAGTAAATATAGTTCTGGGGGATGGGACTGCTCAAACGATGACTGAGCTAATGTAAAATATAAGACGAATTTGTGTCGCATTTTGAGTCCCAGAAGCAGCAAGTGCATTACAGAACAGCAAAAGATTGCAAAAAAATTTATGTGAAATGCGAGCAGATAAAAAACCCCTTTTGTCACAGATTATATTGGTAACAATATGTATGAAATGTTTAGAACATTGTTCATATCTAAATGAACAATTTTCAAACCAAAGCAATTTGAAACTAGTCTAAACCCTTACTTAAGCAGATTCAATGTGTCACAAAAGCTGCACAATTTTTTAGAAGTTAATGAATGAGCTAAACCCAGTTTCCTGTTATAAAAATTCTTAACTCTTGATGAAAACCTCAACATTTGAAAAATCCTTTCTTGCTCGTACCAATTAAGCTTATTATTTATAAAGACACTTACAAAAAGATGTAGCTTGTCTTCTACACTGGTGCTTTATTGTCTGATATATTTAACATATTTTTCTTTTCTGAAATGTCACATTTGAGTCACCAAATAATTGTAGCATTTTTTTTAAATTAAAGCTTGTAATTCTCATTTAGAAGCATGTACTCTGGCCTACGGAGTTGATTACGGATAAATTGCCGATTACTTTTGGACACAGAGAGATTGAAAGGGGTGCAGTGAGTTATTTTTTGAAATGCCCAAGCAGCACAGACACTTAATTGATAGAGTTCGATGGAAATGACACACATGATACAGCGAGGTGCATTTGAAAGTCTGGATGTGCCCTTCTCTACTTCTTTAGGCTGAGAGTTTCAAAAACATTGATGTGCTGAAGGGAAATGTGTACTGCTGTACACGTGTGGCCGTAATTCTGCAGGAGAGAGAATTGGTATCCAGACAGCTTGTGACAAGGTCATGCTTCTCCAGAAACCCAGTGCCAAGTGCTGTTTCTCATAGAAAAGCAAGTTCTGTTCTTGTTCAGTCTTAATTTCTATGATCTTTCCTGCACTTGATAGATACTGGTTAAAACTACATAAAAAAAGAAAAAAAATCATAATTTCCTTGAACATTTTTAGAGACTTGTTTTTCACCCACTTCATCTTCGCAAAGACTCATGAAATATATTACTATAATTAAGTTTATTTTCCAGAAATTTCATTTAAATAACCATCAATTTAGCTTTACCAGTGGTGTATCAGCACAGATTTTGTAGCAGTTTTGATAACTAAGACAAATATAAACTTCAGCCAGATAGCTATACTCTTCTGCTTGAATTAATGTCATTTGTCCTTTGATTTATGGGTTTTGTGTGTTGTATATATTTGGATTTTTAAACATCCTTGAAATACATAAATTAATTTGCATACGAGTATGAGGAAGTGATATTATCCTTCTGCATCTACAGACATAATTTTCTCCACATTAGTCAAGGTTTAATTACAGTGGTGAAGATTTTTCTTCCTGCTCATAAGATACTGCACATTTTAATTTATCTTATTATTTGAAAATGTCTCTTGAAATTCAGCATTTATCCTAGTTTGACTAACTTTATCTCATTCACTAGATTAAAAACCCAGCTGACTTTTTCCTAGGTTTTTTGTTGGTTCAGTTTCCAGAGCTTGAAGTACTAAAGATCCTTCATCTTTTATTTTTGTCTTTAATGTAAAAGTTAAGCAGGCATTTGATTGACCATCTCTGTTAAGCTTTTGACTGAGACTAAGAAAGAAACAGGAGACCAAGGGAGCCTTTGGAGCATTGACGTCTGAACTTCCAAGGATTAGTTGCTTCAGTGAACTGTTTTCAAAAGCTAATTTCTGAAATGTAACTCGAGGAGAAGTATAAGCTATTCTCTGACATTCTCAAAAGGTTAAATTGGAAAGGAAACTGCACCTCTGCCCGACGTTCTGGTAAATGGTTGGGGGAGACACTGGCTGAAGTTGCTTTTGGTCAATACAAGTTTTAAGTTTTGTAGTGCTTTCAGTAAGAAAACAGTAAGTATTCAGAAACATGTTGCTTTGACTGGATTGTGAAGGAGGAAAGATTAGGTATTCATTAGGTGTTTGTAAAGTGACAGTGGAGACAAGACAAAGCAATACAGCAATTGTACGTGAAGCAATTAAAAAAAAAAAACTAGAATAATTCATTCCAGTGTCCCATGGGCAAAATCAGTACAAGCAGAATAAAATCTGAGGAGGTGACTCAGATCTTACAACCCACATTCTGTATAGTTCTCAGTGCTTATGAATATGTTTACATATCTGACTCCAGTTTAACACCAGCCACTTCCTGCTTTCACAAAAAATAAGGATTCTAAATACAAATGCAAAGCTTTAGTGCTCTTGTGAATCTGATTCTCTTCTTCCCTCTGTATTCAAGTACCTGTAAAATCAATATTGTCTGCCTTGGTTTTATCTCATTTCAATAAGGTACAATGATTATGAGTCCCTGCTGTGGAAGGGTGACAATCTGTTGAAGGGATTTCTCAAAGATTAAAGACAAGAAGGGATATCTTCAAGTAACCTTCCTAGTAAATTAGAAATAAGAGTTTTTAAGCAGTTCAGGGAAAGCAAGTGATAAATGGTCCATTGCAATAAAATTGCCTAGAAGTTGTATTCACAAAAGTCAAATAAGAACTGGTATTAATTTAGTAATTCTTTTCTGCAGCTCAGTAATGCATATGAGTCATTTTCTGTATTTCTTGCCTGAATTCAGCATTGCCACTGATGGTTTGTCCAGCCACCTTTTTTGGCTGAATTTTTTTCAGCAATGTTGTTCATAGAAGCCAGAAGATTGCCTGAGAGTGTGAGCTGTTCGCAAATGAATGGAAACTTGATTAATTTTTCTGTTGGTGTTAAAAATAAAATCCTCTTGCTTGTTTTCAGTGCTATATCTGCTTTTTTTTTTTTAAGTATGTCATAGGGGTTTATACGTCTTATGCTTTGAATCTCAGGTAATATATATCTGATACTTAAAACAAGGAAAATTGTCTTATATTGCATTTATTATTCTAGAATGGTTTTTATTCTTTGCCACCACCAAAAAAAATGTTTACTCATTTACGATTGTGGTGTCATCTGTAAGTATTAAAAATACTCTGCTGATACTTCACTTGGCTTCTTATTTTGTCTTTTCATCACATCTGTCTATAAACCAGCAGTGTTAGGTTTACAGTCAAGTTTTATTTTAGTGCTCCCATGACTTATAAGAAGGTAATCTGGTAAGGTACCTCATTTATATACATTCCATATAGTTTTTGCTGCAATCAAATTGCAGATCAGTTGCTCTAGGTTTCAGTTGCATTGGATTCACCGAAGCTTTAACTATCCCCTCTAATTATTTAGAGACCCTTATGGATAGTTATGGCCTTGATTAGTACAGACACAGGCAGAATGATAAGTACAGAAAAATAATGTAGAATATATAAGGTAATAGCAGGGAATGTTTATTAATCAAATTACAGAAAAATTGAAAATTGAAAAAATCAACTCTCTGTGTCATGAAATTTAATCCTTAGATTTTTTCCTTCAGTATAGTTTTGAATGCATACAGTAAAGGCTTTTTCACTATTTATGGATGAAAACTATTGTACTACCTGAGAGTTCATAAATCCCATGTACATTTCATTTTTCATCTTATTACTCGCAGGATAGTGATGTAGGTTGTAAATTAGAAACATTCAAAGCTGACAAAGAATTGGCTTAAGAAATTTTAAACAAAAATGCATCACCAACCTTGAGTTATTTTAAATCATTATAGCCTTGAGGCTCCCTGGATGTGTACTGCAGCATTTCTAAAGACATTCTTGGCAGCGGGAAAATTGCAAATTACCTTCAGGGCTCTCCTCTGAGGTGTCAAAGAAATTATAGGGAGAAAGGTCAGCTCTTCTGAGGGCCTCCACTAGGCATCCATAAACTGGCATTATTCAGAAGTACTCGCAGAAAGCAGGTACCAAACTGATTACTCCACAAGAGCTGCCTGTCCAACAGTGCTTGAAATCTCTCTGTTACCCCAGGCTGCCTGAGTGTCCCAGTTACACATTCACTGCAGTCAGTAAGTTAAAGTATTCTGCTTAAAAATAACAAAGATGATTTCTGCACCCAGAAATGTGGGAAAAGTGGATGCCACTACTTTAGGTGAGGTTTGTAAGAACTTCCTGCCCTGCGAGTTGACTGAGGCTCCACCAGGACATAGAAAGTCATAGCTCCCTACATGCTTATTTTGGAGACCTCTCCTCTCTTCTACGGATGCTATTTCCCACTTTATTCATAGTCAGTCAGTTTTCCTGAGGTGTTCAGTAGGAAAGGTGTCACCAGAGCTTCCTCAGAGTTCTTGCTGCAGCTTCCAATATTGTTTATGACAGAAACTCCTCAGAAGTGGGATTAGAAATTTGAAGGGAATCCTGACTGCATTGAAAAAACAGCTGTCCCCTTTTCTGAACTTCTGTCAAAGTCTACCATTCCACCAAATACAAATTCATATTTGTTGCAATTGTTCTTTAAGTGTATCTAGAGAAATTGAGGGAAGGTTTATTTTGGATAAATATCTCTCTAATAGTGCTCATCCCTTTGCTTGCACAAAGAATGGAGCTCTTTCAGCTTCTTTCGTAGGACTTGTTTTTGAGAAGGAAAAAGGATTTCTGGTAAGAAACCACTCATTTGAATCAATATCTCCTCCAAAAAAATATATGTATCAGGAGTTTCTCATTCTCAGTTAAAGCCAGAGTGTCTTCCACCAGTTAGCCTGTTTTCCTCTTAACATTAGCTGATCTCAGCTAGGGAATCCAAGGTGTACCAACTCCAGAGTTTTTGCCTGAGAAAATTGCAGTATTTGTTTCTTTACTCCTCTGCTTCTACAACTCAATGTTTGTGTCTAAACTTTGGACTCAGAATGCAAATACACTCACACCCAAAACATCCAGTTGCATATTGTACATTTAAAGGAAATAGAAATTTTCACTAGAGTTTCATTTCCTTCTTTGTTTAATGTGTTGCTGATCTTTTGCCTCTGGTGTTTATTTTAAAATTTCTCCTCTGAGGGGATGTAACGGATTTGCTAGTGGCCTGGTTATAGCCTGCTGTGGATGTCTGAGTTTCTGCTGCAGGTTAGCTCAGAATGAGTTTTAGGATCTCTCATTTCTTACCTTTTGTGCTCTTTTTGAAAGTGAGATAGTTGCATCATAAATTCGTGATTTTTTTGTTGGACTTCTTTTATTTTTTTCCTGTACACATGGATCTCCAGCCCACGGATTAGTTGGAACCATGACCTCTGTATAACCAAATAAATGTATCTGCCTAAGCTGGCAGATAGCCCGAAACAGCTGCTTTGAGAGGTGAATTGCATCATTCATGACTAGGATGAAAAGCCACTTCTTTGACACCCCCCTACAAGAAAATGCTGTACACGTGACCATGTAAATCTAAGCACCAAGGAGCTAAGGTGAAGAAACTTTCCTGTTGCAGCCAAGGAGAGAAGAAACAGCTCATTTTCTTGAGAAGTATAAATAAGAATGCTTTCACACCTTCTTTTCTGCACAGGGAAGAGGTGTTCTCTGTCAATGTCAAAATCTTTCCTGAGAGTGGTATACTAGCTATTTTCAATTTGATAAAATTGATCATCTACCGTACTGCAATGTTTCTTAAGATAAATAAAAGTCCAGTTTCTCTCACACGGTTAGCCAAAACCACATTGAAATTCCATACATCTTTTTCCATATTAATGTCTGTAAGATTTAGTAGAACATGTCTAATTTACAAGCGTTACAATTTTTAAGAATAGTTAAACTTTTAGCTCAGTCCTCATAATATATGAGGATTTTAAGCAGATAAACCATTAATACTAATGGGATTAATTCCCTAAGAGCAAGAGAAAAAAACTTCAAGAGCTTTCAGAAAATACCTTCTGCTTTCATAATGTAATTAAATTGTAGTTAAAGTTGCATTATACATTGCTAATTAAAGGGGAAAACCATCAGTAACATTCCCAATTACTCTTTTAAATAATATTAATATGAAGAAAGTACTTGCACTTCAATTTCCTTATACTAAGCATTTCAAACATGATTCTTTCAGGACAGAGAGGAGGGCTGTAGGCATGATCCACTTCTCATGCTGTGATCAGGGTAAGAACTGCTGAGTCAAAGTCATGGAAACCACTTTAAGGGCAAGTATGGGATATATTTCTGCCTCTGTCATGAAAAAGGAGTGATGTCCTACATTCCTTTTACAGCAGCCTAATTTACTCAAAATTTCTTTAAATTTTTGGGAGGTTATTTAAATTTTTGAAGGCTAGATGTGAACTCTTTGAGGCAGGGGTTGCATGCTGCTTGCTGTTTACACCACAGCTACTGTACTGTGAATTCAGGCAGAATACAAATAGGCCTTGAAACCTGACCTAGACAAGAAGGCTCAGGTTGAGAGAGACACATCACCTCCTGCAGGACACCCTGGAAAAGCTCCTTTTGGGAGTTTCCCTTTGTTCTGTGTACACTTACAGGGTGTCACACTCAGTGACAATGTCTGCAGCAGCCTCTACAAGGATACAAGCCAGAAGTAGGGGTAAATAGTATTATGCCTTTAGCAGATTTATGGAACAGCTATTGCCTTGTTTCTGGATCTTGTACAACTTTGTTTTTGGCTTTGTGACCTGCTTAGTGCCATAGGAGTGTAGCTATTTGCTGACTGCAATTTACTCTGTAATGGAGCTGGGGTGGGGACTAATCCATTAATTTAATGGAACATTAGGACGAAAACATCGCAAGCCATAGAATCTCATCAGGAATCAGTGAAGAAAGGCTGGGCTGTATTTGCAATCATAAGCTATTTTCATTAGAAATTTCTGCTTTTCAAAGCCAAATTTTTCATGTAAATGTGTAAGATTTGGAGACATTTTGGTAAGGCAGATTACAGATTATATAGGTGTTACATGGAGTTTCTGACCTGACGTGTAAAAGTTCAGGTCCTCCTCTTTCCCGAGTCAGCCTGGTTGTTTTTGTTTCTTCAATTTTTTACCCATATCTGCATTCAGATCCTGAATTGGAAAACTCCACCAGTATCAGGGAGACAGAGGAGACAACAGCTAGGACTAGTGTGCTTGCATGGAAAGAAAGAGTGAAATTTCCCAGGAAACCAGACATGAATTGGCACCTCTGTAGAAAGTTGATGCAGTCTGGTGTGTTGGAATTCTCACTCAGGCTAGTGGGGTATAGGTGTACCCTCAGGCTAATGAGTGTGGACTGTGTGCTCTCCTAAAGTCTCATAAGCTGAAATAATTGATGTCTGTCTTATTTATCTTGTGTGGGTTTCACCCTACATTTTACATTACTCATGTTTAGCAGGATTCTTTCAATTTTCAGAGACTTTAGCACTTCTGTCTAGCTGTCAACATAAGATGTGTCACACAGAAGGGGAGGCTGGTGCCCATGGTGCAGGACCAGCACCTGGACTCCCCCAGGCTCAGCCAGCAGATCCAGGTGCCTTGTGGCAAAGACAGCAGCCAGCTGTGAACAAGGTGGGAGCCAGCAGGGCAGGGAAAATTGCTTCTACTCTCTCCTCAGCCATTTGTGACACCACAACTGAGGGGCTGGCTCCACCCTTGGGGATCCCCGCCACAAGATACTGATAGGGGCAGCTGATGGGTCTCCAAAGAGTGTGGAGAAGGGACTGTAGTGCCCTTGGAATGGCACTGCCCCAGGGGTCGCTCATGGGGGCTGTGCCATCAAACCTCTGGAGGAGGCAGTGGAGTGTTCGATCCTCCAGTGTGCAGAGGGGGCCCCCAAAGAGGGCAGGCGTACCAAGGAGTTCAGGTTGCCTTTAGGAACTCAGGCAATACCCCCAGTGCCCAGGACAGGGAGGCCCCCAAGAATGCTCTTGGGGCTGGTCCCTAGCACTGCAGGGACACGCTCAAGATCGTGTGGCGAGAAGAGAAGATTGGTGGTGCAGGGGGAGTTTCTGAGGCCTGGAAAAATGACCAGAGTGTCATTCCAGATGGGCAAAGGGGAGGGATGCAAAGTGCCTCTCCACCAGCCATACTTCATAGCTGACTCAGCTGTTTTCAGGAAGTTGCATGAAATGATCAGAAGTGGGCTGGCAGGAATCATGAGGTCATCTCTCATCTTCCAGATGCCAGGAGTTTGTAAACCAGGACTGGCCACATTCCCTGTGTCTTGGAGTCAGGCCAGGAGAGCTGTAGCTATGGGGCAGCTTCCCAACTCTCACTTCTCAGCTCCCCGTGGGCTCTGTGCTTTAGCAAAATGGGCAGAAAAGTTTAACTCCTAAATCTTTGCCCTCAACCCATCCCTACTATGTTTTCATAGTGTGTCTCTTTGGTAGGACGTCTTATTTGGAGCTGATAATTCCTATGCATTTCAATATCATCTCTATTTGTTGTTTTTGACCCCAACTGAGTTTCACCACTATGATTTTTAAAGCAAAAATGTGACCCTGTCATTAGATACAGAGAATAGGAAGTGGGGAAAAAAGTTTTAGGGGAAGGATGCTGAGTTCAGCTTTTATTTGTGTTGATTTTAAGGGTTTGTCAGATAAAGATGTGGAACTTGGGAGAAGACAACACTATTGTCAGAGAGAAAAAAAATCTATGAACGTGTAATTGAAATGGGGGCCAAGAGAAGAAACCTGTGGATGAGGATGGTGTATCACAAACCAGAAAATAAGATGTTGAGGACAGTCATCATTGAAGCTGCACAAATGAAAAGGTGCCCTAGAGAAGACTGGGCATGACAGAGGAATTTGAATGTCTCTGACATTTAACTTCTATT
Organism: Melanocharis versteri; assembly: GCA_013397845.1. NCBI lineage: Eukaryota > Metazoa > Chordata > Aves > Passeriformes > Melanocharitidae > Melanocharis > Melanocharis versteri. The sequence continues at coordinate 305,784 of VZTG01007434.1, read as the reverse complement.
CCCTTGGACAAATGCAGGAGCAGAACCTTTGCTTGTTATGTTTAGTTCCTGTTGGTTTAAATGGAAGTTAGTCTAGATTAGAGACAGGTTGAGGAATATAGGCTGCCTTGGAAATCACAGGCAGAGGCATCCCTTGGCTTAACTGGCTGTTTAACTCTGCTGAAGCTGAGTTACTACTGGTTAGAGTCACTGGACTTTGATCCAAGAATTTGTTCTTGATATTGTAGAGTCCTGACCACCCATTAGAGTATGAGGAGAATTCACCCAGATCAAGAAGTTTATTGAGGAATTTATCTTTTGGGAAAATACAATTTGCACTATAAATTGCTTTAAAAATGCCATGACCTTAGAAAAATGAGAAAGGACTCCTAGTTTTTAACTTTTCCTTTGAAAAACATGGGCAATTTTCCAGAAATAATACATCTTGGTAGCCCAGGAAACTAAAAAAATGGAACTTCTGCACATATACTGGATTGAAATTCAGTGCTGAGGAATAATGTTCTGTAAAAGGGAAAACAAGAAAGTGCCTAGGAAGCAAAGGCATACATTTAGCATAATATGGTCTACATGTAATCTATATCCTAGTCACTTCTTCCCTAAGATTACAGACCCGAAATGTATATTCATAAGCTTTCAGACAGTGCCTAATACAATGAGGTTACAAAGGTACTTGGTTCCTCTGGGTATTACTTCAATGTAAATTTTAAATTGTATTGAGGTAATGGTGTGAGAGGACAATTGGATTGAAAAGTCAAATATCAAAAAATCAGAAAAATACCAAACTCATGCCTTTAAGCCTCCATGTACCAGTTTAGCCTGGCAGAGAAGGAACAGTCTGCAGCTTCCTGACTCCTGGTTTACCATGACCTACAAGGGAAAGTCAGGAGGTCTCACAGCAAAGGCCACTGAAAGGGGTAGCTCTGCTTCATGACAGTGAGCTCACAGGGACCAGCAATGGGTTTGCTCTTTGTCTGGGGGTTTAACCGTGTGTTGCAAATGCTGTAGGATGCTTCAGCTGGGTATTCAGCACGTTGCTGCCTCGTGCTTCAAAACCCAAATGGCATTTAATGCCAAATACATCAAATAAGGAAACTCTGTGTTAAAGCATTAAACTTTCCTTGTGTGAAATATCTAAAGGAACTTAGTGAGAGACTGTTGGACTCTGACAGCATGAGAGGTCTAGAAATAGTTCAAATGAGGCAATTTCATGCATTATTTATAAATGCATTGTAGCATCCTGATAGCAGATTCTGCCCAGTAACAATACAGTTCAGAAGTTTGTATTTTTTTTAGTTGTAATGTGGAACACTGTTCTAGAGCACTTCATTTTTCAGGACTTGAATAAGTGCAATGGATCATATAAACTCATCATGTAGACTGGACTCAGCCATAAACTCATGATTTGTAAATCTACACCAAGGAAAGTAAGGCCTTTTGTGAAATACCTGAGAATAAAAGCATTTTTAAGCCATTCCTGTTTAATAACAGTCAAAATGGTTATTCTTTCATATATGAAGTGCATGACCAAATGAAATGAAAACCAAATTATGGTTTTCAGGTTGTTGTCTGGATACAATCTAAAATTATATATTTGAGAGCTTCAAATACTTACCTGGGCTAAGAAAGCTGTGAAATAAAAATAAAGACTATATCTCCAAATGGTTATTCCTTTGTACTTTGTTTTGTTTTTTTTAGTGTCTGTCACCTTAGCTAGATATCTCACTTGACCAGGTATTGTGAAAATCTAAATAATATTGGATTTATATATAATAAAAATTCTCTTTCTTTTCTTCTTGTCACAATGTCACAAATGCAACCATGGCTTCACAAGCTTTGTTAAGAAAAGCTGTCACATTAGAGTAGTAACAGCAGTTATTCCTAGTAAGTCACATCACAATTGTGGTATGTGCTCAGAAACTGAGCTGTTGAAAAAATTCTAGTCCTAGTATTGATAAAAGAGGCCTCCTAACACATGTCATTAATAAGGTGTTTGGGAAGTTGCTTCATAACCTGCTCCTTAACCTGACCATTTGGAATAGTCAGTGGCAGAATCTCTTCTCCCTTCCATTTCAAAGGATATATATCAAACGGATTTTTGTTCCTTCTTTTGCTCTGTTGGAAATATCTTTAGCTATGCCTGTAGTGCTGCCCATATGAATAGCACACATGCATATATTTATATATGTATTTATAGCTATCTATATCTGTCTGTATCTATTTATATCTATATCTGTATCATCTATATCTATCTATATCTACATCTACATCTACATCTACATCTATATCTATATCTATATCTATATCTATATCTATATCTATATCTATATCTATATCTATATCTATATCTATATCTACCTATGCCCCCACATAGAACAAACCAGCAGTTATATAATCCACAATATCCAAGTGAAAGAGCCCATTATGCTTCTGAGATTTGACAAGTGACTTTTCAGGTGCGCATATAGTATTTTGTCTCCTTTTCTTGAAAAAGCTCATAAATCTAAAGTGGAAATATTCACTGTCTCTTTACAAGAGCATTCCTGTTTTCTCTAGTTGTTAGGCTAATAAACCTGTCAGTTTAAGACAGATTGACTGATGGCCATGGACAAGCAGAAAGTTGCCCCAGCACACTAGGACACTTGACCAGGGATCATATGCGAAAGATCTATCATTTCTGTCTTCATGGAAGAACTATATTGCAAAGCAAGGTGTTTCTACCTCCGTGTGAAGCAGTCTGATTTCTTTCCATGAGCTCTTTTAAGGCTCAGTCTGTTTGTTTTCCCTACTGGAGTAATTTATTTTTTCTTAATGGCTTCCTTACAGCAGAAGTCCAGCGCTACAGATTTTTTTACCTTTTTTTCCCCCTGACATGTTAAAAGTTGTCATTGCTAAAAATTACACATGCTATATTGACTTTCATATTAATTACTCCTTATCCATTAATATTGGTTGAACATAATTATCCCTCTGTAAGTTAATGTCCTGCCTGTTAGCATCTGCCAATGGGCTGCTGATGTAATGGGTATGTGTTTGACTTAAATATCAATTGACTTCATTATTATTAGAAAAAAAATTTAACAGTTACAAGTTATATTCTCTGCATCTAAGCAGGAAAAATAGTGCTGCTGAAGAACAGTTGATTTTACCCCATCAATTCTATCAATTATGTGAAGAAAGGAATTGCAGATGCTGTGAGAGTAAGAAGAAAGTGCCATCTAATTCCTGAATAGTCATTGAAAAGGATTTTGCATTTCATTTGAGCAGAAATTGAATAATCTCAAGTTTTTGTAGCACACCAGAAGAAATGTATTTATCTAATTGTGTCTTTTGAACACAGCTCTGTAAAAACACTGTGAACTGAAAAATAATCTGAAAAATAACTTGTATTACATCATTTGACAGAGATAAGTCTACTAACACTTTCTGCAATATCACAATTCTAATGAAATTTGAGTATAGTTTTTACCCCCAAACTTACTAAAATTACAGGGAGACCCAAAAGACAAATCTAATGTAGAATGAAATATCTGAATTATATACCTGTTATTTCTTTTCTTTAAAACTATACATAAAAAATTAAGTCAGCATATATGTTAATAAAGATAGTATGAAAGCTAAAGAGAAGCATAACATTTTTAAAGCAAAAGAAAACTGAATTATACGAACTGACCCTGACCACGTACTAGAGATAAATTCCTGCAGAAGATACATGTTCTATTTGAAAAATTCCGAAGGAGTTCATTAAAAGATTAATGAGGGTTATTTTAATGAACTTTTCTAAGAAGAGATTAACAGTGGCAGCTTTCAGAAATACAATTTTCTTTGCCTGCAGCAGACTCAGTGCCTGAGTATCATCCAGGAACACTGAGCATAAGCCTGTGACTTGTGACCAGTCCCTGAACTGTGCCTTCACTGACTGAGAGCCTAGATTTAACATCTTTCTTTTCCTACGCACTGCTGAAAAGGTGAGCAAAATTAACAGTTCCTAATTTGAATTTGTTCTAGCATCCTCCAGGGTCGGGAGATGGTTGTGTTGCATGGGCAACGACTCCTTAAATTTTCCTTTACCAGGAGTTGGACCAAAGATGCATTTGAGATGCTGGAAGGATTGTCTTCTACATCTGCCAGTTCTAGCCCTCTTTTCCTTCAAGTGTGCCACACACTGCGGGGCTGAGCAGAGAGTTGTGAAGTTCACTGCAGTAGTGAACTCCTTGTGGAGTCAACTGCACTGTTTTCTAAAAAGATAAGATGACATTAAAGGCTTAAGCCAAAGATTAAGTTCATCCTACATCTTTGACAGCACAGCATTCTCTGTCTTCTTTCCTACCCACTTTTTCCTGCACTGCTTTACACAGCCTTTTCCCTCTAAAAGCAGCTGCAGTGGCAACAGGAAGGGCCAATCTACTCTATTTTTTCTGTTCTGCTGAGAGCAGCAGCACAGGAAAGAGAATTTTAGGACCTTGTAGTTGAGATAGTGGAAGAAAAGCATCTCCTGCACATTCTCCAGTGGGGCTGGTGTGTCTGAGTAAGTATGAAGATTTTAGAGCACATGACATAGCATACCTACCTTTTCAACAATAATGTGTGATCTACCTTACTATATGAGGGGCAGAAAGCAGTGCTGTGCCATAACCATGCACTACAATACATATTGTCATGCCTCACAGTGATTAAGCAGCTCAAAATCCCTTTAGCATTACAGGATAAGAAGAAGGTTTGAATCTACCTAAGAAAATATATGTAAAGTGCCACTTGTTATATTGCTACACCATATCTGCAGTCTCAATCCTTGGTTCATATTAGATTTTTTTTGACAAGCTTGACAGCAGTGATGAAAATTAAGACAGTATATGTGGGAGAGGAGAGAAACCTGTACATAATAAGAATTTTAAAAGAGGAATATCGTGCAAGTTCTATATATCAAACACTGTAAAGTAAGACTTAATGAACATTGAGAAAGTAAAAAAGCAGGACACAAAATGCGAAAGCACAATATTTAAAATTGTCAAAGGCTATACTGCAGACAACATGAACACTTTGTTACTGATAAATGTAACGGAGTCAAAAAGTCCAGCAGGCTTTTAAAGGGAATTGCAAAGTTTTACTGTTATGGCATGGGAATATTATGGATATGAGAGAAAGCAAGGTGGACCAGATGCAGTGTTTGTTATATATACACTTAGGTTGAAAGTGCAAACAGCATTCATTTTTATTACATTATGTTTGCAATATTGCATAAAATTATGACATCATCACAAAAGCATAATGTCATTACTGTCTGCCATAACTGAGCTGTAGCCAGGATCTAATCCAAAGTTCACTGAATATCAATAAAAACCTTCAATGACATCAGTATGCTTAGGATCAGTTAGGACAGAAATGAGGGAATGGCTATGCCACTCCAGCCTCTAATGGCTTATCTAATTAATGCTTGTTTTGCTTGTTTGCAAAGACCTCTTAGAGGTGGTTGCAGCAGCTCAATGACAGACAATATATCCCGTGCTGTGGAAATGTACCTGGGTATACCCAACCCCTGCCACAATCCTGTGTTACTACTGAAAGAGTGAAAAATGCAATTAGGTCTTGTCTACTACTGAAGTACCACTAAACCAACTGTCACAATCCCTGAACACATTTGAATGGATTCTTGTCCAGTGTTTCCACATACTCTTGAGAGGACATACATAAGTGAAGCCAGCATTTGAGCCCCTACCTGACTAAAACGCAACTCCTAAAACACACACTGGAGCCCAGCCTAAGGCATTGGATGATATGCAGAGTGTGATAGCTAAATTCAAGCTTGACTTCTTGTTACTGGCCATTTTGGAGTGTGAATGGACTGCAGATGAAGTGAGACGTGTCCAACCCTAAACCATAATACCTTGCAGCACCATCATGGGACCAGTACTAGAAAGGCAGCTCTGTTGTGGGATGACCAACGAACTGAAACAAACACTGAAATACATCATTTCATCCTAACCTGATTCAAGTTCTTTCAAAGCAACAAAAACTCAATCAAAAATTAGAGGAAATAGCGCTGCAAAAATAAATGCTAAGTATTCAAGATGAAGCATTGGAAGTAATCACAGAATAGTAAAATCATTTAGGCTGAAAAGGACCTGTAGGATCGAATCTGACTGTTAACCCAGCACTGCCAAGTCCACCACGAAACCATGTCCCTAAGTGCCACATCCACATGTCTTTTGAACACTTCTAGGGATGGTGACTCCATCACTTCCCTGGGCAGCCTGTTCCAATGCATGACCACCCTTTTGGTGAAAAAACTTCCTCGTATCCAGTCTAAATCTTCCATGGTACAGCTTGAGGCCATTTCTTCAAGACCTATTGTTGTTTTTTTGGAGAAAAGGCCCGACCCCCACCTGGCTACACCCTCCTTTCAGGTGGTTGTAGAGAGTGATAAGGTCCCCCCCAGCCTCCTTTTCTCCAGGCTGAACACCCCCAGCTCCCTCAGCCACTCCTCACAGGACTTGTGCTCCAGATCCTTCCCCAGCTCTGTTGCCCTTCTCTGGACTCACTCCAGCACCTCAGTGTCCTCCGTGTACTGAGGGGCCCAGAACTGAACACAGCACTCGAGGTGTGGCCTCACAAGTGCTGAATCCTTCAACAACAGTTCAGACAAAGCCACTCTGTTTAGGGGAAGAAGAGAGAGGAATCTGAAGATGAAGCACGTTGTGTCATCTGTCCTAATGTGGCCAAAGAATGGTCCTTGGCCCTGTTTTAAAACATGTATCCCCTAAGAATATCAGATTTATCAAAGAAAAATCTGTATGAATATGTTAGCTGGTCGTAATCTTCAAGAAATGAACTTTATGCTGCGGTTGTCAATGTAGCAGAGACTGTATAATGATTAAGAGCATAGAGAAAGCACACTGTACTTTCTTGCTTGCCTACATTGGATTTATTCTACTGCTATGCTGTTACGCACATAAGTCTTGGAAATGAAAATTGTGTAAAACCAGTTGAAAATGAGAGCACAGCAATGCTGTCAGAAAGTTCTCACCACTGCATAGACATGTACCTTCCCATTGCCTTCAGAAAAGGTTATTACATTTACTGTCATATGGAATGAAAAGCAAGTTACAGCACTTTAAAATGTTCATATAGTATATTCTCGGGCAGGAAATGCATGAGGTCTGGCTGTACTTTTAAAGACAAAAGCGTGCTCACAAAGGGCTGTAAGAAAGCCTTGAATGCATGTGCAAATACGTGTGATGTTCAACTGGCACCTTTTGAGAGATTAGATTCAATGTTGTCTTAAATGAGATACTTGGTGTTAGACCTCAGACTGAAATCTACACTGCTACACAATACTGTGGATTTGCATATATGTTAAGGCTAAAAAAAAAGGATTCTGTTTCTTTAAGGACCTTTGGAATTTCCCATTTGCCATCACTAAAAGAAGGAAGCAGTTGAAAGCGTGGCTACATTTGTCCCTTGAATAGTTGTGACAATTTTTTCATCAGTTTCGACACACTATCTGTCCTGTTTTCTTTCTAATCATGTAGCATGAAAACAAAATATTCTTTATATTCATTAAAAAAAATTCTAATGCGTGTAAACACTAGCAGGGATCTAATTTCCTAAGCTGTGAGTTCAGCCTGCTGTGTGTTTTAATAAAGCTGGTATAACTGGCTACTTAGTTCTCTCAAGTGTATAATCTTTTTCTTTTAAAATGTTAATAACGACATCTTTATAGTGAAGGTTTCCCTTCTTCAAAGTCCTACTACTGTTCTCTACAAATCTGAAATATTCGGTGCTACTTTTTGTTCAGCAGCACTTAGGGAGACTGAAAGGCACGTGGCCTGTAAAAGAGCCAGTCTTACCTGAAAGACTCAGGACTTGCTGCCCCGCATAACGATGGCTCAACGTGGCCTATCTGTTCTAGGGCATCCACCCACTGGACATTGCTTGCTAACGTACCTAATTAGCAGCTAGGAAAATGTGCCAGGTCCCCACTTCCACTTACTGTAGTTTCTCTCCTTGAGGAGATCAGGGTATCAAAGATCAGGGCCAGGAGTCACTTCTAGCCAGAAGGAAACATGAAAGTCTCTTAAACTGCACCAGCCTTGGCTTTTAGCCACCCAGCACTGGACTGCAGGGATTTAGGGTTTCATTGACCCCAAATACGTTAAGCTTAATGTGAAAAGCATAAGCCCTTTCTACAACAAAAAAGAAAGTGCAGAACAACCTTTTAGTTCAGAGGGCTGTAAACAGAGGGTGTCATCCATTCTCTTTTATTCAAAACCTGGAGGAACACCCCAAATTTAATGGTCCACAGAAGAGAGATGGAAGACCAGAATCTGGTGTCCTGCTCTAGCTGACAGCAGGTAACTCATCTTTTCTATAGCCAGAACGTTCTCCTTGGCCAGGGCATCTGTAATTGTTCTGTACGAAGTTAAACAGTGAGAAAGGCAAAAGGAAGAAAGAAGGTCCCATCCTAGAGTAGTTTGTAGCAAGGTTGCACAGCTACACCTCACGGGAGAGTGTGTGGAAGACCCTGACTCCCCGAGCAGTGTTCTAGATACCAGGATGGGTCTGAATTGCTTCATTTTTCTCCACAGATGTAAGATCTGTTTTCTAAAATGTATGTGGAGAATCTGTGGGATTCTGAGTTACTTTTATGTCCAGCTGATTAGTCCTCCACAGATATGCCTGACAACACCCCGCTGTTACCCCACCTGCTCTGATCCCAACTCTAAAGTTATCGCATCCCTTTCCAACCCCTCTGGCTATCAGAAGCCATATCAGTCCTTACCACTCTGCAGTGCATCCACCAAACCCTGTTTTCCAACTGCATGCTACCACTTCACCATTTCCAAGCCCCAAGGGTCCTTTATTGTTCTTTACCACATATTCCTACCTTCATAGACTCCTCTTCCATTTTACATATCCAAAATTCTACTTTCTTTACCCTTCCCACTTTCCTCCCATGTGCCAGCAAGCCTGCTCTCTTCATTTCAAGCTTTCTGCCCCATAACTCCATGCAGAAGTGCAGGTGTCAGTGTAGAGACAGTTGCTGCAGGGAGTTTTGCTGATGTTTGTGGGAATTGGCAGCTGCCGTACTTGAGAGGGAAAATTACAGATTCAGGAATACCTTGCTGAAGGATAAGAAATTATTATGCATCACCTGCTCCATAACAGTAACCCTGGTCCACATCGTTTCCTCACAGTAAGCCAGAGATGGTTTGTCTCTTTGTAAAAGCATATCACATCTACTCCAGGGTAGGAATGTGCCTCTGGGCAGTTACCAGGATAGATTTTCTTCATGTGTCCACACAGATTTCTTTATTGTCAAGCCAAATCATCATGCACCACATGACTGGTAAACTGGTAATATCAGGCACCACTTGATCTTAGAACTCCACTTCTTCTCCTCTGCCCATTACCAGGACAGGGGTCAAGAGGAGAAACTAGAACAATTGGCAGAGAATAAAACAACTCCAACAATCAGAAGAACGATATGGATTATGACTAAGGAGCGACATGGAAAAGTAATGCCTTAGCAGCATGTGAAATGGTTTGCAGAGTTGATGTAAATTGCCAGTGTAGCTGTACACTTAAGTGAAATTCTGGTACTAATTGCCAGCTGAGCCCTGAGAAGCTGCAGTCTTCGCTTAGGCAGCTGAAATGGCAGTCAGTAACATGATGTGCATCTATGCAATAAAATTTCCTGTATTTAAATTCTGAATGTCATGACAATTAAAAAGAAAAAAAAACCAAACCCGGAAATGTGTATAAAATTTCTCTCTTCAATGAAATCCATTAGAGAACAATTAATTGTAGTGTGATTTTCTGGCACCAGCTATTGATACTGATCCAGAACAGAAATATGAGTGGGGTTTTTATTATTTTATTTACTAGTTCTAGCCTGCTTGCCCTATTCCCTTTACGAAGTATGTGAAAGGGCCACTATTATTGTGGAGTAATTGGTTGCAGTCAAAATTTAACCTCAGATATCAATAATCTTTACACTCTTTTAATTGATTTTGTTTTACATTCTCATTTCTTAAGATGAATACTGCCTTAGCCTGTAAGCAAAATACGTACAACTTGCAGGTGGTTAGGAGAATATAATTATCTCCCTGAATATAAAATATGTTTGTGTTTTTATGTGTCAGTCCACAAAAAGTATGATACACATCTATATTTTCAGAATAAATGACTTTGTTTCAGACAAGGAGATTCTTCATGATACAAAGTTGTGTCAGTCCACAGAAGGTTTTATAACAGTTTCCTCCACTGAAAGCAGTAATGATTGACGTTTCATATAAAAGTGGATAAAAGGCTGTGCTGGTTTTGGCTGGGGTAGAGTTAATTTAAGTAGAATTATTCACAAATACAAGTTTCTAAAATATAAAGATGGAAACAGCTAAAGAAAGTTGCATCTCATATGACCTAGAACTTTCAGAAACCTCCACAACTTCCTTAAAGTATGTGCATAAACTGACTCCAGATTCATTATAATTTTGTACATCACAGAAGTCACAAAATCCAGACGGGTTTGCTTTCTTTTGATCTAAAATGATAAAATTGATGATGACTCATATATAAGAAGTGCAATACTTCTGACTCAGCACTGAATATTCAGAACTATCCAACTGATATGAAAGTTAGGTTTCCAGCACAGATGAAACACTGTCAAGTATAAAATAAGCAAACAAATGCAAACACATTTTCTGTATGTGGTAATTAAAATCTGAGTCTGAACCTTATGAGACCTTGGAATAAAGGCAGCAATTACAGGATATATACTGCTTACCTGGGGATGGTGACATGCAGAAGTTACAGGTGAAGTCACAAATCGAAGGCAACCAGAGGATTTGCTAAGGAATCGTGGTGGGCTTGCTGTGCAGCTGGATCCTCGAGGGGTCTGATGCTTGCTGACTCCCTTCCCCATGCTGCTGAGGATTTACTGAGCAACCTCTGTTCCAGCTCTGTCCAGCTGCCATCACGTCCACAGAGTCCTGGCAGAGGGATTGCTCTTGAATTTTTCAAAAAGTCACAAAGCTTGTCAGCCACCACTGAGCCTTTCTGTCATAGAAGAATGGAAATAGCCTACCTAAAGCTCAGTTCAGCTGGAAACTGACTGATCCCACCAAAGGCTTTTGCAAGCTTTTTCCCTTAGGTTTCTTAACATTTTTCACAGTGCATATTGTAAGAAACAATAAATCTTTCAACTGAGCCTCTGTTGGTAAACTTAAAGTATTCTTTATTTCACCTTAAAATACACAACATGCTCTGCAGATAGCAGAGGTTGGATTATGGAGCATGCCTGTATTTCCAGTCATAGTCTCAAGGCAACATCAAACTCCCATGAACTCAGAAGGCATTAGGTTTCATGACAGCGTATGATTTAGGTCTCAGCTCCCTAAAATTTTCTGATTGCTCCCTTCCAGTCAGACAGGGATGCTTTCTGGTTGTGGTGAGTTGACCTTGGAGGGCTGTCAGTCACACAGTCAGCAGATCTTTCACTCCCCCTAGTCAACAAGATGGGGAAAAAATTAGATTGAAATAACTCATGTGTCAAGACAAGGACAGGGAGACCTCTTACCAGTTATCACAAGCAAAACAGGCAACTCGGGGGAGATTAATTTAATTTATCACCAAATAAAATAGGTTTGGATGCTGAGAGACAAAGAAAAAAGCTACAATGCTCCCACCCTTCTTTCCAGGGTCAACTTTGCTCCTTCATCTCTGAATTCCCTTCCTCCCCCTCAACTTCAAGTAGCACAGGAGAACGGGGAATGAGGACTGCAGTCAGTCCATAAGTCTTCCTCTCTGCCACTCCTTCCTCCTCACACCATCTCCCTGCTGCAGAGTGAGGTCCTTCCTGCAGGTTGCAGTCCTTTAGGATACACCTGCTCCAGTGTGGGCTCTCCATGGATCACAGTTCCATCAGGAAACATCCATGCGCTGTGTCATGGGGTGCTCCAGGTCACTCGGTACCTCCTCCTACTCCTTCAGCTCTCCCCTCAGGGTTATTTCTCCCACATTTTTCCTCACCCCTCACTGCCAGGCAGCACTTTACCCTTTTTAAAACGCATTTTCCTCAAGGCAGCACCACGTTGGCCGCAGGGCCCAGCCATGCCATGCGGTGGGGCCATTGGAGCCGGCTGGAAAGGGCTGTGTCCAGCACGGGGCAGCCCTGGCCCCTCGTCACAGAGGTCCCTGAAGCCCCCCCTGCCAGCACCTGGGCACCTGCACCCGGTACACCTCTTCAATTTCCTTCCAATTCTCTGGTCTTACTGTATTTTTAACTTGCATGTTATGGCCCAAGGAGCCTACAATCCATAAGTAAAACTCTGAATTATCTGAAGTTGATAAATTTAAGGTAAGTTACCCTAATATAGGTATTAAATAACTTATGCAGCCCCTATATAAAAGCCTAATGAAGTTCAAATATGATCTGAAAAGTCAAATTCAAAAGCTTTTCTAGAAGCTGGTGGCAGAGAAATGTTGGTGTATGTGTCATGGCCTGGCACATGACAGAACAAAGGAGTTAGCAAGGGGGAAAAAAATGGGTTGTCCTGCACATCTGCAGGATTTTGTAATCATCCCATAGGTATTTTGTCAAAACTAAGATCAGATTTTTTGTCTGTGTGGTAAAGTACTACCTGAAAAATTAAAGTTTAAAACTGATTCCTCAGCTCAGATAAGATACTGCCACCATGAAGGGAGAGTTGCTAAACTACATTGACAATTGCTCTGCTAAAACCCTGAAAGGCCAAAACACCCCAATAGCTATGAAAACAAGTGATTGATTTCTGCTTGAAATGTTTTTATGCTGTTTTTCAAGGGCTTGAATGAAAAGCTGTGCTTCTGTCCCAAAGTGCCATGGTAAGATAAATAATAAATAGACTGCAGCGTTTGAGCCCTACAACTGAAAAAGTTCAAGGGCAGAGAGAGAAAGTGAAGAAAAGGAACTGGTGATCCAGGATTACACTCTACAGACAAATGGAAAAATAAAAGTTTGTGTAGGGGGTGTGTGGCTGGTTTCTTGTCATTTGGTCCCTGTATGAGCAGATCTTTCAAGAATATATCTACTTATTTTTTGTGATCTGACTTAGTATGAGTACATCACATAAGCATTTCCATAATTAGCATCTCACAATATCAGCCAGAGTCATCAGTGAGGTGTTGCACTGGGCTGTGAAAACTTTTGCTTCAACTAAAAGGGAACTTCCACTTCGGACACTTTTATGGTGACTGATAAATGCTAGTTCTCTAGACAGTGCTCATTTCTCTCAGGGTCAGACCTGTGTGATCTTCTTGGAAACAAAGCTTGGAGTGAGGGGTGTTGGAATAGTTAGTTCAAAATCAAAGGAAGGTTTAGCCACAGCTGCAGCTGCCACATATTTGTGCTTCCCATCAGCTGGGCTTTGGCTTCAATGGAAACACGATGATCAGACCTCACAGAACAACTCTTTAAACATAAATTGATACAACTCTGCTGCGCAATTCTACATTGTAAGGTGATCAATAACAGTGTTCTGTAAATGCAGAGCAGCACACTGGTCCTTTTCTACCATTGCCTTAGAAACTGAGAACAAAGATCACAAGTTGTGCCATTTGCTTTCTTTGGGTTCACACATTGTGTCGATAATAAATATTAAATGCGTAAAGCAAATGTTCATACTGGTATAATTTAAGCCATTATGTTTGTTAGTAAACATCAGTAGGTTAGCCTTCTGCTCTCTTCACTTCTTCACACCTACCCAGCACTTCAATATAGCTTGTGAACCACAGATCCACAGCTCTTCACTCAGCATTGTATCTTCATCGTCTTCCTCCTGGAAGCACAGCTCTCAGTGGAGCAGAAGACAGCAAACCGCCCTGCAGGGAAATGAGACCTTCCAGACACGGAAAACACAGACATTTATTCTCTTTTGGGTGTATCTGCCTTGTCATTTGGGTTTGGATTGTTAACACAGTCCCAGAGTGCATCTCCCAGTCCTCCTTAATGGTCCCGCCTTGATTCCATTATGGAGGGGTCCCTGAACACATGAATTTGATTCCTTTTGCATAAAAATAAACTGGAAGGTGCAGTCCAGATGCCAATAGGTGTGGTGCTCTTGGGACCAACTTGAACCTGGCTGAAGGAAGACATCCTCAAATGCATATTACAAGGATGAAAGGTCCTCAGAACCAGCTGCTTTACAGATCTTCTCTTGCTGGCTGCAATGCCTGCTAATGTGAACACGGGCTTTGAGGTGACCTTGCTTGACCTTGGCAATTTATTGCCAAGTTTTTGTCTCTGCAGCTTCAGCTGTGACTTTGAGGATTTGTGGGCTCTGTGAAGTGAACAGGTACACTGTGCACAGTGAATTTGGGGCACATCTCCCAACAACGAAGGAATATTCAGGTGATTTGAAGGGGCAGAAGAGTGCTGGTTAATTGGCATCTCTCCCTCCTCCATGCACAATGCTGATTTGAAATGCTGGAACAGCATAAAAGTGGTTTTCTAGCATTTTAAGAGATTTTGTTAGTTTTTGAGGTTGGACAAAAATTATATGTGGAAGGGGCAAGGGCCTGGAAATTGATAACTTGCCTGTTACTGGTTTTTATAAAGCCAAAAAAAGGGATCCTGTTTTTTTACTCAAGGCCAACACTGGCACCTAGCAATAAATAATGGAGAAACCACAGTTCCCTAAATACTGCTACAAGCCATTTTATAATGAAAAATTGCTGGTTGTTTTAAATAAAGGGCTCACTACTTCATGCCTTACCATGCAGAGTTTAAAATAACACAACAGGGCTTGGCATTTCACTTCAAAAGAAAATGTTGCTGTGCTGAAACCATAATTGGAACATTACTTCCCAGAATAAATTAGTATACCAAAGTCAGGAGCAATTGAAGGGTGGTGGAAAGATGCTGCAACAGAAGTTGCATGTCTCTGTGAATTAGAATGGTCGTTGTCACAGCTTTTATTTTAAGTGAAGCAGACTCTAAGCATTGGATTTTTAAGAAGAATTTGGCAAGCTGTCAACATTTAGACCTCAAAATAGGCAGACAGGTTTTACAGATAGCCGGAAAGTGGAAACTGCTGGATGCTGGGCTCTCTTAAGCGTGAGGCTCCTCTAGACTTCAGGGCATTTGGAGGCATTGGTGAAAAATTACCAGACATACTCTAGTCTGAGAACTTTCCTAAACTTCCAGATGTCATTCCTCAGTTTCCTTGTACCTACTCTTCCAAGTTCAGCTTTTCCAAAGCAGTCTGTGTATCAATACCTAAAACATATACGGTAGCCAGATGAACAAACAGTAGTTAGTAGATCCCAGTCTGTTTCTAGCCAGGACGTTGATAAGGGCAGCACAGTATCTCCAAATGCAGCATTTTTTATTTTTCTAGATGAGACGGGCCTTTTGTATCTTATGAGTCAAAAAATTTATAAATAAGTCTTGGAGCCTACACATGAGAAGAGCTTCTTTTTATATCTTCATATTGAATTCCTCCTAATTGTATATTTTATTTCCTTTTCTAATTGCATTTTTATAATAATAAAAAGATTACCTATTTTTTAACATAGCTCTTGCTGTATCTCATTAGTCAGATAGCTCAAATTGATAATAAGACATTTGAAATAGCAACATCATGCTGTTGTAGTGCTGGATGACTTTATTTCTCTCTCCTAGTGGAAAAATGCCTTTTTAATATCAGAAATGGATGTTCATTTGTCTAGCCATAAAAATAAGAACTTTTTGAACCAAAAATAAAAATCAGTTTATTAATAACTTATCTCACCTCTAATCCTTTCTTGGGAAGGCATGTCACACATCATTCCTCCCAGATAGCATAAATTAACAGGAGCCTTTTTCTCTTTCTCTCACAATAGTCTACAGAAAATGGAAGCAAATCAGCTGTATTGTTTTCTTCTTAGATGTCTAAGAGCATATGATAGAATTATATGGGATTGTTAGTTACGTATCATAGGTATTTGTAAGCTGCTTTTCAACTCAGCGTCTAAATGCTTAAGGGAAAGAGATGTTTTTTTCAAAGGGATAGTTGTATCATGTTTTTAAAAAACACAAAGCCAAGTCCACATAAGTGTTGGTTGGGGGAAGATTTTTCAAACTGAAACCTTTTAATCTTACAATAATGTAGAAAAAAACCCCACCACCAGGACAGTGATATTTTAGAAGAGTTTATAGCCTGCAGGAGCCAGCCTGCAAATAACGAACATGTACAGCAATAGTTTTCTAATAAAATATATGCTCAAGTGCACTTGTGCTGTTCATCATCACTATGACTACAGTGTTCCTCACAGTTCAGCGTCTTTCGTTTCAATTGTACACTAAAATAAATCAGAGATGTGACAAATTAGGTTGTCTGAACCTGCGGCTCTGCTAAGCATCAGCTATGGTGCTTCTTGCTGTGCCAGCTGTGCCATGGCCAGTGTCTCAGATGAGTGGGGAGGTCTGCTAAGCTCCCTGTTGAGGAGCTTTCAGACTCTTCCCAGCTCCAAAAATGAAGTCCTACATGACAGATGAGGTTTTCTTTTTTTCCTGGCCCACTGTCTGCCTTGCAGAGAGGGTTTTCAGGAAGGCAGTGAAGGATGTGGCTTTGACAGCTCCAGGTACTGCAAGTCCCCAAAAGGCAAACAGAAGTTGGATTTTGCTCCTGCCTAGTGGTGCATAAGTGAAAGGAGAAGGACACCAAATCCACCTATGAGACATGCACATTGATTTGTCCTTTTTAGTTTTCTTGGCAGCAAGGCTGTCCCTTCACAATCGTGAGTGGGTGAGCAGCATGACCTCAAATTATGGGTCTTGTCCTGGAAGAGGAAGTGAAGACCTGGATAAAAAAACCCCATCCTGATGGTGTGGGAGACTCAGCTACGTTGAGGCTGCGAAAAGTGCATATGCAGTCTGCAGGGCAAATTCAAAGCACCTTGTTTCTTAGTGTGAGGAGTTTAACATTTTATCCTCAGTTACACTGACCGGATTTGGCTCTGAGCTCATCCAGCAGCAGCTATGCCAGAGAAACTGTGATATTGTGCAGCATAAGGAGACTTTAACAACCCTTCCACCATTTGTTCCCAGGGATAGATTCTTGCTAGAAGTGGGTATAATGTGAAAAGATGGTACGTATAGGAAGCTATTTCAAGCAAGAGCCCTTATCTCCAGCAGCGCATGCCAGGTGCATCTCTGGGGGCACTGGCACTAATACACCTGGTACATCCATCTGGAAAACATACTTTCCTGCAGGCTAAAATGTATTTCAAAATAATGTACATAAGTAATATAGATGTTGCACATTTCAAACTCCTCAAATGACAGAGAGAAAAATGGAATTGAGAAACTGTGATATATGTCCTCTTGCTCAATTTAAAACATTATGCTGAATAAACAGAAACATTTCTTATTCCAAGAATGGAGCCTTAAAAGCAGATTAGATGCTACCATCATTACTACAAATTCACTTAAACATTCTTTTAGAAATGAGTTATCTCAGTGATACTGTTTACTAATCAATACAAGATTTAAAAAATGCTCCATAAAATTCAACTCAACTATCAAAAGCATCTTATTTCTCACTTCCCATCAGCCTTCATGTGAAAGTTCATTGTGTGCAGATTGAAATTCAGAACACGGTTCAGAACGAGTTCTCTTTCCTTTGGTAGCAATCCTATTGTCAAGCTCCACACGACAGTCAGAATCATGTTGTGCTATTCCTGAAGGAATATAAATATCCAGAGCTGTGTCAACAATAACTCCACTACAGACCATGATAGTAGGCGCAGAAAGTGCTTTGGTAAAATATGTCCTTTTAGAGCAATCTGCACTTTTTGTGGCTCTGATGCAATTCCATTTCTCTCTTTGTTAAAGGAAGAAGTGCAGCAAGTTCAGGGTCTTGTGAACTAAAACTCCTTTCATCATCTCAAGCATCAGCATAGCATGCGTGACTTGATGAAGAACAAAGGGATTAATGGTATTCTGAAAGTTAACTATGACTCACGTCAGTATCCACAACATCATGTCTTTTGGGGAGGGAGGAAATAATCAAATATAAATAACATTCCATGGCATCTCTTGGGGCTGCACGATAGTCATATAATTTCTCTCTGTGTAAGATGGAGTGAATCTCTCTTAATAGTTTTAGCTGGTGCTTTCATATTGATTGATATATTTCAGACAATTTAGCTTGCTCCCTACTTACAAGCAATTAGTGCCACTTCCCGACACAAAACACATATCCTCGGGCAGGGAGAAGGACTTATTTGAACCTTACAAGCTTAGAAGCATCCTGTGATACAGACAAAACTCCACAATTAAAAGCTGTGTGTAATTGAGACTGCACTGCAATACTGACTGAATCTGCACCCTAATGCTGTCCATATTTCCTACAAAACAACCCCAACCATTAAACACAGAGCAATGCTGTTTCAAGAGCATATGCAATGCTGTGTGTTGGATGTGTTTACACCAGCCATGTGCCTCTGAAAAGGAAAAGGTAGCCCCCTTCCACACTCCAGCTGAGAAACTGGGATATGTTAGGAGACAACAGGGACTCCAGGTATTTAGGTAACTTGACAATGAGGTTTCATCCCTACAGCAGAGTCATCTGTGCCCATGCCAGGTGGCAGAGCAGCCCAAAAAGGGGAAGCTCTGCAGCCTGCTGGTGGCCTGAGAAGTCTGGAGAACAGTTTCCAGCCACTGCAACCCAGCAAAGTTGTGGTGAGAGTATCATACAGAAGCAGCTCAGTCTCTAAACAAATATTTTTAATCTGCCAGAAGCAGGCGGCCTTTAAACAAATTAATATTCATTGCAATATATCCATCTAAGGAAAGAGACAACATTTCTTGAGTGGAGGCTGGGACAGGAGACACTGATAATTGCAAATAATGTAATTACAGTAAGTCAAGAGATCTGCTCTATCTGCAAACATTTCTATACATCTTCTATCTTTCCCAAGTAGAAATTTCACTATTCATATGAAGGGACTGAGTATTAAATCACTCTGTCAAACACATTGAAGCTGGATTCAGACCTTTATTACAGTTGTATAAGTGATGGAAATGCTTTGTACAGCTACCTTAAAAAAAAAAAAGGCAAGCCATTGTGAAATCATCCTAATTCACTACAAAACCACTATTATGCAGAAACCAAAAGTGCCATATTTCCAGGTACACCCTATTCAAGGTGCATCAGCTGTCACTTGTCACATAGAGTGACAGCTCACCCAATAGGTCTTGTTCTTACCTTGAAAACTTCCATCAGACAGACAGAAACACATGGAACAAGATAGCTGATGCTCTGGACAATCTAAATCCCTAATAGTCTCATATTTCTGGCCACAAATGTAATCATATTAGACAAGTTCCTCTGGAAATGTATTCATTTGGCTTTATTATCCACCAAAGGAGATTTCACAAGGTTCTGGAAATCCAATAAACCTCCCATTTATAAGTAACGGCTTGCAAATACTTAGAAATGTGCTCCATTGGAAAAAGCATATTACTATGTTAATGGACACATACTGAGCTTCCATGAGTTTCAGAAGTTCTTTCTGAATTGTTATGGAGAAACAAGATAAGAATACATCATAATTTCAGCATGTCATTATTCTAGACCATAATACCTCACTAACCTTGGCGTTCATTAGGTTAGAGTTGGCACCCTGTCTAATTCTTCTTTTATATGCCACAATACACTGCTTATGTTAAAAAATTATACAGTTTCTCTTTCTCCTTCTTGACAGTTCTGCTTTTCTAAGTATATTGTTACATATTAACATAATGATAATGTAATTGCTTTAGTGCTTGTAAGCATTATATATAACATGGATCAAGAACAATGCAATCTGTCTGTGTTGTGTAAACATTAAAATAACTAAGAAAATTAAGCTTGGACTGTTTGGTAATGATATGAGTATGAGAAATATAACTGTTCATAACAATGCACACGGCTATGCTTGAGAAGGCTAACTGTGTCATGATAGAAATCAATGTACAGCATGATGAAAATGGTTAATAAACTTTGAAAAGTTATGTAAAACCAGAGTATGAGAACAGCAGAAGGCTGGAGAAAATTAGACTGAGAAATGCAATGAAATATAACAATAAAGACAACTTATGTAATTTTGAATTACACACTGTCACAGCACAGGGAAGTAATAGTCCCTTTCTATATGACTTCAGTGGCCTGACAAACTGTATGCTGCATCCACTTGTGTGTTTCTGCAGCAAAAATTAAAACAAAATAAAACTGACATTACAGAAGCCCTTGACAAAAATGTTTGAGAATATTTTACCATATAATGTACTACTAAAACCAGTCATTGGGGACAATTAAACACAGCATAAAACATGTCATTCTTTAATCTGCTTTTGCATTTTGATTAAGAACTGCAGATAACAATGTGAAGGGTATTCTCAAAGCAAGGGGTATAACTGGCAAGAGCCCTAGTACTCATTAACTGAAGATTAAACTTAAAGCAAACTGAAAACCCATCTGATGCAGAATACAGAGAGCTGTTGGGGCAATGGAGACCAAGTTCAATGAAATATTTTATATTTTTGAAGATGCCAAAAGCTAAAAGCACGACTGAAAAATTGTCATGATTTTAGGAACACAGTGAAAACCTGCAGAACTGAGTACGGTGTGACCTTCCTGGTACGCCCAGACACACACACAGGTTACTGTGCTGGGAATTAGCTGCGGTTTAAAAACAATTCACTAACAAAGAACCAAAACAGTCTGATCAATAAGGGACAAAAGCATGTATCAGCATCTGGAAATCGCTTTTACTGATCAGCAGTTAGTCTGGAAGTATTTGAAGAAGAGAGATGTCAATAGGCTAGAAGAAACTGAGAAAAGTGTAACAAACTGATTAATGTACTAAAGAATTTATTAATTAGGAAAGATTAGAGTAAGTGAATGTGCTAAGTGACAGCTCATATTTTATTATATAAGCCAAGAAAGAAGAAAAATTGTTTGGAATAAATGAGTAAGAACAAGTGATATGGGCAAAAAAATTTGTGCCAATCCTGAGAATGTTTTGAAGCTTCCCCTACTGTTCCTGCCACCACTCTGAATAAACGTCAACAGAAGGTGTTAGAGTTGGGAGGAACCAAAGTATGCTAGAGAAGCATGTGTTTGAGACTGGGTTCTGAAAAGTAAGGATTTTGTTCTGCAATGGCTACAGAATCCTTTGTGTCCCATGGTTGCTGCTAGAAAAATTAATCTCTCGGTGTCCTGGTTTTCCCAGCAGCAAAGTGGGCTCAGTAATATTTCTTGACTCATGGGGACATTGTGGCTGGAAATTCAATGAGAAGAAATATATATTCAGCTTGGTTCTTAAAAATCATCTAATTGACCCAAATGGGCTTTTAGTCATGCCTTTTGACTGAATAAAGATATTCCGGGAAAGAAGAGGCAAAACAACTGCAAGAAGAGAAACAGATCTGGCACCATGGTAAATGGAAAAAGGAAAAGCATAAAATCTAGGGAAACACCTGAAAAATTAAGGATTAAAATAAAAGGAGAGGAATAGAGAAGAACGACAGGAGTGGGGTAGAAAATGCAAAACAGAGTGGCACAGCACAAGGGAAAGAGTTCTCAGCTTCCCCATAACAACTAGCCTGAGTACGTTGCTGCCTCAAAAATTGATGAGGCATTGAGGCAGCTTTATGCACTGGAAAAGGACGCAGCTGAAGAGGGCAGCAGGTGCTGGGGGGCAGTAAAATGGCCACTGCCCCACCGCCTGTTGTCACTTCCCCCAGAGCCTTGATGAAGTTACACGGGCAGGGAGAGGGCACAAGTAGCAGTCAGCCTCCTCTTTCCCACCTCTTAGGAGCAGCAGCATCAAGCCCAGCTTTGCTGAGCTCTTGCCCTCCCCTCACTCTGTCCTCATTACTGTGACAGCAAATTCAGTTTGGCTTAAACTGGCTTTTTTTTCCCCCTAGCTTTGAGTGGGGTTAGATACTTGAATCACTTGATCACGCTTCTGGACCAAAACTAAGACATGTGAAACTTTGACAGAGGGCAAGTATTGATCTGAGACTGCTGCCACGTATTTAGTTCTGGACAGAAAGGAGCAAGAAAGTACTATGCTAAACACTCCTTCTCTTCAGCTGAGAGCCTTCCAGGAAAGAAAACCTGCCCACAGTTATGTTTGCATGGTAAGTGTGGCAAGAACAACCTATGCAGGGTCTGCTGGATAGACTCCCTAATCTGACGTAATTGTAAATCCTGGGCCATGCTGAAGCACTCGGGAACAACACAGAAGAAATTCTGCAATGCTGAAAAATAATTTTAATTAAATACAAAGTTTAATAGCTAATGAGTTACATATGAAGCTAAATGATATAGCCAATGCCACCTGGTTCTTTCCTAGTTTTGCACTCGTTTTATTTTATCAGAATACAGTGGGACTATATACTGAAGATACTTATTTGTATTATCCAAGTTGCAAATACTGAAGGTGGCAGATTTAGGTTGGTGTCATTTGAGACTTTGGACACAAACTCCCTAATGGAGACAGATAAAAATGTTAAACTATTGGATAAACTGAGTATTTTTGATCAAGTGACACAAGTGAAATAGTTTTTGTGAGAGAACTCCTGAGTCTTTTGTTGAGGCTGATTCTAGATTTGGTTAGACAACAACATTGATTTAGAATCAGAGGCAGTGAGTACAAAGTGAAATACAGGAGGTACTCTCTGAACATCAGGAAACAAATTTCACTGTGAGGGTGACCAAGCACTGGCACAGGTTGCCCAAGGAAGTTTTGGAGTCTCCATCCTTGGAAATATAATAAAAAAAAAAAAAGTTTGAACATGGCTCTGGATAATTGGCTCTAGGTGGCCCTGCTGGAACACAGTGAGTTGGACCAGATGACCTTTAGAAGTCCCTTCCAGCCTCAACATTTTTGTGTTTCTTTGATTCTGTGAACACTGTTCCGGTTTATAGTTTTAATATTTATGATGTTTTCTTCCCAACTATAGGAGTTGGGAACAGGGTTTTTGGGTGAGAATAAAAGTTGAGACTAATAAGTACAATTCTCTGGCAAAATACCTGGCAAGAGCAGGATTCTGCTGTCTGATGCATAAGGCCGCAGGGGGCTCCAAGCAACGCTTTGATGGTTTCGCTAAATTATAGATCTCTGCTCTCCAAGACAAAATAAAACAGTGCTTTCACAATTAAGTGTATCTGTATTGTATCCAGATCTCTGGCAAATGAAATCACTCTCGCTGGTCTGGCAGCTTCTCTCTGTTCGTTCATATTCCCTGCTTCCCTTTGGTTGTACATCTTCATTTCTACAACTACTGGAGAAAAATCAGGGGGGAGGAGGGCAGAAATTGTGTGTGCATCAGCAGGAGACTTAAAAACTGCTGGTGGTGTTCAAGACCTCACCAAGGATGGCAATTTTCAACAATCTGTATAGCTTCCTACTTTCACAGAAGAGCAGTCGGAGGTGAGCAAAAGTGAAATTGTTGGATAATTGCAATAAAGTTACATTTACTTGCCAAAGATGGAAGTTACCAAATGTGGCAGAGTTTAGTGTGATCCCGAAAACATACAAGAGCTGTCATTTTGTTGGTGTGGCATTCCCTCTGTCTGCAACAATTTGCTCCGCAGAAGCAGCCTGCTCAAATTCTTTCTGAATTCTTTTGCTTTTAAAGCTGGCAGGAAAGTGTTCAGAGTTTTTTTTTTTNAAGTGGGGGAGAAATTTTTTAATTTTTTTTTTTTTTTTTTTTTTTTTTTTTAATACATGTATCAGAGAACAGAATAGAAATGAATACCCAGCTGGCATAGTGCGAATTTGCCAATCAAGCATGACTGTTTCACTCACTTTAAACTAGCTAGAGATGCTTCCAGACAGATAGCACTGCTCAGATGTGGCTTTTCTAGATAAAAAATGGCATGTCATTCATCCCAGGAGTCAAAAAATAACAACAACGACAAAAAGCCAAAACCAAATCCCGTAAGATTTACTTAGAATCTATCTGGACTTGTTAAAAGCTTTCACATTAAGGACAAATCATGCCTGACAAATTTGGTGTCCTTCCACAATGGGGTTACAGCAGTGGTGGATAAAGAAATAGCAACTGACATCATCTACCTGGACTTGTGCAAAGCATTTGACACTGTCCTGCACAACATCCTTGTCACTACTTTGGAGAGGCAAGGATTTGATGGATGGACCACTCAGGGGATAAGAAATTGGCTGCGTTGTCACATTCAAAGAGCTGCAGGCAATGGCTCGATGTCCAAGAGGAGTCCAGTGACGAGTGATGTTTTCAGGGGCCGGTATTGAGACTGGTGCTGTTTAACATCTTTGCTGGTGACAAGGACAGTGGGATTGAGGGCACCCTCCGCAAGTCTGCCAATGTCACCAAGCTGTGTGGTGCAACTGGCACGCTTGGGGAAAGGGATGCCATCCAGAGGGACCTTAACAGGCTTGAGAGGTGGGTCTGTGTGAACCTCATGAAGCTCAGTGAGGAAGCACAAGGCCCTGCACCCGGACTGGGACAACCCCCAGCACAAATTCAGGCAGAGAATGGATTGGGAGCAGCTCTGAGGAGAATGATTTGGGGCTGTTGGTTGATGAGAAACTCAACATGAGCCAGCAATGCGCACTTGCAGCCCAGAAAGCCAAACGTGTCCTGGGCTGCATCAAAATCAGCGTGACCAGCAGATCAAGGGAGGTGATGCTCCCTCTCTACTCCATTCCTGTGAAATCCCACTTGGAATACTGTGGCCATCTCTGGGGCCTCCAAGATAAGAAGGACGTGGACTTGTTGAAGCAAGTACAGAAAAGAGACACAAGAGATGTGCCTCTTCTATGACGACAGGCTGAGAGAGTTAGAGGTGTTCAGCCTGGAGAAGAGAAGGCTCCAGGAAGACCTTAGAGCATGCTTCCAGCACCTGAAAGGGACCTACAAGAAAGCTGGAGAGGGTCTTGTTACAAGGGTTTATATGGATAGGACAAGGGGCAGCGACTTTAAACTGCAAGAGCTTGTGGATGCTGCATCCCTGGAAGTGTTCAAGGCCAAGCTGGATGGGCCTTTGAGCCACCAGGTCTAGTGGAAGGTATTCCTGCCCATGGCAGCAGGGTTGGAATTAGATGGTAGTTAAGGTCTCTTCCATCCCAAACCATTCTATGAGTCCAGGATATAGTTTGCCTATCTAAGCTGAAAGACATGGGGAACTGAAACAAAGTTGTAAATTCAGTTGGGAACTACCTACAGCCGACTATCCACTGCTCTGGAAGGGGAATTTTTGAACTAGGAGAAGTACTGTTACTGTTAAAATTTGTTCTGAGATCTATAGTTTGTATTTGCATATTTTTTCATTGTTGTGGATGTGGAAGTGGACACAAAGAACTGCGCAAGACTGTTAACAGAAAGGAGGTTCAGAATATACCAAAGATATGACTACATAATCTTGAGGGCTGGAATAAAAGAAATGGGATGAAATGCAGTAATGGAAAAGAGATAGTCATGCACTTAGACATTTATAAAAAGCATGATTATTATTATTATTATTATGGATTGTAAATGACAAATACAAGGAGTAACCTGTATTTGTCACTCACAGCATGACCTGAACCGTCAGTGAGATTCAGTCATATAAAAAGCAAACTGGCTGTATTAGAAAACGTAATTTTGGAAGAAATCAGGAAAGAGTACCTCCACTGCAGAGGCTGGCAACACGGTGAAAAGCTGTTACAAACTTCAGCTATGCTAAAGAATGATGAATCCAAACTTTATCTAGTGCAGTAAAATCTGAGTTACAGAGGCTCTGTCTTACAGGAAGAGACTAATAAAATGTACTGATAGGTTAGACCAGCAAAGAGTGGCTATGACTACTGCCTATAAATGTATTACAGATTTAAATGTGAGGGAAAGAGAAACGACTCACTGGAACACTGGATGGCACAAGGAGAAATGAGTATGAACTGGTCTTGAATGTGTTTGAGATGAGGGTTGTTCTGGTCCAGCCCTTCAGCAAGAGGTACAAGAAAATGGCATATTTAATGTTAGACGGATCTAGATGTGTTTATGGAAGGAGCTATATAGAGCATTTGCTTCTACAACAGCAAAATACTACCTTCAAAACATCTGTGACCCAAAGATCCTGAATGTTTATCTGCTTAGCAGCCCAGCCAGCAGCATGCAAACCTAGAGAGGTTCGAACATCTTGGCCAGGGTACCTCAGCAGCCCAGTTTCTTCAGAACCAGTTCCATGTGGGTTAATGTGCCCCACCTAACCAAGGAGTAGAGCTGTTCTCACATCTAGCATCACCAAGTAACTACAGAAGAACACTTACTTGGCAGAGGCAGCCAGTGCTGAACCCCCCACGCGAGAAGGAAATTGCTCTCTCAGTAATACAGGACTTCATCTTCCTTGCTGTATTTAAACAATCACTGTGCCTCCCCAAAGCTTACTCCTGCATTTATGGCCTCGCTCTTGACCGCTCTGGTTAACAAACTACTCAAAGGTCTCCTAACACAAGAGCTATACCTTAGTGCAAGCCAGATCTCCTCACACAAGCTCTACATCTTACAGCCCATCAGCGGTGTGTAGTGGCAGAGAGATCAAGGAAAGAGGCAGTTTTTGTTCCTGAAAAACAAATGGTCTGCACGGTGGATTAAAAAACTTGCATGAAATGTGACAACAGGAAAAAATCTCGTTGAATGTAAAGCATTGTCTTGTGTTTTCACTACGTAAAAACAGCCACGGTGCTGTCAATTTACACAAAGCTTTCAGCCACACAAATACATGCTGAGCATCTGCACTCAAGAGATGTGCCCGGTACCTTCTACCTGTGAAGTGCTTCTGACCTCTGAAGTGTCTCTCACGTAAGGGACTGGAAAACCCACAGATAGTAAAAGCACCCTGATACAAAACTCACCGCCTTCACCGTAAACATACTAATTTACTTGGACTGGTACAAATGCTCCTGCTATACGTGCCGGGCTTCCGTTCAGTAAAAATTAAACACAACCCTTACAATTAATCAATAACAGAGATGGTTTCTTTGCTTTTAGTGAATGACAAAAAACCATCCCGGAGAGCGACAAACGTTGTGCCAGAGGTCCTCCTTCCTCGACGCCCCTGGGGACCCTCTCTGCTCCGTTCACCCTTCGGTGCCATCCCCGGACACCCGTCGCGGGTGCCCGCTACCGGCCCGCTCCGGGACCCCGCACC
>VZTG01007434.1:153117-278058 GCA_013397845.1 Melanocharis versteri | reverse complement strand
GTGCCCCCCGCCGCGGTGCCGGCAGGTGCGCGCCGGCCGCCCCGGGGGCTGCCCGCATCCCGCCCCCTCCTCCGCCGTCCTCCTCCTGCCCCGTGCCCGTCCTGCCGCGAGCGGAGCCCCTGACGGCTCACACGGGCTGTTTCTTGGGTCTCACTCTTGCTGTGAGCAGCCCAGACCCGGGGCAGCCTCTCCGCCCGTCCGTCTGCCGGCTGTTGTATAGATGCACTCTGGATGAGGTGCAGGCAGCAAAATGCCCCGTGACGTGCTCAGATTAAGCTTTTTTAGGGTTTTCCCCTGCTTTGGTTGAATGACTTATACATAATGTACATAATTATATGCTGGTATTGTAAGATTGCAATGTGGTTTGGCATGACAGCAGCACGTTTTCTTAGATCTTGAGGGATATGGTGGTTTTAAAGTAGAACGAAGTAAATGCATACAGTATAAAGTTTACAGGTTTTTAGAAAGATTTGTTTGTCTCCTAAAACTACTATTTAGAAAAGGGAACTTATTTTTTTCTCTGAAAAATGGCTGTGCATGCCTCCTCCTGCCTTTTAAAATGATAGGTTTATTCCACTGCATGAATTGCCAGCGAGAGCTGTGCAAAGTGCCTTCTCCAAGGTGATGAAGGTTTCTCGCCCTGTGCGCAGAGCCCCCCACTCCCATTGTCTTCAGCGGGATTGGAAGGCAATTTACGCGTTAGAAGGAACTCTCGGTACCTTCCAGGGTAAGGTCCCCAAACTGTACAAGAGATTTCAAGAAATGAGTGAACGGAAGAGTGATCTTCCTCCCAATTACATTTTACAATACGGATAATGCTGCTAAAGCAGGCTATCAAATTCGCAGACCAGCAAACTGTGGCAAAATGGTCTTGCAATATAATAAATCCGCTGCACATTCTCGAAATGCTCCTCTTTTCTTCATTTTACCCAGTTTAGATATACACTGTGTTACTGTGTGATACCACAGTGCTACTGTTTTGCTGCTGCCGCCTGACTTTTCATTCTATTTGTACGAATATGATGGTTATTTTTAAAGAGAGGTTAATAGGTTAATGTGTCACTGGCGTTAGCGGCTTACCCATCAGAGACATGTGGGTCATTAGACCATGGCATGAGCATAAATCAGTGAGATTAAATATGGAAGGCTGCTGAAATGTACGAGGAAGTTTCTAAGATGATGTGGAACACAGGGATATCATTATTTAGAAACCGTCACAGAAAGAGGGCTTTCCAGCCTGGAATTAGGAAACCGTATGCTATATTGAAGGCATTCAGCATAATTCGGTTCTACTAAAAATAGGCACGAGCAAATGTATGTGCTATATACATACTTGTGGCAGGCACTCTTTTCAGGGTAACTCCAAAAATATGGAAGGAAAATTTCATTTTAAATGCAATAGTCAGATTCTGCTATGTGTTAACCATTTCAGGCAAAATGGCAGGGTTTCAGTGCTTAACTTTATTTTGAAAGACGTAACATCAACACACAATATCTGGGTCAGATTTTCCCCTCGCTTACCTTTGCACAGCTTCATTAACTTTTACTGAAGGAGCTACTCCCTGGAAAAGATGAGTTTCCTGTATTTACACGTGGGGCCAGATGTTGGCATTAGCACCCTTCTCAGTGGACCGCTACCACGTACGTTGCTGTTTATACTGAAAGTTAAACTTGAGAACACTACTGCTATTTCTTCAAATGACTGGACTCTCTAAATTGCTTTCCATATTCAAAGAAGCAAAATGCCTCTCCTTTCTTCTGCTGTTTTGCAAGTTCAATATGTGCATCAGTCTGACCTGCTGCCCTAACAGGTTTTTTGCACTTCTTGAGACGGTTCCTGGGCTTGTAACATTTTGTCATCATTAGATTATATAGCTACCTTATTTATTTGTTGTTTCTTTTCAGAAATGCTGAGGTCCTCTCCTTTATTGCTACAGAATATGCTGCTTAAGAAAGAGTTTGCTGTAACAAAAGAACATTGCAAGGTGGAGGACACAGGCAGACAACATGAACATTAAGATGGCTTTTTCAGCCTTGATTCTGCTCCTTTGGCACATGCATTGCAGCTTGGCCTTTTGTTAAATTATGATATAATTGCATCATCCCTGGCCAAGGGAAGAACATTTGATAAAGTGATTAGAGCAGGAAACAGAGAATTAAGACGTATCTGGAGTTAATTGACAATGTAGACTTGTGTGTGTTTGTTCATCTGTCAATCCATAGTTTGCTAAGCTAATAAAATAAAATAACCCTGTTTTACCCAGAATGGGGTAAAAACAAAATGGGTATTTCTTCCTGGAGAAGAGAGTCCTAGGGTGGTGTTTTGGAGATGTTATATTATTCCCAGTGCTACCTGTAGTCTTATTCTGTAACATTTCCAATACTTCCTGACTGTCCGTGAGCTGGTGGTGTGATGCTTCCTGCTGTGCTCAGGCTCTGGGGTGGCTGTGTCCTGAGTAAGGGCTCTGAACTACAGGGGGCTCTTGAGCATCCCGTGTGTGAAGGTAAGTACAACATGGGGTTACTTCCCCAGCTCCTAATCCGATGGTGCTCTCCAGAGGCACAAACTGCGCGTGGGCATCGTCAGCTTCAGTTTTAGTCCGGTTGAATCTCGGGTGTGAGATACGCTCCGGTCACCTGTGGAGCCACAGGGGTTGTAGCTTGGTCATAGCTGACCAAACGCTGCAGATGTAGGTGGAAGCTACACAGACGCAACGAGAGATGTTGCTCAGTGCACTGGTATGGATGTCTACACCTGAGATTTTAATTAGCAGGGATGTGTTTGTGTTGGTAAGCCTTTCAGTGAGCTGTCCCTTCATGTGATGAAATAGGCTTGCTGGGGACAATTCTATGCACCACCTACGAGTCTCACAGACTGTGTGCTGCCCCTGCTTTTCTTAAGATCTCTCTGAGTGAAGTGACTAAAGATAAAGTTGTTCCAGGATAGCTTATTGAGGGTTGAATGAGCAAGATGAGATCCTGTTTAAATGCAAATATGGTGCACTTGTTTCCATTACTTTCTTAGTGAGAAACATATCTGTCCTCCAGATCCTGTAGCAGGGATCTCCCAGGCTTACTGTTGTTAGACACCTATTAGGTATGAGCTGTTGTAGCTGTTTTTCCTTAGGATTAGATGGGGTCTAGAGCTGCTCACATCTGGTATGTCTACACTTGAGATGAAGCCTTAAGTTGATTAGTGAGTTGGTGAAAATGATTTTTGTGTGCACTCTTTCTCACTCTAGACTATTGTGTTGTCTGAAGCTTGGATCCAGGCTGTCCCTGCTGCAACAAGGGAGAGTGAACACAAGCATGTAGCTCCCTTGGCCATGTCCACGTGGCAGATGTGAACGTGGATTTTGGAGGATATAAACCTCAGGCACTGCTGGTCTCTGGAGCTCTGCCGTGGTTTCTGCCTGGGCTCAGTGGGGACTCTGAATCAGAATGAGATGTGGCCTCAAGACTGGCTTTCATCTGTGCTTGTCAGCTAGAACAGACATACCCTTTGTGCTTTTTGCTCAAATTAAGTGGATGAGGGGTTTTGTTTGGTATATTGTTCTAAGTTACACAGGGCAAAAATAATTTGTGCTGAAGATATGCAGCCATGTTGGTGAGAATGTAAGAGGAAGGGACAGAAGAAAGATACAGGTTCAGGTAAATTATTGTATTTTAAGAATTGCATCTCTTTTTGTGTTTGCATAGATACATTTGATCTGAAATGGTAGACAGGACTAGAATAATTGGTTATTTTATCAAAGATACTATGAGTTATGTTCCCGTAAATGAATTATAACAGTCGAGCCAAATAAAATGTGATATGTGTTTGTGCCAATTGAACTTCTGAGGTGAATGATCTAAACTCAGTCAGGTTACATATCACTTTGAGAAACTATCATAAGGCATGAATATAAATCAACTTTAAGGAAAAAGTAAAAACAATTATTAAAAAGAGAAATTAAAACTCAGAGAGTAGCATGCATATATTTGTTTCCCTTTAGTGTAATTGCTTAGACATGAAATGTCCTTGCAGTACAGATTCTTATGCTGATTAAAGAGCCAAAAGGTAATTAAAGTAGAATTGGAAGTGTCAGAATAGCAGAAAATCATCTTGTAACAGGTGTCACTCCATCATTGTCACTAGTGGGAACTGGTAGCGTGATGGAGCAATTGAGGCTTGACTGAGGGGATTGGATTGAATCCAATTTCTTTATTGTTTTTTTGAAAAGAGGAGAAAAGAAGCTGTGTTTGTTGTGGAAAATACTGCTAAGGAAACATTCTTTCTGTACCAAGATCTCTCTGATAATTCCTATGAAGGGGAAAACAAGAAGTCTGGTCCTTTTCTTCCTGTTGATGTAAGGATAAATATTTTATACTTACATCTTGTCAGTTTTCTTCTAGAGTTGACAGTAGACTGGATAAAGGGGAAAGTTAATATTTACTTGGACTTGAAAAAAAAAGAAGCTGTGGCCAAGAACTTTGGGTAGAGAGGTACAAATGCAGAGAATGCCACCGATATTGACAGGAGGCTGTACCCTTTTCCTATGAAGATATTATTACGTACCACCATTGATCCATCCGCTGAAAGCACTAGTGGCGGTTCCAGCCTGTGGTCAGACTTTGGCGAGTGTCCACAAAGCAGACAGTGGCAATAGTTCCCAGGATGACAGTAGCCGTAACATTTGTGGGAGGAAGAATGCTGAGCACCAGGAATGTTGAAAAAGGATCTATTCTTCTGACTCGAGACTCCTGCGTACCCTCCTCGCTAAGTCCTTACAGGTGCTGTGGAACAAGAGTGGAGATAGGGGACACGCTGGTATTACTGAGGTGGAAGCCTGTCCTTTTCTAAACTGACCGTAATACTCAGTAGAACCAAAGACCAAAGACGTTCTTTATAGAATTACTCTTTTAAAAAAATGTTCCATCCCCAAAATAGCTTTAGATAATAAAAAAAGATAATTAAATACTATGCTGTAAACTAAATAGTCCTTTCTGATTGCTGTAGTTCATTCCTAGATCATCTTGAAGTTATAACAATTTAGAAATATGGAGAAATAGAGGAAGAAAAAGAGAGAGTGTGGGAGAGAGGAACTGTATTTTGCAGAACTCCTAAGTGTATAGGGAAGAACTTTTTTCGCTAAATCAGTTGAAAATAGATTTTATTTGATGAAACCATTTCTTGGTCTTCTTTGTATGATATTTTTTTCCACAAAAGGATAGGAGGTTACAGACAAAATCTGATTAGGAGCAAGTTCAGCAGTCAAAACTGTGATCTGATGAAATTAAAGTTTCCTGGAGAACCTGAAATCTGTTTATTTGTCTTGATGAACAGCTACCATTTATCTTTGGTTCTAATTTAGTTCACAGATGGCTTCAAGGGGCTGTGAAAGCAGAATTATTTAATCTTGTATTATTAGAACAGCATCTAGTGCTACAATTAGTTGAGCCATTAGGTATCTGGGATTTATGGGTCATATGTTCTACTATTTATTTGTTTGTTTATTTTAAAAGAGAAAATTTCCAGGTCTTTTTTTCTCTTCAAGATTCTTACCAGGGAACTTCTGTGTTCTGTGGAGCAAGATGCCAATGAAAGTCTGTGCTTCAAGAGTATCTGGAAGACTTGTGTTCTTACTGACCTGGTTACGTCCCCAGACCTGGCTGGCTGGGAGCTGGTAGACAGATCAGGCTCTGCATGCATTTGCATATCTATTGAAGTGAATTTCTCCCTTTAAGAGAGCAATTTAGTATTACACTGATATGAGTGTTCAATTTCTTTTAAGTTGCTCTAAAACTACCTCATTGGTCATAGTGTGGTTTGTGAGGAGGCAGTGTTTGACTCGCAAATCGGGATTTATTTTAGGATAATTTAAATTCTCATTACAGTAGACAATTTCTAAGGACTGGAAAGGCAGGACTTTTCTGATAATAGATTATGTGTTACAGAAACAGTGTTAAAGGATCTGGTTTAGAATAAAATTAAACCCTTGTTATTCCTCTGTTTTGATTTCGTATTATAAAAATAAATTTAGTTGCAGTTACAGTCTTGAAACACCCACATTATATAACTACGTTCAAGCTGGCAGGATCCTCATCCACGGTTCAAAAAGAGTGTATATTAAGACCAGCAGGAAAACATGTAAAAATTAAAGGGAAGAAAATCTGGAACAAGACAAAACTGTCAGTAATTTTTCTGAAGTGATCTGACTTGTCTTGCTAGCTGCTGGGTCCTCTCCACCTTTTTCTACCAGGTTGAGACCTCGGTGTGCTCCTACGTATCTTAAAAAGGTGCAAAACTCTCTGTACTTTTGTAAGATGCATAGACCATGCCCTGGGGTGCAGCCAAAGAAGAGAACAGGTACGATGTCGACAAACAGACAAAAGGGGGTTCAGGATATGAAATGGTTCTTCTCAGGTCTTGTCTGGAGGCCAAAACCTCCTGAAATCTGGCTCTGCCTGGCTGCAAAGCTGTAGGCAGCCTCATTCCAGTTGCCTGGCTTGCTGGCAGGCAGGAGCCGTGTTCCTCAAGGAAAGGCCCTGGGGCATCTCCTGTGCCTCACACCAGTCTCATGGGATCCATGTGGAAGCAGATGGGGTGAATGGGGGCAGTCAGGCAAGCCAGAGAGTTGGATCTGTGCAAACTCTGGTTAATCTACCCGTGATCACCATAGTGTGTTCGAGGTGAACACAAAATGCAGGTCTTTAGGGGCTCCAACTGCTTTATCCCAGATTCGGCCCTGACTGTTTCCCAGACTGACATTTTTCTACCCAGCTTCAGGAGTTTGACATGTCAGTGTTCACCTGTGGCTGACAAAAAAGTGCTGCTTTAGGAAGTGTTTTAACCGGTCTCGGTTATTAACTGATGAGAGCACTGCAGGCGGCGAGGGAAGAAGGGACACAGCCCCCCATGAAAACACACGCTGTGACATCTGTTTGTCTATGGCTATAGAAAACCTCCTGTAAACACACATATTTCAGCAGTGGGTGACAAAGTGTCCTGTTGTTTAAGCCTGAAGTGTATGGAGGAGTTTGTTGTACCTCACAAGAGATTTACTTGCTTTCTTTCCTATTCAGAGACACTTCACATATGACTACAAAGAATGAGTGTTTGGATAAACATCATTTGCAGAAGTGGCTGTATTTCCTCTAAAATTTTAAACTGAACAAGAATCTTAGCCAAGCAACACAAAAGCTTGAGAGGCAGGATAGTTAAAGGTGTTCATGCATGTGCAGAAAGTGTCCAGAATAGTCTAGGCATTCAAAATGAATGAGTGCTCTTGAAAATACAAGTTTTAGTCCTTA
Organism: Melanocharis versteri; assembly: GCA_013397845.1. NCBI lineage: Eukaryota > Metazoa > Chordata > Aves > Passeriformes > Melanocharitidae > Melanocharis > Melanocharis versteri. The sequence goes on along the minus strand of VZTG01007434.1, from coordinate 270,765 downwards.
AGGGTGTCCATAAAACACATGAACAAGTTATAAAGTCTTTAGCTGGTTGGTGGAGACAGCTAAAAAAGAGCTTTCAACAGGTGTTGCCATAGAAAGTTTGATAAAAAATTGTGGCTGGATTGCAGTTTGTTGCTTTAAAAATTCAGGGAAGCATTGAGCTAATGAAATGTTTACATTTTGCTAATTAGTATTGACTCTGATTGTGTGCTGCCTCTGCCTGATCCCTCTGGGAGAGACAGAGGTCAGCGTGTTGTGCCAAATGGGTTCTCCAGGGCAGCAAAGAGCAGCAAAAAATCCCTACACTAAAGAAAGGAACGTCCTGTCCCCTCCCCGGGCGATATTGCCACGTGCAGTGGGTTGATGGACGGTTCTTTTCCTGGTTCTTTTCCGGGTCTCTCCCACGGCTTTTTCTTCATCCTTCACCTCTCCCAGAATTTTGCCGAGACCATTCTGTGAGGCAGAGTTCTTTTTCGCTGTCTTGGTTGGAAGTATAATTTTATGGAAGTATCATTTCAGGGTTGTAAAAGTGAAAATGAAACAGGCAGGCTCCTGTTGAGGTTATAGAATTGTTTTCTCATATAAAATATGGGTTGAGAAGGCAATTTATTTCATTGTATTTCTTCTCTGTTTTAACTGCAAGAGATGTCCTTTTCTTCACTTGTGCAGGTGTTTACACCTACAAAGGATGTCTTGGTGAAAATAGTTAAATGTGTTTGAAATGTGCAAAATTGGTTCTGTGCTGTAAGAAATACCCTTTTTCATGTGAGAAGCAAGTGGCTATGATAGGGATGAAACAAAAATTTTGACTAGAAAACAGAAAGACCAGATACCTTTTTTTTTTTGTTGTTTTGTTTTGTTTGTTTGTTTGTTTGTTTTTGTTAATGCAAAGAGGTTTATTGTTGTCTCAATGCTCTTTGTTAAAACCTGTGTCTGCAATATGGAACAGTTATCCAGGTGAGAGAACACAACCTCCACATTTGCAAGTGATATTCATGCTGCTGACTGAACAACAAAGAGGATCACTGGAACCAGGCTCCGAATTTGAGTGTTTTGGATGATTTATCTGCCAGATGGTAAATGCAGTCCAATGTAAAAAATTAGTCTGGGAGCAGGGAATCAATCATTCAGCACACTGATCAGCAAAGGGATTTGGGTGTTATAGCAGAAAAATTAATGAGCTGGCAATCCACTGCAGAGCAGCATTAAAACAAAAGATACTACACTGTAATAAAAGAGTCCTCACCCAGAAGACAAAAGAGATGAACATCCTGCTTTATTAGACACTTGATAAACCTAATCTAAAGCATTGTATTATATACCAAACCCCTTATATTATTCAAACATAATGACTCAAAAATTCAGTATCAAAATCTAGAGATCAGAGTTAATTTAGGAAAGTGAAGTTTTTCACTGCTTTCACAGTTCTTTCCTGATTACATAGGCTTTTCTGTCACAGGAGTTACTTACTAGTCTTCTGTATTATGGCAGTAGATATTTCTGCGCTATTTAAAGTCACCCTGCAGTGCATTTAGAAATACTTAATGAAAGATTATAAGATACCAATACTAGCTTTATGCCATAATTACATCTTTCTTTAAAAGTCTTGAAAATGTGTCCCTAGCCTCTTTCAGTTACTCAAGCTACAAGAGATCAGAATAGTTTTACCACCAGAAGCTCTTAATGACTTTTCTCTGATTTTCCTTGTGAAGTATAGAGTCTCTATCTAGAAAAGACTAAGAAAAGGTGGCTTCTGTGCTCATTTTCCACTTTTCAAGTGTTTTTGTTGTGGGTTTTTTTGTTGTTGTTATTTTTGGGGGGTTGTTTTTGTTTGTTTTGTTTTGTTTTGTTTTGAATTGTAAGGATTAGTTGCAGGATAGGCTGTTTGGGAAATAACGTGATGTACAGATTGCTTCTGTAGGGAGGAAGGGCAGCAGCAAGGCCTGGCCGTGCTGGTGTGGGGCCACTTGACACAGGTGGAAAATCTGTCTGTGGGTCCCCTCTCCACTCTAATGGCTAAATGCATTTCTATGACTGCAGGTAACTGAAAGAAATATGTTGGAAAATATCTCTTTTCTACTGTGGAAACCAACCAGAACCTGCTGTTGTGTGTCCTCTGTGAGTAAAAGCTTTTACTTCTGAAAAGGGTCAAGGAGATCGGAGACTTTTATGCCGTATTTTCCTCCGATTTTGGCCTTTTCTTATCTGGTTTGGTTTTTTCTTTTTCTTGGGGGTGAGGACTGGTAGGTTAATAAACAGCTAGCAAAGCACACAACAAAAATCTCATGTATATCATGCAAATCTAATACCCAAACTGTCTTTCATTTTCGTAGTATTTCTTAGTATTTCTCCATGAATCACTTATTAAAAAAGATTTCCACAAACATGGGAAGGGTGCTGATGGTCTGACTGCCTAAACAGTAGGGCAAAGCCCACTACCTAAGGATTTTTTCCAGAATTGGTAACCGCTGATTAAAATCAACAGGAGCTCCCAGACCATGGTCCTTGTGAAAACCAGATTTCTCCATGTACAGAGTAAGGAGTAAGAGCCTGTAAATTTTAGTCTCACACAGCTCTACAGATTGGAGGTGTAGAAACAAGGATATTCCATCGGCTTACAGCCAAAGCTGTACCAAAGCCACGGGCTCAATTGCCTGCATTTCTCCAAGCGACACCAACATTTTTATATCCAGTTCAGCCTGGGTTTACACATGAACTATACCTCAGTCAGTGTTTGTGTACCCCAAGACTGAAATTGACCTTTTATTCCATTTCAGAGGCGTGGGTGTGAGACAAAGGCAGAATTCAGTCATGTCCCCATTTATCTGTTTTTTTTCCTTCCTGCTATACTTATATGAAGATTTGTGCTGGTTAAAATTTTTTCTGCCATTTTGGGTGTGCACAACACTGTTAAAGACAGCTGACTGAGGCTGTGAACTGAGTGTGGCTGTGGCCCTGTATTCAAGCAGAAAACGCAGATTAAATTCAGATTAGCAGCGACACAAGGTCTCCCAGCGCCCCAGCAGTGAGATGATGCAGAGCAGGGATGATAACGCGTCTGGTGCCCCTCCTCACCCCATCCCCCTGGCCTGACTGGCCGTACCTGGGGGAAGGACTGGGTTCTGCTCCTTGCTCACTTGGCCAGCTGTCCGAGCACCTGGCAAAGTCAAGATGTCCTTTGCAGCATCTGGGTGAGGGCGGAATGACAGCGACGAGTCAAAGTTCCTTGATTCTCTGCTGTCCACCAGGTAATAGCGGCTAATTTACGGCAATTAGGAAGTCTCCCTCAAGAGCTGTAAGCTGACACCAGGCGTATTTTGGCAGAGTGTCCTCTAGCTGTGCTCCCTGGCCCCGGAGCCACTGGGAAGACAACTGGTGAGCTCTCTAATCCAGCGTTACATTTGCTGAGGGAATCCCCAGCAGGCAACCGTGAATAATTTCCACCTGCTTCGAACCGCGTCAGTGGCATGATGGGAACAGGGAGAGATGGATGAATATGTTGGAGAAGAGGTGGCCTCCTGTCTGTCCCTTAAATAAGGCTTGTTTCTGACTCTGAAATGCTGGGCATCGCAGGTCCAGTGGCTTTGTCCTGCTTGCTGGTCTGGTGGGCTACAGAGATGCCATCAACTCCGAGCAAGCTGGAGTTCCACCAGTTCTCCACAAAGCTGGTGGCTCTTCCAGCCCTGTGCCAGCCATCGTTGCCAGAGGTGATGAAACAGGAGCGCATTCCTTGCTCTGTGGATGCCATGCTGTAGCCCGACTATAAACTCCCAGCCCCTGAAAATCCTTTCCAGGCTGGCGAAGTGGCTTAGCAGGAGCTCTGGGAGTTGTGTTTCTCCTGGTGTTTCAGTATGGATAAACGAGCAGGCAGAGAGGAATTATTAGCTATAGATTTATCTGACAGGAATGCGTACAGGAGAAAAATGTTATTTCAGTAAGCTGAGCAGTGATTTGGTTTTTTGAGGCGTAATAGAGTTGTTAAAGTTTGAAAGGAAGGGAGCTGGCTGCTCAGGTTCTTCCTGTAACTTACTGGAATTACCAGAACTCATTAAGAAATCTAAATGATCAACCAGGGGCTTGTTTGTTTGTTTTCTCCCTGTGACTTTTATGTGCCTGGTTATTTTGTTTCTTTTCCAGTGGTTTTCTGACTGTTTAATTACAGTTTTCAAAACTAGACCTAAATAGCATAGTGTATGGGTGTTCAGAGGAGAGAGTTTCTGCAAAACTAATTATGCTCCAGCACCATTCATACTGCTAATGTTTCAGGGATATTACCCAGGAGTTAATTTATTTCCTTTTTCTGTATACAAAATAGGAATCTAATATTATTTTACAAAAGCTTGTGTACCGTGAGAATGCACCACTATGATTTTTTAATTTATAGATCTGCTGAAGGATTTTTAATGAGAGTTGAACTGCAGAGGAAACTGAGGTTTTCGTATTAATTTGGAAACTACGAGATTTAACTGTTACGTTTTAATCTTTTACATGGAGAACACCCTCTTGTTGGAATTAACTTCTGTTTAGTATTCTAAAAATGAAAAGGTATTTAGTTCTTTGAAATCAGTAACCACTTAAGATATTTTTATAAATTCTTGATTTTGAGATAGACTGGCAGGGTCTGTGGTACATTTCCCTCTAATTAAGTTTTGAAGTGTATCTCTGTTGTTTCCTTTTTGAAAATGTCTGTAGCTTCAGAACATGCAGTGTTGACACTAAAATCTTTCAGACCACAAATAACTGCAACAGCCTTTAATTTTTTTTTTTTTTTTTGTTGGATAACTCGTGTTTAGGTAAGCTGGTGTTTCATTTCCTATATCTAGTTAAGTTCTGCAACTTACAAATAGCTATTTCTTTCTGTTCCTTTAAATAGAACATTCCCACAAAAGAGCTGTCATATGTGCTGACTGTCATGCTGACAACGTGTCATCCCCATGGCTGGGGGACATCTGCCATGGCATCGAGCCTCCTTGGTCACTGTTTCTGCACTCAGGCCTACGTCCCATTTCTTTCTGGTTGATCCCACTATATACTATTTTCTTAACTTTATCTTACCAATGGAGTTAAAAACCTTGTTTAGAAATACATTAAAGAGAATAGATACTAGAGATGTTATTGTAAACATTCTTACAATAATTTTGCTTTTGAAATTTCTGTGTTCAGAAATTTCCCACCTCAGCAACATAATTAGTAACTCTTTTGGACATGTTTTCAAACAAGTCTAAAACTTACAGATGGGCCAGACTCATCTGAAAACTGCTTTACTCTTTTTTTTTTGGTGTTAACTAGACTTTAAGTCTGGGCGAAAACTTGGATTTTAGGGAAATAGTGGATTAGGGTACTTAGATTTTTTAAACAGAACTTGGTCTATTCAATGAATAGCTTCCACTGCTGTGAATTTTTGCATCCCCGCTTGAATTGCTTTGAGGAAAAAAAGCATCCAGACGATGAGAAATGCCCAATTAGTGAACATGTCTGGAAAATCTGATCTGAGAAACTTGTCTAGCATTGCACAAGAACATAAAAATTACATTTGCTCAAATAACATTAATTCGGGAATCTTGTTTCTGAGCACTTGATTTGCACTTTTATTACGGCTTTGCTTAACACAAGTTACTTCAGAAAATAAAAAGAGAGAGAACAAACCTCTCCACTAACAACTGAGGAAAATACAGATATTTCTGAGGATGGACTGATTTTTAAGTGGCTGTGAGGAAAGCTAAAACCATTATATCCTGGCAGAGACCTCTCACTTGAATTAATGGCATAATGGGTACCACTTAAAGTAGTTCTCTATCAACCAGACACCTGAAAAACCTGGAATTTTTCCACATATTTACTGGAAAGCAAAGACCTAGCAACCCTGGGCTCTCTCTCCAGGCCTGGGATCCCATGTTTTCCAGTGGCTGTCTTTTATCCATCCTTGCCTCTTCCACTCTGTGATCCCTCTCCTCTGGCTTTCCTGTGGTCCTCTTTCCACCAATGCTGTACCTGCCGGGTCCCTTTCCTTCACAGCCTTGTACTTGGGCTGTTTTCTGCTCTCGTGCAAGGAGACCACTGAGACCATATGAATGTGACAAGTAGGACAGATATACAAGTTTGCCAGCACTGATTTTTGGTGCTGAAGCCAGAGCTCACCTGGGACATCATGAAAAAAGAGTGCATGAAAGGGGGAGCCTGTGACCAGTTTTGCTGGTGGCGTATGACAAATAAACCTCTTATAGCAGCTTAAAACTTCAGGTGGATTGGATGTGTTTTCACATAGCAGAATAAAATGGTCTGATCCTTGGAAATCATACCTCCTTCACTGCACTTAATTTCTCAGCTCCTGAATGCAAACATGCTCAAACACAATTACTCAATAGCTACAATTTAGTTGCTCAAAGAAAACCCAAACAACTGAACAAAACACTGTGAGTGCCTCAACTTCATTCTTAAAAACAGCACAGCTGGAAATTTTGTATGAAAACAATGAGCCTGCATGCTATGAGCAACTTAAAACTTGATATTATGATGGAAAATGTTATACACCATTAACTAAAAATACAGTTCCCAGCTCTGTGTATTATTGCAACTTAGAGCTAGAAAGTTGCATTAAAATCAAAGAACTCCACATCTGCTTGAGAAGCTGGTTGGAAGTTAAAAAATTCCAACATTTTGGACTGTCCAACTAATTTTCTCCAATAAGTCAAATACCCTCATTTTCATGGGCATGGTTCTGAAATTCTCTCACAACTTATCCTGCAGAAGCCCTGTACAGGTTGGTTTTTTTTTTCCCAGGGTCAGTAAGACTGTCTTATTTCTTGCTGTGAAAGGAAAAATAATAGAAGTGAAACAAGTATTTATTCCATGTATCTTAGAAGCATCAGCTGAATAATATCATTAGATGACACTGGAAAAACTTTTGCAGAGCAGGAAGGGAAAGTTGTATTTTAGTTTTGAGGAGTTTTGGGGAGTGGGTTTGTCTTTGTTTTTAAATGTGACAGAAATCCCATTTCAAAGAATGCCTTTATGAGAGAGGGTGTTCTAGGTTGACCTTGCCAAGGGTTTCACCTACTTCAGCCTTCAATGCACCCTGCTCTCAGCCGGGTCACCTCGCTAAAAAGTGCAGAACCCTAGTGCAGCAAAAAGTGGATATTTTCTTTTCTTAGTGTTATTTCTTGGTTCTTAGTGTCACCATCCAGGGAGGCATTCAAGAAATGACTGGGCGTGGCACTCTGTGCCAGGGTCTAGTTGACAAGCTGGAGATTGGTCAAAGATTGGGCTTGATAATCTTAGAGGCCTTTTCCAACCTAAATGATTCTGTGATTTTGTGATTCTCTGACAAGTACTAGATGTGACAGGGCCATGAGGTGAAGAGCAGGAAGGGATTGCAGGGAGATGGGAGTCCTTGTCCCTGTTGGCACCAGCAAGCTGCCTGCAAACTGCACCTTTGCTCCACCTGGAGAAGGTCCTGGAACAGGAATGCCAATGCTTCACTGCCTAGCAAGTGGAGCAGCGTGAGCTCCAGAGGTCAACCAAATAGGAAGATAAAACCTTTAGTAAAAAGTTACCTCTTTGCTTGGCTAGAGGTACATACATGTATTTTTCATATGGATTAACTTTTGAGGGGGTTCTTGGTATTTCTCCATGAACTCGTACCCCTTAGTGAAACTTGAATGTCTCCCTAGCTTGGACAGACCTCACTGCAGCTATAAATACATCTTATGCCATAGATTTTCAGTGCAACAATGAAATAATGAATTTCAGTATTCCTCTTTCTGCAGAATGGGCAGAAATCTTGTGGAATAAGGAAGTCTGTCAGAAAGAAAGTTTGTTCACTTTTTTGGAGCCTTACATAGCCAGCATAGAAGCACTGCTTACGATTAATTTTCTTTTTTAATTTGCCTTGTTCTTCATGTTACACTTCACTAAGTATATGTACTTTTATTCCTGCTATTCCACATGACAGAATCTTATCTGCATGAAAGGAATTTTAGCGGCAAGAAAGGTTTTATAGACATAGAGTGAAACAGCAAAAGATGAGGCAGGAATCTAATGCAAGATGTTAAGCACAGTCGTTCCCAAAATTGAGGAGAAATTGAACTTTTTATTCCACTAAAAAATGTGAAATCTGTAAAGTAATATGGTAGCATAATGGGAAGCATCTCTTAATGGGCTTATGCAGTTATTGCGAGTTAAAAGCAGTTGCATGTTTGGCTAATGAAATACAGGGAATACGTTTTCATTAAATGTCAGTGATAATGCAGTCACAAGAACAACAATATACATAAGCCTCACAGAGCTATTAAATTTGCTGTATTTTCTAGGAGGAGCAAAAAACAAGCAAAGAAAACAAGACACAAAAATAGGGAAAAAAACCCCACAGGATTAAACCAAGAAAGCATGGCAGCTAAAAAAGAAGAGCAACTGAGTTCACCTTGAGTGGCAAAAACAAAACAACCCCAAACAAACCAAAACATAAACCTTTTATCTCAGAGGAATCCTCTTTTTCTGAGTTCACATCTCTGGAAACACACTTGGTGGGAAATTTTAATCATCTAATCAAACAAATAATAGAAACATTAATGATTTTTAACCTGCTGAAACTCATTGTCTCTTGGGGTCTGCTTCATCACCTGAGCTTACAAGGTCCACATCTGCCAGCTTGGCTCATGAGCACAAACCCCAAGGAAAAAAAGACTTTTTCTAAAAGAGCTGTGTGAACCCTCTGCACTTTAGCAAGACAGTTGATTTGAAACACTGCATAAAATATACCGGGTTTTTTTCCCCTTTGTGTTTTTGGAAGCAGCCTTTCCAGGCACTGGACAGTAGGGAAACTGAGGACACGGTGACTGTTCCATCCATCTACTCCTGTCCTTCCTTGAACCTGATGTGTCCTGTGTGTTTGCCTGTGGTTACTTCTGTGTCAGCACAGGCCGTGGATGAAGGCATTCAAGGGTACATGTCCCTGCTGTTCCTGGCCACCTGTGGCATGTCAAGCCATCGAGCCTGGCAGTCCAGTCGGTTTGCAGCCAATGGGTCCATCCCACCTGTATTTCCTTAGCTTAAAAAGGGAGATAGTATCACAAGTCTAAATACATTGCACCTCTACTGCTCTCCCTTCGGACTCTTCCTTCATAGAAGAGAGCGAGGGAGTCAAGCATGATTTTCCCTTGAAAAATCCATGCTGGCTGCTCTTGCTAGTCATCTTCTCCTGTCTTCAGAGATGGATTGCAAGAGGGTGTTCACCTGGGGCTGAGGTGATGCTGACCCACTAATTATTCCCTGGGTGCCCTTCATTGCATTGCTTGCCCTTCCATAAAGATGGGAATAATGTTAGCTTTTTCTTTGTCATCAGGGAGCTTGCCCTCTGACCTTCATTTCTCACAGTTGATTGACAACAGCTTCACAGTCACATCAGTCAGCTCTGTCAGATCCTTGGTGAAGCCTGGCCTGGTGGATCTGAACATTCCTGGTTTCCTCTAAGTAGTCTTGAGCTTATCGCTGCTTTGCTGTTGACTGGCCCTGTGTATTCTGAATGGGGTTAATATTTGTTGGGACTTGGGAGCAGGCTTTGTCTACGAAGACTTGTGAGAAAGGACACTGAGTGGTTCAGCCTCTTCTTTGATGCCTGTTACTTGTCTCTTCCCCATTCATCAGCAGACTCACATCCTTCCTGACCTTCCTCTTGCAAATAGCATTCTGGTAGAATAGTTTCTTTTTAACCTTAATGTCCCTTGCTAGCTCCAGCTGGGCTTTTGCCTTGCTGTTTTTGTGCCAGAGTGCCCAGGCAATGCTTTTGTTCTCCTCCTGTCTTGCCTATCTTTATTTACACTTGTGTGCTCCCTTTTTGTATTTTCAATTCATTGAGACTCTTTTCAGCCAAGTGGGCACGCTGCCAGAAAGGTGAAGTCAAGACAAGGAACAGTCAGAGGCACATAAAGGTGCACTTGTGAGAAATGCACCGGGTGAACAACTTCTCTAAAGGCGATAGATTTGGGCCGATGAGGGCAAGGACTTTAAAATAAGACGTAGTGTTGTCTGTCTTTGTCCAAGAAGAGGACATTGATTGAAAGAAGATAAGGGTGGGTGAAATGTCAGACTGTTTGTCCTGCTTTTCAGTAAATTTTTCATTTCACCCTAAACTTCGTATTACTGCAGCCACATTGCTACCAAGCCAGCTGTGCACAATTCACTGTGTGGAGTCAAAAGTGGACAGGGCAGCAGGAAAGTAATGAAAGCAGAGAGCTTTCCTAGGAAATGGAATAGTTGTGTGTGTCACTGTAGGAAGAGTCTGCTGAAGGTCAGTGCGTAAGGCGAGATAGAGAGGGCGATTGGCTGGGTATCAGAAAAGGTGTGGCAGAATGGCAGGTGAGAAAAGCTACTCCTCAGAGAAAAGGAATTTGAAGATTAAAAGATCAGAAGGAAGAGCTCATTATTAAGTCTGGATCAAGGGACTGAGACAGGATAAAACAAGCAAAAAAGGAATGGTCTTCAGTCAGAAGTGAAAGAAGATTAAAATTGCTTTAGTTCAAGGTAAACGCTGAAGAAAGAGGAAGAGGCAAATGTAAGGACAGGAGGAATAGGAATAACAGAATTTGGAGACATCAGCCTGGAAAGAGAGTAAAAATCTTGCTGGCCTCAAACAAAGAAGAAAGCGTGGGGTGAAAACGGGAACTCTTCCTGGCCATTAGGGAGCAAAGCTGGATGGTTGGGGGACAAGAGGCAGTGGGTGGCTGTGGGGAAGGAGGCAGCGAGGAGGGGACAGCGCTGGGACGTGGGCGGGAGAGGTCGTGGGCAGCACCCACGGTGTTGGACAAGAAACTGGAAAAAGGGTGTTACGACGGGAAGAAGAGAGTAAGGGGTGGTACTGCATCTAGCCGAGGAGTTGGCTAAGTGAGAGGAAAAGTAAATAATTAGGGAAGAGGAACATGTTGAAGATTCCTGAAAAAGTATCCTATATCAGGAAGCAGGAAAGGGGAAATCAGTTCATCAAAAATATAATTTCTTTCTTTTTTTTTTCCTTAAAAATCCAGAGAACCGCTTGTTCTCCCTGCTACTGGATATTTACCTAAATTCTTTTATTGGTTATTGTGGTTTCCCCTTAGAAATATATATTTTTTCCTCTATTTAACAGACCATAAGGAAAAATGACAGATTAAGCCTCTAATACTGAAAATATGCACATGCTTAATTCTACAGTTATATACTTATGTTCTTAACTGTTTTGTTAGATCAGAGCTGAAGTGCTCAACTGCTTTAAATATTGAAAATGAAGATGCTTTCAAAAGGATTTAATACTGTTTCAGACTTAACAGATATGGATATTAGATCAAGAATACTTGAAAAAAAACCACCCTGAAAGACTCACATAATTTTTAATTTGCTGTGATATCTTCATTCCATATATTTATCATTAATGAGATTTTCCAAAGCTGAAATTACTTATCTAATGTTTATTGGTACCTTTAAAAATCTCCTAATTAATTTCAGAAAAATTAAATTAAATCACAGATGATACTGTACTTAACATACAGTGACTAGGTCAAGTCTTTAAATTTAAACTGGCCAGGTATTTTTCTGCTTTGGAATCAGAAATTGGGAACATGAACAAGGTAGTATTTTTGCCTTTATCATTCATATCTAGTTCATTCAAAACATTTGATTAATGATTTTTGATTAAGATTTTCATTGGCACATTTAGTTATGCTTTCTAGTTAAAAAGAAATCATATTTTCTGTCAGGATTTTCTGAGCATACTCTTATTCCTAGAATACCATACTAAAATGGATGAGATTGGTATGACAGAAGTTTCTAAACCCATTTGGAGGCCATTTTACTTCAAAAAATACAATTAATTTTTTGCGTTATTTTCTTAGGTGTTGCAAACTTTTGATGAAGAAAGGTAGACTGGCGACAAAGAAACTGTGCCCTTTTTTCCTAGGATACATGTTGTTTATAGATATGGAATCACCCAATGTTATATTTTTGTCTTCTACTCTCTATGGCGAAATGATGGCATAATTTTATACCTGTGACTTAGAAAAATAAGTCTTATTCCTCCCTTCTTTTACTTACTTAGTTCCAACATAGATGTTATGTTATTACACTGTCAGAGCTTAATGTAGACATGCTCATCCTTATTGCCTTTTATCTCGGCAACAGCAAGATGATCTGTGATGAAATTTAGTATCCTGATTTGAGATTCTCAAATCATTATATTTACCTGTATGTGGACTTTTAAAAAATATTAAAATTATATGATAAATTTTAAATATGCCAGTTGTTTTTTAAACAATTCAGAAATTACTATAATTTTTTATGTGTTACAATATTTTTCAGAAAATTGATGTTGCTTTCTGTCCAGGTGTTAGAAAGTAATGGGCTCACAGTTAAATGCCCTTGCTATTGTTCTGTGTTTTGATTTGGTCAGTTTGTGGAAATGAGATGCCTTATTGCATAATAGAAGTGTAAGAGAATGTATCTTTTGGAGAAAAAACTGGTTGGATAAAAAATGATTAAAAAAAAGTTTCTATTGTTACCAAGGCCATTTTGTGAAAGCTAATTTTCACAGCTGTATTTGCAAAACACACATGAAATACAGGAGGCACAGTTGTGAGTTCTTTGGCTGCGGGGGAAACAGTCCTGATGTGCTGTCCCAAAATCAACACAGGCTNTGTGAGTTCTTTGGCTGCGGGGGAAACACAGAGTCCTGGTGTACTGTCCCAAAAGCAACACAGGCCGGTGACAGATTAATCAGAAAGTCTTCTAGCTGAATATTTCTGCCTTGAATGCATTTGGCAGACTGAAAAAGGATCTCCTAGCTCTGGAGAAATTTTGGTGACCCATCCTGGAAGCAGGGGTGAAGACGACGTTTTAATGAGTGTCTGTTTTCCCTTCCATTGCACAAGGCCATCTGGGTCCAACTCTGCTCCCATAATTCATGCTCCACACTCTGAGGAAGGCAAAGCAAATGCTTTGTTGGTGTACTTATGGTGTACATACAGTGATTTTTATGTTAAGGCTGTCCCTGGGACAACACGATTTAAGTTGTCTGCCATTTGGGCAGTGTTTGGGTTTGACTGAGCTATCTGGTGGATGAATGACATGGTGGGTTAGTGCTGGACAGAGGGCATGTGCATTCTCTTGTGTATAATTTTTGTAGGGTTGGCTGAAACACGTGGCCTTGTGCCTAATAAGGCACATTCTCTGTGTGATGTGCTCTAGTAGCAATATACTAGAGTAGCAACAGTTCTACTAGTGTACTGCTGCTAACAGTACTCTGCTACTATGCTAGCAGAATTGTGGTAAAAACAGGATGCATTCTTGAGCAAGAATATTTCTGACAATATCTCTCTTTGTGAGAAATGGTCTTGCAGCCCTTGGGAAACAGCTCATTGCTGACTTCAGCCACTGTCCCATCCTCTGCTGTGCGTGAGAAACAAGCCAGCATCTCCAGCTTTTCACAGTGGACACAAGAGTTCAGAAACTTCCTCTGCAGTCCATTGCTTACTTGATCTTTCCACATCTTGTAGTTCTTTGTGGGGTTTTTTGTGTCTGTCTTGCTTTTTGCCACCCTTTTCCTCTCTGAGATTCTTCTTAGAGACAGCCTTCTCCTCATCTTTTCCTCCTTAGGTTTGTGGTATTTCATGCTTATGGACAGAGAAGATAAAGGCAGCCCTTCCACCTCATTTTGTTCTGCTAATGTGTTGCTGTGACAAGCCCACAGACATGGTATTTGGGTACCTGCTTGCTGTACATTAAATGAAATGATAGCATTTGTCATGTAGGATCCTTCCCTTTTCTCTCTCCATCCCCTGGGGAAAATTGGATGCTGATTATATTGCCATACTTAATGAGGTTATTAGTGAAGCAAAAGTTGAGGAGTCGAAAAACACAAAGAGAGAAAAAATTGGAGGACCAGCTATTTCAAGATGGTAAAACTGTGTGAGGCAGAGTCCGAATCCTGTCAGCGGGAGATGCAGCACCTTGGCAGGAGGTGGAGTACGCTGCCGCTGGGTCTGAGGGCTGTCAGAAGCACCATTACTGGATATGCAAGGGACAATGCATTTCCTAGTATTTGTGTGTTCAGGCACGCTCTGTGTTTGGCCATCATCTTCCTTCACCAAAACTCACTTCCAGGACCTTCATGTGCTTTATAATCACTCCTGTTATTCTGCATTTTGTTTGCCTTTCTCATCTTGCACAGAAGTTGACTTTCTTGTTGCAGGGCAAAGATCTTTTGCTGTCTGTGAATTACATCAGAAATATTTTTTCCTCTCTCTGTTTCATGGAAAGTGACCCAGCAATCAGGGGACTACAAGAATTTCAAGCAAGATTTTATTTCCCAGTGCTAGGAACAGCAAGGGGAAGGCACAGTCATTGTGTCCTTGTCCAAGAAGCATGCTTAGTCCAGGATGAGTGAAAAAACGGAGTTATGATTTCATCCATCCTTTGTACCCAGTGTTGCTTTCAGCTGTTCTAGGTGCCCCTTTTAGTCCTACTGCTAGAGCTGCACTGTGAAGTTACTTGAGTCATTTTTACTGACGTCCCCTTATCCCCTCTCTGAAGTGTGTGAAGTGAGTGCAGGTACTTACAGCAGTCAGCAGATATTGATTGTGGCTCTGCGGGGAGGGTGTTTAGGCGGATTTTTGTCCAGCCAGTCCATATCCAGCCTCCTTGGGCGGATTTGATGTGTGAACAAATAAACATTACGTCTCTCCCTCTTTTTGCTCCAGACCCCAGAGAGCTCCAGACAAATTTGTCTGACTGTTTGGATCCACTCTGGAAAACATCATTAGGGTAGCTGCATCCTGGAGACAGAGACTCCTAATTATGGAGGTGGTGTGGTTCCCTGCCCGCTCTGCACTGTTACAAGTGTCAATAGCGGGCTCTATCTCTGTGCAGCAGTAGGACAGAAAATTCCTCAGCGTCTTAGGACCAGTTTCAATGACAATTTTAAGCAATGAGTTTGGCAGGTTTTCCTACTATTTCTAACAAAAGCTGAGGGAGTGCCTGTTCCTATGCTTTAATTTCATCCCTACATTTTGGTATTTCATGTTTATGATGGGAGATTTAGATGGTATTGTCTACATTTTATACAAAGTACTAAACTTGCTCTCCTCCCTCACACATCTTTTGATAGAATGGAGAAAAAAAAAAGACACTGCAATTTGTGATTTAATTGTGTTGTGTCAAATATCCACAGAGGACTTGTGTAAAAAATGTTATTGCTTAGCAAGAAATGAAAATACTTTATTTGGAAAAAATGATAATAAAAAAAATAGACAAACACAAGATCAAAATACTTACCAGATCAATTTACTAACGTGTAATAAAGCATACCTTTTTTTCCTAACTCTCCCTTGTAATGTTGCTAATCTTTCATAAGGTAATAAATGGCCAGTCTACTAACTGCTTTTGGGGAAAATATATTTTTACAGGATTTACATGGCACAACACTCCTGTGAACTTACATTTATTGAATAATTAACATATGGTTCCAGTTGATATAAGTAATTGTGTCTGATATATTAAATTAATTCAGTTGTCAACAGAATATGTAGAAGGATCCTCAATGAATGATACTCTGCAGGCTGTGTTAAATGTGTGATTACACCAATTTTTGCATTGCAAAAAGCATACACAGCATTTTTATAGGGCATTTGGATTTCAAATGACTTCGTAAAACTAATTATTTGTGGGAAAAGAGTGTTTTTCTATCTCTGAAGGTCTATTTAATATTATTTTGTTATTTTATCTCTTTAAAGGCACATTCAAAGGGAATTTGAAAGATTTTGTGTATTTCTTCCACCTTAGTCTCTCACTGGGGATAATATTTCAAAGCTGGATTTTTGCAGGGAGTCTTTTGAATACAGTCAATGAAAATATTCCGAGAAATGGAAACAGCATTATTGCAGAGTTGCAAAATTCTCCTGCAAATAATAGCATTTAAATATTTGAATATTGAAGAGCTTTAATATAATGTAATTCAGATTATGGCTGGTTTACAAACATAAGCCTTAGTTAAACTCATTCAAAGCACATGCGTGATGGGTGTATTACCTTTTTTAAGTCAGGAGAAATTACAATTTTAAAGAGTCATAAAACATAAAATGGGAGGGAAAGTCATCTGAAATACAATTTTAAAGCCAAAAGGGACTTCTGTGGGCATGTAGCCTGACCTCTGCATGTGCGTGGTCTAGACTTTCATCCAGTAATTCCCATATAAAAGTCCATAATTTCTGTCTGAGCTAAAATGTGGCTTTTGGGAAGACATCCCAAACTTTATTTTTAACAACTTGAAAAGGCAGAGCGTCTGCCAGTCCCCAGGTACGTTGTCTTGGTGTTTAGTCCTTGTCAGTGTGAAATCTACTCCACATCATGGCTTTAAATTCATTTGAGCTGCTGCTTCCAGCAGCCAGCCCTTGTTGTTCTTTTGTTTCCTAAATTAAAGGACAGTGCTCTCTACTGTCAGGAGCCATCTTTCTGCTGAGGCGTCTGTGTGCAGCATCATCAGCTCCTGAGCTTCAGGCTGACACTGAGGTCGCTAGAGCTCGATACCAGAAGTTGCTCCAGCTCACTGACACCCGAGGTGTAAGCTGAGCTCTGTGTCTGTGGATGTGCCGGATGTGTTGTCCCAGACCCCGCTGTCCCAGGCCACCACAGGGCTCTGGGGGTGCACATGATGGCACACCTAACTCAGCATGCTCAGATAACTGAGCACTGATGTTTAGTGCACACGTGGAGCTTGGTTTTAACACGAGATTCAAGAGCCGAGGTTCAAGCCAAGGTTCAGGAACTTCGTCCCTGAAATTTCAGAATACTACAGAGCAGAGTTCCTCCTCTACTAGTCCTAGGTGGGTGGAGGGCTTGAGAGCATTTAATTGCCGGTATGAGGAAAGCCTTTGCCAATCTCTAAGTCCTGCTTTGTTGCTCAGGTTTGGGAGCCCCAGCAGCACGGGCTGGGGAGCAGAGGCAGAGCAGGTGGGCTGGCTGAGGAGGTCAGGTGGGTGCCAGTGGCTGGGCTGAAGCTGCCAGGGAGGCACCACAGCATGACCAGGGCAGTGGGGAGAGGCTGGAAGCAGAGTACTGTTGGTCTTCTTCGCTTCGGTAAATCCCGACAATGATGGAAAGAAGATGCACGTGATTCAGGGAAGTGGTTCAGCAGCCGTGCATGTGCTTGGAAAATGTCATCAACATAGTCGAAGGGTCCATGTTAAGCACTGCTTTGATGTCTCCTCTCTTAGAAAACCAGGGGCAGTTTCCCTGCCTAGAGGTGGCTGTGGCAGAGGAATGCTGCCCTGCACAGAAAAAAAGAGAACTCAACACAAAAGGAGTTGTTGGTGAGGTACGAATAACAATTTTTGTCTGTACATGACTGATAGGATGAAAGCATAAACCTCAGACAAGTATGTCTTAGGACAGTGTATATGTATATGTATATACTTGGGCTTCTAAAAGTGCCAGTTTCACAAAGCTGGTGAAATTATACTAATTAAGCTCTGAGGAAAAACTATTTTTGTTGAGCATGCATATTCTTTTTAAGATTAAATGCCGAGTTTGCTTTACCAAACGCTTGAATATACTTATCCATCCACAGTCTGGTGCAGAGGGGAGGGAGGCAAATTTAAGAGGTGAATTAAAGTTTCCCCATGCACATCAACAGGTCCATTTATACTATTGTATTTAATTGTATGCACGTGTGTACAATCATAGAATCACAGAATATTTATGTTGAAAATTACCTCCAGAGGTTGTCTAGTCCATTGGAATGTGTGTCTGTACATGTATATATATCTGTGTGTGTGTTTGCACACATGAGTATTTATGAAATGAAAAATGAGGACATTGATACAAGCTCATGTTAGGAGGAGTTGTGGTTGGAAAAAAGGAAGCAAGAGGACACAAATGAGAAGAAATCAATGCCCAGCAGAGGTAAGAACACCGCAGAATGTTTTCAAGGCACTAGAGGATGAAAAAACCCCAACCTAACAAGGATATTTTTTCATTACTGTGTGGACAGAGCAGAAAATTACCAATAGTCGTACAGGACGGTGCTCAACTCAGGGAAACATTCAATAAACATTTTGTTTTGAATTAAAAAAAAGCACCAAATGATACATTTATATCAAGAAACGGCGAGAAGGAGAATGCAGTATCTTCCCTTTCAGCAGCAATTGGGTAGAATTTCGAACAGTACCTGATAATAATTTTCAGTCTGTTTCTGAGTTTTAGTAAGGCTGAAAATGGGGATGTTTGGAGGATTCTTTCACCAGTATTTCAAAATGTCAAATGGGATCCTCTCCTGGGAAATGCTTGTTATCCACAGCAAGACAGTTTTCCAAGAAGTGAGGAGGCTGGAGTGGTGGCTGACTGGGGAAATGTCATTCCAGTGCAGCGCAGGAGAGCAGCCCAGCAGGTCGCGTGCCTCAAAGATCTTCATGCCTTTTGATCTAGGAGACAATGAATGGGCTCAACAACTCAACAATCACTTAAGCAGGGTTTTTGCTTTGCAGATGCTGTTTTTTTAATCCCAAATCTCTTAGTAGGCTTCTTCTAGGGTTTTCCTTTTGAGGGGGGAAGTGGGAACAGGAGTGTCAGTTCCTGTTAGCTACAGGTTTCAAACTCATTTTCATGACCTCTAAATCCTCTTCTGAGACATTTTTACCATGACAAAGCTCCTTGTTCTATGGACTTGAACAGCATCATTTCTTTTTCCTACCATTGCCCATGACTTGTATTGTGGTGTTAAAAGCCCTTTGGGAGTTCAAGGAAACTTAAGCTAAGGCAGAACAGATCACTCTGCAGTCCAACCTCTCTCTGACACCATTCAACCTCTCATCTATTGTATGACCTGTGAACTTTATTTGGGTGAAGACTATATTTTCTCTATTTTCTCTCAGACCATCAATAAAAATGTTGAATGGTGTCAGGCTGAGAATAGGTATCTGAACATCTCATTGAAAATGCCCCCACAGAAATCACAATCCCTGATAACTGATTTTTTAAAAGTAATTCTAAATGAAGTGCTTTGCAAAAGTCTATTTGCCAACAGAGTTGCCCTTCACAAGGGAAAAGTAATCTCACCAGAGAGAGTATCAAGTTTGCTGTCAGTCATAAAACTGTCAACTCACAATAATAAAAATAAATTAAGAAACAAAGATCTCAGCATACTCATTTCATTGCCCATTTGCTGTTTCATGATGTTACTCAGGACAACATCAGCCTAACATGAATTGTTAGGAGCGTATGAAGCAGTATTATTTGTATAAGGAGCTGCATCTATTACACAATCTCTCCTGATTAGCTTGTCCTGTCCTTAATTTTCATTCTGCCAGAGAGAAACACAGTTCCTCTCTGGGGCTCTATTGTCCTTAGCAAACTGAGCTAATTCCCCATGCCAAGGGAGGACCTGATCCGAGGCTGAAATGACTTTTCCCAGAATTAGAATAGGTTTTGTGAAACCACAGCAAAACTTGCTCAACTGGCTGGAAAGCAAATGTGCCCAGCTTTGCACGTCACTCACGTGCCCGTCAGCATCTCTACTGAAGGAGGTGGCACATGATGCACATGTAAAAAATAGAGGGGGAAAGGGGCAACCAAAGCCTTGCCATCAAGCTGGTTCCAGCAGAAGAAAATCAGTATTTCCTGCAGAATTCCTCTAGCATGATCATGAAAGTGACAATGCAGATATTGTCATTTTAAATAAGAAGAAAGGGGTCACAGCAGACTGTTACAGAGACAGCATGACATAAGAACCAGATACATCTAGAAAATATGGTGCTGCATGGACACCTCTCCAGGCAGCAAGGAGAGTCAGAAAAACCATCCAGCCTTTCCCTGCAACTGAAGAGAGCAAATCTCACAGCAATCTAATTTATGCCCTAAATTTTATGAGGAATTGGTTTCAGCTACTCCCAGCAAACTTCAACAGCCTATCTGAATTTCTTCATGACCTGGAGACTTTGTATGGACCTCACATCTTAATTTCCACAGCTGTGTTTGAATAAGCTTGCTAGTCAGAAACCAGCACCTTGTCAAGGCTTCCAAACACCGGCCCTCAGCAAAGGCTGGAAAATGAAATACAGGATCCCTACAAAGCCAGACTAAACCAGACAGGGACAGCCTGAGCAAGTTCCTTTGCTATAAACACAGCACAGGCATTTTCTCCTTGGATGTTAGACTCTCCTTGGTTGCTTCTTCTGTTGCTTAAAGAGGAAACTAAGCCGTAGTTTAATATATAGTCCAGAATGCTGACATAGTTTGAAATAATGAGAGTTGGAAAGTCTCAAGTCTTAGAAGTAAGTGAACAGACAAGATGATCGGTAATGGTCAAGAGAAATGTTGGGAACGGAGAAATTCAAAATGAATGTGGGGAACTTTAATTTATAGCTCCAAACAACATTTCATTAATTTCACAGTAGTATGGGGAGGTTTTATAAGCTTAAGTTTGGAAATAACAGATCTGGCTGCTGTTTTTCTTTGCCATCATCCTGCTTGATGAAACCTACTTTCCTCACTGTCTCATAGTAGCAGGAAACATTTACTTCTATTTTGAGAAACTGGAGGATATTGGAATTCGGGTATTGGGGAAATGGATTTCCCAATCAGCTTCTGTCTTGGTAGATATCAGTGGTATTAAGTGTCTCCAGGGCTGGAATATCACATAAACTGTTCCACTTGAGATGGGATGGGAGAAAAGTTGCTTAAACCCAGTGGTTGAGAGCATTTTTACTGCAAACAACTGCAAAGAGACAAGTCAGTTTAATTAGAAATTTTTCCTTTTTTTAATAGCTTCTTACCTGCGTAAGACCTTTATTCCTAGTTTTTCTTTTCTAGGCCACATCTGAGTGGACCATGAGTCTGATGAAAGTTTTTGTGCTCCTGTCTTGAAATCTAAAGAATGAGCATGTTGTATTTTTAAGCAGAGGCTGGATTCTGCAGCTTTCTTCCTTTAGCTTTGAAGGTAGAGAAATTAATTCCTTGAGGTCATTTTAGAGCATTCTGAGACTTTTGATGCTGCAAAGAGTCTGAAAAGAATATGGCTGTGGAATGAGTGTTCTGAGTTTTACGACTGTCTTCTTCTAAGTGATAAATATAATTCTTTAAGAAAAAACTAAAAATGCAAAAGCCAGCTGAAATGATGAACCAGATCTGCTTTTCTCTCTTGTCCACATAACAAAAATGTGTTTATTAGCCTTGTCCAAGTCTAACCTTTATCAGCCTCCTGTATCAACTTACTTTAGGATACCATACACCACAGAGAACTTAGTCTTAAGTGAATATTTAGATACTATACAAGAATAAACCCGTCAGAAAAATCAGTTAATTATAAATGCCTCCCCTGTAAGCCAGTTATAATTTAGGGAGTTTGTGTATAAGTGGAATAAGAATAGAAAGGCACCATGCTCAAATTAGCATTTTAATTTTTACTTTAAAAATTGAACACTATTGTTCGAAAGGTTTTGTTCTCACCTTCATCGTAACTATTCACCCTGGCTTTTAAAAAAAGTTTAGTTGTGTGAGACACAAAGTTCTTTTCTTTGAAGCTAACAGCTACTTTTAGGGGACTGCTCGTAAAGATATTTAAAGCTATCTGTTCAATAAGCAGACTATTCTAGTGAATTATTATGGCAGGAAAAACTATGTGAGAGCTGCCCAGGCACCTGGGAAGACGAGAAGAGTCATCAGTGAGTCAGTGGAGGGGAGAACCTGCCAGAATCGCTTCAGTTCCCAGCAGTGCTGCTCCCTTGCCATTGCCTCCCTCTGTCTTGATCAAAACTGGAATAATCCATCAAGATTTCTGATCAATACTTCTTAGGCAGTGCCGCTGCTGCATTTGCTAGTGGAGGAAATTCAGAGAGGAGCATTCCAGGTCGCAGATGGCTGTTCCTGGTCGACGTTAGCCGCGTCAAAGACAAGAAGTTATGGGTTGCAGCGTGCCTCAAAATCCTAATCTGCACAGGCCATCTGCTGTTCATTTTCCTTATCTATAAATAGGCTTAATAAAGCAGCTGACATCTTGAGAGGGAAACGTGTACTTTTAAGGGAACAAAGTTTTTGAGTAGGAGGTGCAGCTCTTTCTGTGTGTGGATTTGATAAGGAATCGTGAGTGCTTGCGGTGTTGGGTCTCTGTAGATGCTGTCGTTCTCTCAGCATAGGCAAGCCAATGGCCACGATGTTGGAAAATATTAATCCAGCTCATGGAAATGTGTGAGAGGGCAAAATACAGCCATGAAGTCTTGATCAACATCTTCCGTTTAGTTCAGAGCAGTTTGCGCCAGGGAGGCTCAGGATGCTAACATGGCATTTTATTTTCACTGAGTCATTATTTGCAGAATCGAGTGTCTGCCTGCTTGTTCTTGAGAAGCGATGGCTGGAGCTCAAAAAATGAGGAGCTCTGAGAGAAAGGCCACAGAGGATTACCAGAGAAATTTGGTGTTCAGTTAAGCACTAACTTTCACTAAACAAGAAAGTAGCATTTATAAAACAGCGCTGTGAATTTTGTAATCTAAAGTTATTGATTTTTACCAGCTGGTATTTAAAGACAAGGCTCTGAAGGTTAAACTTCAACCTCAAAACATCACTAAAATTCAAAAACTCTGTGGACAAAAAGGCAGATTTTAATGTGTTCTCCATAATTTCCTGAAGCTTCTTCTAACAGGTTTCTTTCTATCCCCAGAGTTAGTTTGACCACAGCTTAAACCAATTTACAAGTGTCTGTAAGCTCTCCTATGTGCCAGCTGAGCTTCATAACGTCCTCCTGATCACACTGCCGTGCACTCCATCTCCACTGACCCTCAGCCAGAGGACCACCTCATACCCATGTCACTCTCTCTCTTCATAATTAAAGCAAGTAGGAGGTTGTGTGCAGAATATGTATCTTGCCATTATACTGGGAAGTTTTATCAGTCCATCTCCTTTGTAGGAAAAAGGTGCTAGGCGTGTTGGTGCTCAATTTCCAGACAAGTGATGTGTTTTTTATTGAATACAACAGAAATGCAGTAAAACAAGAAAGGACTACAATAAATGCTGAAAACAATGATAATTTAAAATCAAGTTACTCTTGTTCACACCGACACCTAAAGGTATTTGAAGTGCTGTGATGCTTTTATCTATCAAGGTGAGTTGTTACCTATTTACGTAGCTGTAAACTTACTTAAATGTTTGGTGGTGCTTTTTTTAAAAGCAGCTTTGCACTAAATCATGAAAACAAAATAAGGATGCAAAATGTAGGCATTTATTTTGTCCTGTGAGAGTAAAAACACCCCCAAAAAACCCCTCCAACCTGCCATGCTTTTTAATGCTTGTGCTATTAAGGATCCTGCCCTTTGACACAGAGGCATGAAATACTGAGCAAATGACACATTTGTATCCACCCTTTCTACCTCAGGGAGGGGGAGGCAGTCACTCTCTGACCTCCCACTAACCCAGTTCCTTCATCTGACCACCACCGCTTTTCTTTCAAAACCCCCATCCCCATCCCACCTGCCCATCCTCACCTGTCCTTTCTGTGACCTTCCGTCTGTCAAAATCCCTGACATCTAATTCCCAATCTCATCCTTCCCCTCAGTGCCCCCGTTAAATTTGCTTCTCCTCTCATTTCTGCCTAGTTTATCTTTAACCCTTGGCTACCATTTTCCTTTCTCAGCAGTGCGTGTTAGAGCATCCAGCTCTGCCTTATTCCTGGCATATATGTCAGCCATGTGCCTCCACAGAAGAAATCTCAGCACCACCCAGGGACCCGTTGCTGGAAATATTTTCTTGTTTTTCCTGCTTTCCTCTGTCACAGTTTGTCATCTGCACACTCAGGTCATACGCCTGCATGCCTTTCTTCAGAGCATCAATTCATTCTGTCCTCAAAAAGCCCTTTTCTCTCCCCACAAATAGTCATGTTCTGAACCCTTAAGGCAGCCTGACCTTTCCCCTCTTACTTTGTTCAAACACATAATTTTCCTGAATTCTTCTCTGCAAATTTCTCTCACTGAGGTTTCTAATGATCTGGACAAATAACCTGAACTGAGCTTTGTACCTGCCATCAGTCACTTCACTGTGGTAGCTTAGAGTCGTTGTAACACTTGCCTTTGCTTAAAAAATGTATTTCCAGAGTATGGCCTTTTTTTTTAATTTCTCCTATGCCCTTCAATCATTTCCTCTTCTGCTGGTTCTCTTCCTGCAATATCTTCATGCATATCTTTTGGTCAATTGTCCATCTATACCCCGGCCTCCAGCCAGCTTATGTGAGCATCACATTTTTATGGACTCGGGATCAGACTCTCAGTTGCACAGTATGCTTCCTTTCCTCTTGATTTGCTTTTTTTTTCACCAAAGATCCTTCCTCATACCTGAATTTTATTTCTCGTAGGGTTTCTTTCCTCTGCTGTTCTCCATCACTTTCTGCTGATGCTGTTTCCTGAAATACCAGTAGCAGACAGCATGTGTGTATGGGGAACAGTAAAGGATTGTAGCATTCCCTGGGAACCTTTGTGGGAAGGTTGTCACTACCGGATATCAGGGTCCATCCAGGCATGGAGTGGGCTTCTCTTTGTTACTACTATTTCTTAAGCACACCCCCCTCCCCAGACCTAATCCCAGGGAGCACAGGGAAGCTCCCTTTCTCTCCTCTGCTGGTGTTACATCTGCAACTCAGCACCATTGCCACCACCTCTGTGACCTGAACGTTTAGGGTCTGTTTAAATCCTGATAATTACTCCCGAAAAACATTTACCCTGGCTGGCCTTTTGTCCCTATTCCAACAGAAAAACCAAGATCTATGTGTTGCCTCTGGTTTCACTTATTGTAATCTCTGCTGACACCGCCGCCTCCTACTTCAAAGGCCCATGAAAGGCAGCCGTCAATATCCCCTCTCTTGCCTGTCATGGTGACCTTATTACCTCCCTCTCTGAATCCTTGTGCTGACACCTTTG
Source organism: Melanocharis versteri (assembly GCA_013397845.1). Classification (NCBI taxonomy): domain Eukaryota; kingdom Metazoa; phylum Chordata; class Aves; order Passeriformes; family Melanocharitidae; genus Melanocharis; species Melanocharis versteri. The sequence goes on along the minus strand of VZTG01007434.1, from coordinate 245,857 downwards.
ACTGCCTCTAGCTTAAATTTCTTGCTCTTTTGTCTTCAGGCCTCCCATAACTCTTCCCCTAGCCAAGCAGATTCCCGTTCTTTTTATCCCACTCCCTTCTCTTTCTGCTCAGACGCTTCTGCCGTTCTCACTCTCCTTTCTCCTCTCACCCAGCCCTCTCCCCTTGACCTGGGCTGCAAGGGCCTCGATGGTGTTGTTGATTACATCTGTTCATAAGAAGCCTCAATGCTTTTTTTCTCAGACAAAGGAAGAAAAACTTGGGGTTTTTCTGCACTTCCTCCCGTGCCCTGACTAGAGGGACCTCGCAGCTTTGCTTTGGTCTCCTTGCCTGTCACTCATATGCCCCTGCTTGGCACCAACTCCTGGCCACAGTACATGGGCAGCCTTGGGGAGGGGATTCTCTTCCTCTGCGCTCTGAGGTCTCTAAGAAGCACTCAGGCAATGTCAAAGGAGTTTTACTAATTAATCATGGCAATTCAGGCATACAGATGCCAGGGGTGATTTTTGCTTTGGAGTATTTGGTTGTCCCTAAGACAAAGCTGATTTCCCCATTATCTGCACTGAGTTTGGGCTCAGGACACCACTGCCAAATCTGAGTGGTGTTTCCTGAATTGGAACCTTTTGCCTCAGTGATGAATGGCTACCCATAGCTTTAAAGTATGCTAATCGTGTTGTAGATTTTATAGTTTGCTGTATTTGCATTTACAAATCAGGGTTCAGTTATGGATGCTCATTCCACTGAGCTAAAATAAATTAATATTTTTGTAGTATTCTATTTTATTCTGGTTTTTGGTCACATTTTGTTTCCTCTTGTACATAATTGAGTGCCTTAAAACCTTCAAGTAATTTCTAATATATATGGTCTCTTTTTTTTTTTTGTATGAATACATGAAAATCAGAGAGAAAGCTCCTAATTTTTCTGAAGCTTCACTTCTATTCCTCTTCTGCAGTAAGGTCCGCAGTAGCCACCTGCAATTTCAATATTTTGCTGGTAGCTACTCGTATCCTTTTGCTACCTGAGGGACGTCACGTAAGGATATATTGAGCTGTATTTTCTGCCTGGTGTCTGCAAATCCCGCAGCGCGTGGCTTGCAGAGGAGAGGGCTTGGCAGAGTTTCTGCGAGGTGAGCGGTGGGTGCCCGTGCCTGGGCACGCACGGCACAGCCAGGAAGTTGGCTGCAGCCGGGCACAAGCAGCACGGCTGTCCGCTGGCTGGGGAAATCCACCTGCCTGTTTGAAGTCTGCCACGGCGTCTGACTGCCAAGCGCCAGACACAAAAACTGGGCAAATCTCCGCTCTCAGAAGCGGCGTCATTCTTGCAGTCCGCACACATTGTCTGTCTTCACCGGGGCAGCAGAACCTTTGACTCTGACAAAGTTTTAAGTTTCAATTATCACATTATGATGGTCATGCTTTATCGAGTTCAAATTTACTACTATTCTTTTGTTTTTATCTATATTGAAAAATGTGATTTAAAGGGCCTCAGTGATAGGTTCCACAGAACTATGTTGAAAACTGATTGTATTTTACAGTGATAATAGGGTTTGTCAGAGACAAAATGACATTCAGTAGTACCTACTGACAAGCTACTCTTTTTCTTGATTTATATATATATTTTTTTATTGGTAGTTTTATGCTTTGCTAAAGGGCTTAAACAAAACTGATATAATCCCGTCGTGGATGCTGTCCAGTTTTGTAGAGCTAAAAAAAGCCACTCATTCAGAAAGAGTTCCTTGATGAAATTAAATCACTGGAATAAGTGAGTTATTCTTCTACGCATTTTTTTTTTATGTGTTGAAAATAATGTTTACAAGAATCTACTAATTTCCTAATTACCTGCACCTCTTTGAAAAATATTCTTCTATCAACAGCTGGGAATATCAGTCATGTGCTCAGCCACTTTATGGTACAATTTTGTATTGTTTCCGCCCTTATTTATTTACAGCCATAATTTCTCACTTGTATTTCTTCCCCCTTCACAGCCACAGTGAATTTATAAGAGCCCTTTTGTTCTCTGTAATCACTTTAGCTAGCATTAAATCATTCTTCTTTTCTGCTGCCCTTATCTTTTCTCTGCAAGGCTTAACCGATTGTAGCTTTCTTTCATTTTTCCCTCTTTCTCTGCCTCCTTTTTCACTTTCATCTGTGAGCAGCTCCTATGGAAACAGTTACCTTCCATCCTGCTTTTTGGAAACTCTTGTTTTCTGCTCCTCAACTCAGGTTTGCATGCAGAATTTTCGAGCTTTCTTCCATGCTTCTGTATTTGAGTTCTCTTCACCTCATAGTGGCTTACAATAACACATATTCAAGAACTAATTTTCATCTGCAAAGTCCTTTGTAAAAATTAATTGATGAATAGTAAAACATTCTCTGTCGGTGTTCTCTTATCAAATTCTGAGCACTCTGTAGATCAGCTCTGTGCAGTGAAGAGGTGAAATAACTCATGAATATTGCCCTCAGTGCTTCCTTTTATCAGGCAGGTGTGTCCTTAATCCTCAGGGAAGAGCTCAGTCTGACCTGAGTTCGGAGTGAACAGTTGAACAAAAATTGAAGAGAAACTCTGTTCCTTTCAGGAGAGCATGTCCATTAAAATCTCAGTTTCAAAGTTGTTTCTGGACTCAGAAATAAGTGCAGACAAAATAAGATGGAGATAAATGTTCAAATAATTTACCTGCTTCTGTAGTTTTTGATTTAGTTTTGAAGTAAGCATTGATTATTTGCTTTTTAATGATCTTATCAAGAATGACTTTTGGAGATAAATGCTTTTGAATGAGGATCTGAATGGGCACAGATAGACCCTCTCCAGTATGAATACCTGCCATTCAGACAGGATGAATCACTTTTCAGAATTGTGCAGTTTCTCTGATCTGTTGCTGCAGTTGGGAGCAGCCAAGAATACCAATAAAAAGGCAGACTTTCTGGGAGAGGTACTTTGCCTGTGGTTAACTTCCCAGTTAACCTTCTAACCTCCAGAGGCACTGACCAGCAGAAGAGTCTTCTCCTGCACTTCCTTCTGTGCTGGTTTTATTTTGGACATTCTGAAGAAAAAGTCTTAAAATACAGGAAAAATTGCCAACAGCTTTGGAGAAGCAAAGGTAATATCACTCGTTCTTGGCAGCACCTGCAGAGATTTGGGGTTTTTCTTTTTCTTCTGCACTGTAGATTTGATATGTCTCAACAGTGTATGTTTTGGCCAGAGAACTGAATAAAAAAACTTCCCACCAACAGGCCACCATTCTGAAGAAAGTTTCCATTTCCTGAGCTGAGACAAGCAGCTGAGGCAGCCCTCTGAAGGCAGGGAGGTTTCATCCAACCCTTGGGGAAAGAGAGAGGCTCTCAGCCAAGGATATCTCTCTGAAAGCTGGCATCTCAGCTCAGAAAGGGGCTCCTGCTCCAAAACAAATCCCCTAGTTGCCCCCACTCGCTGTGCTTTGATTTACATCATGGTGTGGTTGTGCTGAACATGCACTGGGTTCATTTCAGATAAAACTGAACTGAAATGTGCAGTTAAGGGTTGCCTGAACAATGCTCCAGGTGCTAATGGTCATTCTGTACCTGGGGCCAGCCCTGAGCTCATCTGAAACATGAACTCCCAGGAACACATGGCATCAAGTTCTGAAGACCAAATAGTGTTGTTTTGCAGATCCTCCTGTTCCTTCCACTCTGGAAGACTGAAATTTATGACAGTCTTCTCTAATAAAATTGAACTGGCTTCTAGCCATGGTTTATAGAGTTCTGAACTTGTAGAAGTATTTTGCTTCCAGTGTGCTTTGTGTTTTTCAAACAGCAGGTTTAATATGAGGGAAGTCACAGAAAGGTTCAACGGCACAGAAGTAGGGCCATATGTAGGTATGACAATATTAGTGGTGTTGGGCCAATCTCTAGGTTTCAGGTTTGTGATATTGTCACAGTTTTGTTGAGGGCAGCAGGTACTTTCTCTGCAATTTCTGGCCTGAAATGGATGGTTGGGCTTCAGTCAGGAGAGACAGGACATTTTGTGTAGCAAGTGTACTTTTAGACATGGGATGACTATCTCGTCTTCTGTGTGAGATGATAACAAGTTCATTTTTCAGCATGAAGTATTTCCACTGTAACTGGGAGCAATTGTTTTTCACTGCCTCTGGCTGTCAGTGAGTTTTTCACTGGCTCTAACATGCTTCAGGATCTCATGAGTGGTTTTTCCATCACTGAAGATGTCTGCCTACTGTTAGATATTGAAAATTATGACAAGTACCTTGCACACAGGGTGCCAGTTTTGGTACCAGTTGTAATGACATCCCTGCTTGCTACTTAGCAGCAAATTTAGGCATCTCAGTATTACAGTGGATGTCTGCTATTTCAACAACTGTGCTGCCATCTCAGGATGCCTACCTGCATTTAAAGTACTGCACCCTTTTGGTACTCCTGGGAATCCCATACCTTGTTGGGGGGTTTTTTTTGTGCTCCTGGGAGTCCCATACCTTGTCTTTCAGCCCCATGCAGACCCCTCAGATACCTTATAACAGCTAGAAGCCAGTGGTCAGGTAGCTAAACCTCTACTCCAGCACGCTGTCATAGGAGCTGGTTATGAAAAACAACTCCAGAATCTCTCAGACATGCAGGGGAAAAGGAGATTTTGCAGGGTAACACATGGATTCAAGAGATGAGCATGAGTGTGACTGTATTACAGGAGGAATGGAGTGGTTTTTTTCTCCCCCTAAGAATCTGTTCCATATTAGATGCAACATTTGGCAAAGGTGTTGCATGAATCCCCAGGGAGATGATGTTTATCCTTGAATTACCCGGGCATTACGCGTTCGGTGTCTCTCTCGCTCTGCCTATTCATTACCAGCAGTTCATGCACAGCTTGGTAGCTGCGTGGAATCCCCTGTTTGTGCTGCTGGCCTGTACAGCATATCAAGACTTAAAGTGGAATTAAGTTTATGGCATCATAATAAGCTACAGTGCTTCTTTACTAAAAGAGCAGATGGAGCGTTCTGGAAGGAAGGAAGGAGAGCAGTGACTTTACCCGCTAGAGAAGGCTCTGCTTCCTTTGCCTCTCCGTCTTGTGGCTCTGTTCAGACTAACGGGGAGGCCAGAGCTTAGGCTGGGAGTTAAAAAGTTTTCTCACTGGGACTGTGGGAGAGGGAAGCAATGTTCAAGACAGCTGATGGAGTAGATATGTAAGCAAGCTCTTGGCACACCCACTTTAGCTATTTCACAGCGGCATCCTGGTTTGCTTTGAGGGGGCTCATAGGTAGGAAGTGTGTTGGTGACTGCAGAATACTCCAAAGTGCCAAAGCGCCTGAGTATGACTCCACTGGTTCAAGCAGGTGTAGTGAAAATTTTAGAATCATGTGCTCTCCTGTAGGTGTGAATCAAAACCCTTTCGTTTCAATCACAATGAACGTTTTGAAAAGAACATTTTTTCAGAAACTACTGATTTTTATCATCTCTATTGCTTTGTGTGTCTTTTACAGTTTGACTTTAAAAGTGAAAGAAAACTCGCTTGGTTTTAGTGGAATACCACTGGGGTTTGATTATGTTTGCTAGAAATGAGTTGAGGGTCTAGATGTGCACTGGAAAGTTCCATAGGATTTGCTTGCAATTAAATGCACATATAAACTCATTTGAATATTTGCAAAGCAAGTGCCCAGACACGCTGTAAAGAGAGAGAGAGAGAAAATTAAGACTTCTCTATGTCACTTATTTTCATGGTGTTTTCTCAAATTTATCTACCTTTCTTAGACCACAAGAATGCATTATTAAGATTCACGTGTTTCTGCACAGCCAAAAAATTTAATCATATTTCAGGGAACAGAATGTCTTAACACATGGAATTCACATTCAGCATCAAAAGTAACATTTTATGTATCAGCCTACTGCCTCAGGGCTCTTTCTTGCTTTCTCTCTTTCTATCTCTCTTGCTTTCTCTCTCTCTTTGTCTTTCTCTCTTTTCTCTCTTTTCTCTCTTTTCTCTCTTTTCTCTCTTTTCTCTCTTTTCTCTCTTCTCTCTCCTTTTTTTCTTTCCTCTCCACACTTTTGTCCATGTGTACCTATGAAAGCCAGCTCTGCCCTTTACAAAGCCATTTTATTGTGACTTAGCTGTTCTTCGTCTGCTGGGAATATGCAGGCTAGCTAATATTCCTTTTGTTTTACAATTGGGAGACAGAACATACCAACTAATATGGGCATAGTATCAGAGAACACGAATACAAATGAAAAAGTAATAAAAGAAAAGATATTTCTGGCCCTCACAGAAAAATCTCATGCAAATAGGATAGAGAAAGAAAGGAAAAGAAGAGGAAATAAACCAAAATGGTCTTTTAAAGAAAGGAATTGTGTAGATACATATCTTGATTTTCAGAAGTGTTATTAATTTTTTAATTAAATTGGATCTTTTAAAATATGCAAGATTTACAGTTCTCTAATGAACAGCATGATCAAATTATGACAATTCTTTCCCCACTTTATACTCTCAATAGAGCACAGCAATAACGTATTTTCTCAATTTAAAAGCTTTCTTATTCTTATCTTAAAGATCAACTGTGGTCAGCTTGAAAAAATGTCAAAGCTCAAAATAAGGATAAAGTGGCATGCTTTTACTTAAATTTTCTTGAAAGTGCTGCTGGTAAATACTATTTATCATGGTAATGATAATATACTCCTGAAGGAAAACATATTACTGCTACGGTGGTATTGGTAATATCATCTGACACCTTATCAAGATAGCTACAGACGGCTAGTAATTTCACCAGAAATATAAAATACACTATTGGACTGTGAAAAGGAAGAAGATAAATCCAAATCAATTGAGATACCTCGAAGTTAAAAGCAACTTCTCACAAAGCTTGTTTTAACAGATAGGAAGGAAAATTGTATATATAATATAAATGTATATTTACATCATGATGTGTACCCTTACTGACATAAAGGGTGAAGACTTATTTCTGACATTAATTCAACAGTCTTAGCCCAGTTCAGAAAATCACCACAGATGGAGTTTAACTTTTAACCACATCAGTATTTTGAACTAAAGCACATAAACTCATTTATCTGTATGTGCTGAGCTTGTAAGAGCCTGAGGACTGAATCTTAAATTTTGGTAGCGAGTGATGGAACTCCTGAGTTACCAGAAGCAGAAACTGCCCTTATTCCAAACAAAGAAATTTGAAAACCCTGGAAAAAATACTAAAAAAAAAAAAGAGAAAAGGGGGGAAAAAAGAAGCGTTCATGCTTCCCAGAAAAGTAATTCTATTACTTCTACTGTTGTTCCCAGCTGTAAGCAGGTTTCTTTGAAAGTGACTCAAGCAGAATCCAACTTGTGAACAGCTGTTCCCAGCTTTGACCAGCACTTGAACCAGACCTTAATGTCTCAGGTTTGGAGTCTTTCACTGCTTGTCATCTGTGGTTTCGTCTGAGCTGTCGAGGATGTGCTGCAGGATGCAGGAGAGTCATGCAGCAGCTCCCACCCTCTTCCGTGAATCCCGGGCGCCTTGCATTTGGCAGCCAAGCAGGGAGGGTACTTGGTCTCTTTCCCGTCACCTGTGACTGGGGTGGGACTGCACAGTCTTCTCAGCCACAGTGGCTCTGACCACGCCTGGGAAGACCAGGGAGGTCGGAGCGGGTCTGGGACATATTGTTGGCCACAATCACAAGGCCACCCAGTGCAGCAAAACCAGGGAAGTACTTCCACAGACATAAAAATGACCACCAAACATGATTGCTTACTGGTTTTTTATTCTTTGGGTATGAATCGGCCTAAGTAGTGCCAAATGCATCACAAAGCACAAGACTTTAAAAGCCCTGGCAGTGCACTATTCCCCTTATTTGATACCATAGAGCATTGTTTGTGGTTTGCTTCACTCCTCATCCCGCATCCTACAGCCCCGTGGGATGCAGGTGGGTGAGTGCTGGGTTGGGGGATGGATTTGCTGTAGCAAGAAGGAGGCAGGGTGGTTTGTGTGGCTCTGTTTTAACATATCCTACACGGTCACAATGCAAATGTGCACTGCTGGCAGAAATGGCCAGCTGGCAGAGTGTGTGTCTGTGCCTCTGATATTTTAAATTTAGGATGTCTGCTACTCCATCCTTATTCATGGACATGATGACGAGGTTTTCAGAGCCCCTGATTGTTTAATATAATATGTTTACTGCGGAACATCTGATGGCTATTGTAGAAAATGTCAGATAACTAATTTTCCTTTTTTCCATCCCAAAAAAAAAAAAAAAAAAAGCAAGCATATTATATCAAGAAACATTTCAATAGCTTATAGACAAATGGACAAAATGCATAAATGTCAGATGCACAGCCCTGAGCAATGGGGACATGAGCTGAATAAAACTCTAGTTGCATTTACTAATGCCAGATAATTGACATGATAATAGAAGATTACAGATACGGGTATTGTTTGTATTCTAACCCTATTTTCTGTGATTTTCACACTGCAAAGACTATTCCAAAAATTATATCCTTTGGTATTGAGATTAGTTGTACAAATAGATTGAGATTTGGGAACAACAATTCAAATTAGCACTAAGGTAATGTTCTGAGGGAGGTTGATAAAGCTGATACTGGAAAACCTATTGCATTTCCAATATGATTATAGTAATTTTCCCAAGATAACAAAGAAGCATCTCTTTCACTTCTCTGTGATTATTGTATGGTAAATTTTGTATTGTAGAATACAACGATTTGTTTTCCATTCTTATGATTATGGCAAAAATTCTTACTTTCTTTTAAAATAAAATAGTAAGCTCTAAGAATGCTTTTCTAATTAAGAGACACAACATATAATGGCATAATACTTGAATGATAGGATTTTATACAAAAAGACTTTGCTCTCTGTGAGTCTTTTTATTTACAGTTAAGCATGAGCATTCCTGATGAATTTCACTGATGTTTTGTAGACAAGAAGTTGTTTCAATTTAGTAACTCCATTTTTATGTTCAGGGGAACAGAATGCTAAAATAAGCCAAAATAATAGAGATTGTATATATGCAAAAGAAAATAAGTTGTTATTCAAAGATATTTCTTTTGGATGAGTCAGTTAAATGTGAATGGAAATGAAAAGCTACAATTCAAAAGCATTTTGTGAATTATATTTTCTTGAAAAAGGAAGCCTCTACCTTTGACAAGACAATTTGTAGGTGACAGATTTTTCATGGCTTCTGTTATTGTACTCTAGGAGCAATAAAGAGGCAGCTGGTGTCTTCTCTGTCAGTTCAGGGGCTTCCAGTCTCTGTGTGTGTGGCAAAACACTATCAGCAGCACTCATAAATACTCCGTAAGCTGAGAAAGATCAGCTGAGGTTCAAGTGAAAGGAATTTCTTCTTTTCGAAACAGTTGACATTGTGTACAATCCATGTAGGTACAAGAGAGTGATTCATTATTAGCAAAACCAATGCTATTTTAAACTTCTTTATTTGGGAGTCTGACTGCTTTACCCAGACCTGTGTGTTTCTGAGAAATGTTACAATTGCTATAGGCTTCTTACTTTGTAAACAATGAGTGAAGAATTCTGCCCTCTTTCCACCATCCATCTTCATCTTGAAGTCAAGAGAAGAGGGAATTTCCCCTTAGTCTGTATTCCCTTTGATATTTCTGGAGCCTTACAGGTTGCCCCAGTCTTGTTCTACTGTTACCACTTAAATACTATGCTTAGAAAACTGCTTAATTTTTAATGGTAAACACAAGCAATCCCTTATTTTCTCTCTTCCCACACCCAAACAAATGTATTTTACATAATTAAGCAAAAGAAAAATGCTGGTTTAGAAGATTCTTACCATCACAGTTGCAATGAAGGCAGCTTAAGTCCTGTCCTTCAAGTGGTGGGATTTTTATCTTCCTTCATATTGAATTTATGGTGTTTTGGCTGGCCTACTTCTACTTCCATTGGAAATTCCCCAGAACATGCTTTATAAGATGCTGCTGATGGAAGAACTGGCAAGCTCTCTCTCCATTAAATGCTGTGGACAGTATCTTCTCAATCAGAATTTCTTTTGTAACAAGCGACTGGAAGAAGATTTTGGAAAAGTTTTTGTCACAGCTCCTTAAGTACAGAGTTAGGTGGTACTGATGCTGCCTGTGCTCTCCTGTGTAATTTTAGGGGAAGCAGGACAGTGGACTTGGAGGCATCAACTTGTTCAATCCTCATTAGTTTTCTGCACTGCGATTTCCTTCATGCAAATGGCAATTCATGCCTTTTACCTGGCTTTCACATCTCAACCCAGTACCACCATCTCACCATCAGCACTTTCTTCAGTGGGTCGTCTTCAGTTCCTCTCTTTTACCATGCTCTGATAAAACCCAGGTCTCCTTTCTCTCCTTCTTTCATGGGAAACACTGGGTACCTTCTTTCCCGCCATTTCTTTCTCTCACCCTCCTAAGAGCTTTGTTTTTCAGCCTGTACCTTGAATCTGGGTTTGAAAAGCGACTTCCTGTGTGCCTTAGGGTGGAGCATTACCAAGCAACCTGGCTTCTGTGCACGCTTACAAACTGCAGTGTTGAATAACTATTGCTGGTGATGGTGGCAGCAATGCCTGGCTGTTTGTGTCTGTAATTAGGGTATAGGAATGGTTGATGATTCCTTATCTTTAAAGCTGGAAGAGAACTGAATTAATTCAAGAGGGCCATGATGTCTCATGGCTTTATTGCTGTTGATGGTGGTCAAGCAAAGCTAAATAGATAATGCCACAGTAACTTCCAGTTATCTAAAATAACTTTGCTTTGCTGATATTGAACAATAATTAAACACAATAGTTAGAACCTAATGTCTTTGGGAAAAGGTATGGGAATTGTAAAACACATTTTTAACATCTGGACACCTCCAAGTTAGCTAGAAGCTATCTTTTTCGTGCATCTACTTGGCAATTACCCTGACAAAGCACTCTATTAGCACAGCGGCTGTGTCCAGGACTGGTATTGGGTTTCACTTCTGATCCAGGAACTTTTGAAGAACATAATTTTTTTACTCTGAAGAACATCATAATTTCCTTTTAAATCTTTAGGGCCTTAGAGAAGCATCTCATTCTTCAGCCACGTATCTCTGTTATTACTAGACTTGAGCAAATGCTGACATTTACACTGAGTTGTATGCTGTCTTTCCAGTCTCAGGAGAATATATTGCAGATGCAACACGGTGTAACAGAGCAGGAGAATTCACTGGAAGACTGTAACTGTCTACAACCAGAATATAACCATATATTCAGGGGGAAGAAAATATTAAATGCCATGCATTTTTTTACTGGAGAGCAGGTTTCAGCATTAATTACTGTATTTATTAATGTGTTAATAATTAAATGGATTTAATACATTTGCAATGGAAGTCTGCTTTACATCAGACACAGTAAATATTGAATTATTTAGGTGGGGTCAAATTATAAAACATTGTGATCATTTGCAATTCTTACTTGTAAATGGGAAGACTTTTTAAGCTTTTCAAGCAGTGTGTAATCCACTTCAGCCTTTTAATAACGATGACCTGTGCTTCTTTACACTCTGGGCTTTTGAAAAGGACATAGTTATTCTCCCTCCCTTGAATGTTACCTGTGTTGTATGAGATCTCAGATGAAATATGTTCTTTTTCCGTTTCACATTTTCCTTAGCCTCTGCCTCGCTGCCTTTTCTTGGCCATACTCTGGCAGGCATGGAAATGAGTGCTTCCTCAAGAGGTGGGATACTGGTTTTCCTCCTTCAGAGGATGAAGTGGAGGGAAAAGGAAAGGAGAGACATGCGTTCTTTTCACCTCTGCCTGTGAAGGCTTGCTTTTGTTTCCACACTTGGCCAGGTGAGAGAAAAAAAAGTGTTCAAGGCATCGTAGAGCTTTTAAAATGGTGGTATTGATCTGTACTTTATTTGACCTACATGTAACAATACATGCAGAGCAGACAGGGCACATCCTGCCTGGAACTGACCAGAGCACTTTCAGGCTCTTTTTCTCAGACTTCAGGTTTCAAAATACTCTTGGTGGTATCCACACATTTATTTTCATAAAGAAAATTCAGGTGAGCACCCATCCCAAACTGTTAAATATGGAAATAAATTGTTACCAGGATGTCAAATGTATTCCTAATGTAAGTGGATACAGCTTCCAAATTTGGCTCAAGAACTTACCTTTTTAGTCAAGTTTACTTCTAGTATAGGTTCTTCAAATGTGCTTATAATCCTGCTTTTATTTGAAGTCCATGGGAGTATATTGGCCAAGGAGAGCTCTTGAAAATCCTGCTGGAACCCAAGGATGAATTAATATTGAAGTTCTGCACCAACAGGAAAAATGAAAACAAAGGAATGTATTGTTGGACACTTAAAATGTTCCCCAGCACTTTCTAATAGAAAGTGTGGTAAATGATGCACTGTTCAAGGAATGTGAGTATCTACAGAGGGATTTTTTTTTACACCAGGGATACAGAACACAGTTAGACATGCAACTTTGAACATTCAGGAGGGCAACGGGTTGGGTTTGTTTTCGGTTTTTTCACTTGTTTCTCCTATCTTGGAAATTCCTAACACCATGGGACAGTAACTTCTCAAGAAATCTTATTAATATAAAGAAAGCAAGTCTGGAAAACTCTTCCATTTAAAAAAAAAAAAAAAAAAAAAAAAAAAAAAAAAAAAAAAAAAAAAAGAAGCAAAGAAAGTAAACCTAAGGATGAAAGAAAGCTCTAAGAGAGCACTGCAAGAAGTTATGCCTGACGGAGCGTATCTCCAGCAGTTTGCTCAGTCAAAAGGACATGATTTATTTCAGTACTTTCCTTTGAATCTCATTGTTTCCCTCTTGGCTTTACAGCATAGATCCCATAGTCTTTTGTTTTGCCAGCACTTTGGGATATCCAGGCAATGCTTCTGGGGGAGTCCAGTGTTTCAGGAAGGACTCTGCCCCCGAGCAGGGGTCGCTGGGAGCACTCTGGGGCCCAGGGCTGCTGAGCAGTGGTGAGCTGTGTCCCATTCACTGCAGGCTGTCTGTCTAAAGTAGGGACCATCTTCCTCTTCGGTAAAAACATTTGCCTTAAAGTAACTAGGTAGTCATGCTCCAGGCTTTCCTGGACATCCCTTTTGGTTTTCCTGACCTAGTCCCTTCTGCTTCAACCTTAATGAGTTGTGCTTTCTTCTCCTCTCCACCCCCCACCCACTCACCTCCATCCCAGATTGCTTTAAAAGGTCTAAATATTTGCCTCTGTGAGGCTGGTGAATTACCAACCTGTTGTTGTTCTCTTTGCTTTCTCTGTGTGCCATGGCATAGAATGTTCAGTGAGTAGCAGCACATCTTCTAAGTGTAGGAAGGAAAGTTAATCACTGCCACACTCACAGATGAAAGACTCTGATTGAAAAAGGAGGTGAAAACATAAAGGTTGCAATTTTTTTCACCTGATAAACTGTCATGGCATTTTATTTTAATATCTCTCCCAGTATTCAACAGTTATGGTTCAGGAGATATTATTTATTTTACTTCTTTTGTCTTCAAGTGCTTATGACTCTTCAGAGAATTTACCTCTGGACTAAAATGTGTTTATAGCAAAGCTCTCAAGTGGCTTCACTTAGGGTGCCTCTTTATACCATGAAAATCTTGTTGAACCACCTGCCCTACTGTACAATATTGTTGGACCGTACAATTTTAAGTCATGCTGCAGTTGCATTTAGTAACTTAAATTGAGAAATGATGCTGGGAAAGTATCTTCATTACTTACGTGAAGTGGTTTAGTTTCAACCATTTGTAACATAATACTGATGACATATTTGATGGATCTGCCTATATGAAAGCCTTTCTGTGTGGTGCCTCAAACACTGAAATTCAATACAAGCATTTGTAGTCCTAAGGACTCTAAACTTCAGACCTCTTGTCTGAACTTTGGGAAAACATGGTCTCATATTTGCTGCTAACTTACCTTTCAATGTTATATGTAAGAGCTGTCTGCTTCTCCTTCAGTCCTTCCCACCAGTTTTATTCCATATAAAATCCCTAGGTAGCGTATTTGGCTTAGGATGTAACGTGTCACAGGTGGCACGGAGATATGTCCGTGACACTGGAGGTGGTGAACACTGGGGGAACTCAGAAAGCTGGAGAAAAGTCCAACTGAATTCCATCTTCCCCACACTGGAAGGAGAGACAACACTTTTCTATTATTGTCTGAATCATTAAGATGCTGGAAGAATACTTTAATCATACTGTGTTTATCTGTGGGTAAAGGGAAGGTTTCACTTTATCTTTCTTGCCATTTGGACTCAATTTTAGAGAGGTGAATATAGAAGAAACTTGCACATATAAATGCACAGATATTTCCTCAAATGCACCATCATCTGCTTATAAAGAGTGTCCCATGAAGTAGAACTTAAAAATATTCTAAAACCTATTCTGATACATGCATCGTAAGACTGGTTATTTTACCTTTTCATGTGAAGTTGCACACTTAGAGCCAGGAGCAGCGTGTCTCAGTTTTCTTGTGAAGTACACCAAGAGAGCTTGAGAAAAGCTATCCAGTGCTCAGGGCACCCGCAGGCCTGACTCAGGTAAGCTGCGAAGCACAAGGATCCGTGGCTGCAGCTCCAGCTGTCTCTCCCTCTTCCCTTTTGATTCCTCCTCTGGTTTTTGTTGCCTCCCTGCAGAAGAGGCATGGTGGCTGCTCTGGGCCAGCTTCAGGAGGTCATGCTGGCATCACAGCATTGTAAGGGAAGATTTGTGTCTGCTTTTTGTAGCGCCCTGCCAATGCAAGGCTGTGGATGAGAAGACTGCAAGCGTCTGCCCTGTTGCTATAGCATGTAGTGAGGATCTCAGCCTGGGCTGGGGAAGTCAGTGGGAGTGGAAAACCTGGGAGGGTTGTGGCAGGGCTCCTGGTGGGGAAGGTAGAGGAAGATGAGGGAGTATGACGCCTGCCTGGAATGGGTGTTGATCAGATGTATTTGGCCAAAGTGGTCAGTCACCAGCAAAACGCTGGTGGATCCAGGCTGATGGGCTGGGGATTGGCACAGTAAAAGAAGCAGTGTGGTGCTAGCTTGAATGTTGTGCTCCTACAGCACCAAATTAACCACCCAAGTGCCTCTTGGGAGGCAGCCAAAATTCTGCCAAAATTCTGCCAGATGGAGACCACAAAGCAGCACGCTCTAACGTCCATGCTGAGAAAATGCTTTTCTCTGAGTTGCACTGAGAGGTGGGGGTGGGAATGGATGTGGCAAGGAGTGCATTTAGTAAAAAAAGAATAAAAATAGCAGTTTGGGGCTTTTTCTTTATCTCAGGAGGAAGCTAAACAGCCTTTTTAGAGACTGTGAGACTCTTAGTGGATAGAAGCACAAATCGTGTAGGACAATTTAGAAGATTGGGCCTTAAATTTAGTTTGTGACACAACACTGAGACTTTGCAGTAGTTTCCAAAAAGTTTTTCCTTTCTCTTTTACGGATACTGGATAATAATGTTATTATTTACATGGTGATTTTCAGCCAAATGTTTCTAATTGCTTTACAGCTGTAAACATCAGGAGTCTCATTGTACAGCAGCTGCAGAAAAACATGCTGAGTTCTGGAACATATTTAGGATTATCTTTGAAAAGGAAAACAACTGTGTTTGGGTTCCATTTTAGCTACAGAAGAGCTAGGTTTGATGTTTTTCATCATCCTTTTGTTGTCTCTGAACTTTTTTTTCCATTCTGCTATGTTCTTTTTTGCAATAATGGACCAGACAGCACACATTATTAAAAAGGCACTCTAGATTATATAGTGGCATAATAATGTACTCTGGTTTATGCTTTGTTCTCTTCCTAATAATTCATAACATTCAGTTTTGGAGGTTTTACCACTATTACGTAGAGACTTGATATTTTTGTAAAACTGTTTATTATCACACCAGCATTTTGTTCTTAAATGGTAATAACAGTCTGAGGATGTATCGCTAATATGCATGTGTATAGAAAGTTGGATTTTTCTCCATATGGTTTCTTCTATATTTATCTGCATTGAATTACATCAGGCATTTTACAACCCAGTCATTCAGTCTTGTAAGGTTTCTTCAACTTTTCCATTAGCCATCTGTTTTAGCACCCTGACACAACCAGAACGTCTTTTGACCTTACTCTTCATACCCTTTCCAATCCTTCAGGAACAGGTTGAACAACAAGGCTGAACACAGACCCCTCTTGGACTCTAATGAGTACATCCTGCTGATATGAAAGTGACTGTCCATGGCCTAATGGACACTTTTTGGGGAGTTAGCCAGCCCCTTCTCCACATTACCAGCACTTTGGTGCATTAGCTTATTTAAAGTTTTTGATGAAGGCTTTTATCAAGTGCACATTTAGGCATCTGGGAATCTCCCTCGTCCACCTGCTCCTTTACTCTTTCAAAGGAGCCCAGCAGTTTTCTCTGGTACAGATCCCTTTTGCAAAGTTATACTGGCGCTTCCATATTTGTTTTGTGATTTTTTTTTTCTGCTATAGTTTTGTTCTTCTGCCTGCTTTTCTGCTAATTTGCCTGGGAACACTCTACAAGACCCCTACATAAATTGGGAAACTGGAAGTTTACCAGTCATCTGGTGCCAAGCTGTTGTGTGTAAGGAAGGAACCTCTCCCCAGTGGTCACAGTAAAAACTCAGGCAAAGAAGCTGTTTAGTTGCTGTGGCATTTTTGTCTTTTCTGAAGGCTCCTTCCTGCTCTTTGGTCATGGACTATCAGCCGTTGTATTTGTGGATGGTGCATTCCACGTGACTGACTGTGGTCCTATGTATTAAATAATGATCAAAAAAGTCTTAATGCTGTAGTTTGTGGTTTCCCCTTTGCTTCTGTCATAGTCTTCTCTGTTCTCAGTCATGTGGAACCTATGGGAGGGATCCTTGCCCAAAGGATTTTGGATCTAAAATAATCTGAACTATAGCAACCAGGTATAAAACCGGAATTCATTTCCATTTTCCCTTTCCATGACTTGTTGAATTCCCTGGGAAGTTTTGAAGGGTTAAATCATCTGAATTTTCACTCAGATAACAGGGCAGAAGCACTCAGGACAGCTGCTGCAGCCATGAACCCCTGGTTATCTATACTGGGGGGCTGGTTAGTGAGTGCTGAGAGATTCTCCTGTGCCCTGTGCTCACATTTCCTTCTTAAGCAGCTGAGACATGTTTAAAGCATGTCTCAACTGCTCAGATGCAGAAGCTGAGAGAGTTTGTATTAATTGTAAATCCTACTCTCATAAAAAAATGCAGTTTAATTTTTATCATAGAAAATACGTAGTAGAAAGCTATTGCAGAAAGATGCTAACGATATATTAATAAAGTAGTTAAAATGTAAATAATACAATTAAAAAGTTTTAATACTGAGTGGGCATCATTCAAAGAATCCTCTCCAAATGCCATTTTAAAAAGCTAGGGCCCAAGATCTTTAAGATTCTTTAAGAGATATTTGAAATGTCAGACACAGGAGGCATAAATGCCATAATGGTGAGGAAAGGCTGCAAGAAGTACAGCATTCAGGTACTCTGAAAGAGAAAAAATTCTCCTGTGTTGAGTGCAGCAGTATTTTCGCATGTGTAGTTTGTAATATATTGTACAGTTCTTTGCTTTCAGACACCACTGAAGAATTAGATCTCAAATGAAGATACTGGGAAGAGGAAGGGAAATGTTATATTTATTTTTAATAACCTATGTAAAGAATTGTTTGAACCATATATAATAAGTTAGAAAAAGGGCTCAAGAGAGAGATTCAGAGAATGTCACCATCTTGCTACTCAGATAAAGTAATTTGTGCTTGACCTGGGCAAGAAAAGTTGTTTCAGTTCTATTAGACATAAAATACAAGCATAAATTTTACCCATGCGTGTAAAAATATACTCTGTTTGCAGTCAGTGCTTCCAAAGACAGATCTACTGACCCATCATTGCCTATAAGTTTAAGGATACGTAAAGTAGACTCTCGTTGCATAACTGCATTTTCATGTAATTGCTTTCTTGCTTCATGTTTGCTACCGTCTTTATTGTCTACATTTGCCTATAATGAGAATTGGTCCCCTAGTTGGGTTAAAACTCTGAGGTAGTTACTATAAGTATAGCTAAGCCTACAACCACCTATAATCCATTTTTATACTATTTCTTGTTTATTTTCTTTAAAATTGTTATAATTACGTTTTACACATTCTAAATTGCTTTTTGCAATACTACCCCAGTCCAGTTTCTTCTCCAAAGTATTGGCTGCCGATGTGTTCCAACCTAAGTTCCAAGATGGAAGCTGATCCTAAGTTATGACAAAAATTAGGATGAGGTGACAAATATATAAGGAAAAGAAAGATAAGAGGTGGACAAAGAAAGAATGAAGTTGGGATTGTTCACAGATAAAATAGAATAAAATTTCCCTACCCACCATAGTAAGTTTTAAATGGCTGATGGGTTCTACACAATGCTTCTCAAAGATGAACTTTTCAGCCCATTTTGTTTATATCTTGTATTTTAACACTAGCATTGAATTATGGATCCTTTCAGCTATCTTAATTATGCCAGTTCATGGTTATTGGTGAAAATGGGACTTTTTCAAAGGTAGGTTTTTTCCCTGTATCCAAAAATAGGGAAGATTCACAGAGCCTTACAATAGCATTGGAAACAGGGAGAGGATGAGTGAACTCAGAAGCTGATCACTAAGTCTTACAGTCTTGCCTAATTTTAAAGGTCCTTTCCATCTGCTGAAGGATGCTGTCCAGTTGAGCAATGCAGGATGACTGAGGTTAATGGGAGAAGAAGAAATGAATAGGATAAGGAGAGGAAGCACATTTCTTTGGATCCCTCTGGGGTTCCACGGTTCCTGAGCTAGTTAGAAGTGGTGGAGTTCAGTCCTGTGCTCCCTCTCCCCTGCGTGCTGAAGGAGTGATCCCAGGGCAGCTTTGGTTTGTGTGCTCAGCATAGGAGCCCCTTATTGTCCTCCCTACAGAACCGTGGCTCAGGCGTCTGCAGTGCAACGGCCTTGGAAGCCAGCAGCAGGGTTTTGCATGAGTGTATCAATAAGCGTCATGCGATGGCATTCGACACAAAGCGTTCGGTTTTCTTGTTAATGTGTCGGGTGATGGCTGTTTCCAAAAGCTGCATGAGCTGTGAGGAAAGGCATGAAGTTCTAAATGCACGAAAAAGTGTAAAATTGCATGGCACCAGCAAAAACAACTCATAAAAGACTCATGCTGTTCTAAACAGCAAGTGCTTCTAGCCCACTCTTTCCCCCCAAACCTTCTAAAAGTACCCAGCTGTGAGTGCTTTTAATGAGAGTCTAAAGCCTAAATTTAAAATAAAGATATTAAATTTATGATTTGAAATCACTTTTAAAAAGATAGCATGGCCAGTAATGCTGAAAACTCCTATTATGTGGGGCAGCTAAAAAGGAACTGCTGAACCCCTCCTAAGAGTTTTTCTTGTTTGTTGTTAATGCCTGGCATCCTTTATCTGACTCTTGGCACTGCTCTTCATTATCTATTCTTTTTGTATTTTGATCTAACTGAATTAATATTTACCTTTCTTTTGAAATCTGTGTTCATCTGTTCTAATGTTCTGTGGACATCTTAGGTATTGCAGAATACATATTAATAATATTTTTGAAGTCCTGCAGTGGCACAATAGCAGATTTATGTGTTTGATATCCTAGTGTTTCAGACAGACTCATGTAGACAGAATGTTTTTCCACAGCCACCAAATCATCAAGAGATTAGCCCCAAACCCATTTTTGTGTGAAACCTGCACATGGTGACAAAAATATAACAGGAATAGAAAGTTGATTAAGGGACTGCATAATTACCCAGCAGTATCCAGTATGATCTCTTTATAAAAGCTACTAAAATATACTTTTAAAGTACTAAAAATAGACTTGGCTAAATTTCCTTGGCATTTCTCTATAGTAATCCTAAAAGTGTATGGAAATGTGACTTCTTTGTCCCTAAACAATCTGGCCTGTTTATAATAGTTTTTGTGATTTTTTTAGTATTCTAAAGGTATGTCAGCTACATCTTCAGATTTCAAAAAGCATCCTGGAAAAAACACTGTTCTGCACAGTGAATACCAGAAATGTCTGTGTTCTGTGCACAAGGGCTGAGCTAGGGTGCAGACCTGGTGTTTGGGATTTAAACACTTTGGCAGTGTCTCTGGTGCCATTTCACACTGGAGAAGGGAGCTCTTCCAGCCTATTCATGGGTCCTTTGAGCCAGACTGCTTTAAAGGTGTGCATTTAATGGACCCAGAGGCCCCAAATATATTTCACAGAGCATTGTGCAGAATGGAGAAGAGGAAAGAAAGATGTGGCCTATGGGCTGTGCAAATATCCCCTAGAAAGTCTGAGTCTTTTATCTGTCAGGAGAAACAGTGATTTTTTTTTTTTAAAGTTTAATATTGATAAGTGTAACTGGCCTTTGAAGTAGCTGTTGAGTCAATACGTGGCTCTAGATATAATTCAGGGGCTTTGTTCTTCTCCCCACTTCATATAGCAAAAAATGGGAACGGGAACGATCATTTGAATAATGTATGGGGGATTATAATGATATATACAATTAAAATTCTGTATTAGAATATACACTTGAACAGAATCCTTCTTTTAGTGTTCATCTTCACTACTGATTAAACGAACTACTGACGTGCACATTTTAGTTTCAGGACCTGCCATACTCATCTCGGATCCAATGCATTGTGTGTTTTCCTATCTATGAATGTACACTGTGATACCTCAGGTCCATTTTTATACTTTTCTACCATTCTTTTAGGCTTTGATTTAGAATTATATAAAAGCAGTACAGTCAATGTTCATGTAAGCATTAATAAAATGTTTCTGGTTCTGTATTTATTTAGAATTGCATAACACTTTTTTATGAAGGTCAGACACCAGAAATATGGTTTCCCATCTGAAGACGCTCCCATTGTTTTCATACATTCCAAAGAAGCTGTTAAACAGTTTACCATAATATTTAAAGATACACCAGCTATAACTATTGATGGAAGAGCTAGTTAGGATGCAGGTGGTGAAAAACATTGTGTTCTCTCTCCTTGTTGATCCTGTTTCAAGTAGCAAGTAAGTAAACCTCAGCAGATTTTATTATTGGGGGTAGCCCAAAGTAACTGGAAGTTTTTGCAAGGTACTACCCTGCTTTGTCACAAGCTGAGTAATAGCAGGACATAATAGCAGGACATAATGCCATTTAAGAAGTCATTCCTGATTCTCTTCAATATTTAAGACATTCCAGTGCTTATCAGCTGCAAATAAGAAGCCATTGGAAAGCATATGGCATCTGTTGCACACCAGACCGTGCATTTCAGTACCAGGGAAATTGCAAAACTAAGGGAGGAGCCTGGACATAAAAGCCTCTTTTTCCCACCTATAGCAGATGGTCAGATTTCTAATTTAAAATTTTGTTGGAGTTTTGGCATACTGCCATCTGACTCCACAGCTGCAACAGTGCAATAACTCTGTCACCTCTCTCAGAAAATGTTTCTTGAGAGTAAATTTAATGCCTAGCGAAGTGTTGAATTTACAGCTGCCGGGAACAGAATATAATATGTAAGAGATGGCCATGAGGCCCTGCTGATTTCCCTTACCTGGTTACAAGTGAGGTTGTGTTTATATGAAACTGTTGTGATCAGCATTAGGGAATTGGAGGGAAGATGTTTCCAGTTATTTGTTTTCACAGGCCTTTCAGTAATCCTGTGTACGAAGAATCGATCAGCAGTGTCAGTGGAGATCTTGCCCGAAGAGCTTGACTGAGGTTATGGAAAACATTCATAATCATTATCATTGCAGGAAGACCGTTTTCTGAAAGTTTTTGTTTTGCCTCAGCTCTGTCAGTCTCTATTAACATTGAAAATGCTGGTGCAGATGGGCAGTGGTAATGTCGAATCCCTCACCAAGTGTTCGACCCATCTATCCCCTCAGTTATTCAGCTGAAGATGGTGGCCCACCCCTGCAGAGCTGCCAGGACAGTTTTCAGGAGTAGCACTGAACGGGTATTTGTGGCATGGGAAATGCTTTACTGATTTTCTCTGGGGAAGGCAAGGCAGACTCTTCCAGACAGAGAATGGGTGTCAGGCACTACTAACTTGAATCAGACTTGAAATTTCATTCTGGAATTAAGATCTTCCTATCCTGTGACCACAACCTGTGAAGTCTGATCTGTAGTCTCTCTAGTGTGGAGGTTATGCAGACATGAAATCTACTTTTTTTCTTCAGAAATTTGTGTATAACTTTGGCAGGCTCTTCCACTTTTGCAAAGTTAGGAATAAGATTTATGACAGGTTTACAGTTTTCAGATCTTGCTAGAAGTCCGAAACCTTTGTTGCCCCCATCATCTTCTGATGACAGGTAATGTGCTGACATTTTTGGAAAATGTCAGTTGGATATTCTAGATACAGCAGGTTTCTCCCCATGTTCATTCAGCCTTGAGCTACACTCATAGCTGAGCCTTGCAGGAGTGGCTTCTCTTACAATGTATCCAAGGAATGGATCAGCTCCTGAAAGTCTCGGTTGCCTGGAAAGAGAGAGGGTGCGAGATGAGGTGTCTCCAGGAGAAAACTGGTCCTGAGTGCACAGGGACACTGCCTGCTCTGGAGGAGACCAGGTAAGTTGGAGCTGCAAGCATAGGTCCTTTTCCTCACACCCTTGCAAAGACGGCGTCTTTTCTGAAGAATAGTATCTGTATTTCATTTGAGCCAAACTTACCCTCTTCTTTGCCCCCCTGTCCCACTGTCCCTTGGGCAAAGCACAGCTCAAAAGCTTGTTCAGGCTGCTCCATTTTTTCATGTGCTGCTGCACAAGGGCCAACCCCCTACAGTGTTGTGTTCCTGAACAAACAAGAGTTTTTCCCAGTGGGGCTATGAGACACGCTTCTGGATTTGCATGGCACTGTCTGCATTAGGCTCTATCACAGCAGCACAGTTTGAATTCTGAGCAGTGATTATCAGCTATTTGAATACAGCAAATGAGTCCTGCAAGCTGCATTAATACATCAACATAACTCTTTAGTTAGCATTAGTAGCCTTAGCGAGTTAGTATTCATTTTTTTCTCGCACTTTTTAAATTAATCAACATGTACTGCCTAAATCTTTTTGTGTCTGCTCCATTTTTGGTGATCACAGTGATTTTCTAGCTGTGGTATTGAAAATATTTCTATTAAAGGGAAGGTGATGAGAGTGACAAAAGATAATCTTGTAGCAAAACAATTGGACAGGGACAAGTTCTGTTGTGGCAACCTGCCTTGGCCTTGTGTTGTTACCTTGGATAATTCCTTCTCTCCACGTATGCTTTTCTTCCTCATTCACATCCACTGAAATGGAAATTATATTATCTAATTTTTATCACAATTTGTACGACTTCCGTGCTTATGCTGTAAGTGATGGATGGGTCCTCACCCATGCCTTTCAGAAGGGAGATCTGATCTTCACTGCAGCCTCTAGGTATTTCACATAGCTGCTAATGATGGTAACTGGGAGCAATGAGTAATATCTAAAATTTAAGCTATTTGAAGTCACATTTTAGAATTCTGCTATGAAATGGTCTTGCAGACAGCAGCATTTTCCCTGTAGAGAGTGAATAATTAAGATTAAAACACTATCTGACAACTTTTTGTCAGATATTTCCTGCTGCTTTCAAGAGAAAGTTTCAAATCTGGGAAATAAACAGTGCTTTAAAATATTTCTGCACTCTGTAATTCTACACATTTGTAACCAATAGATGGAAGCCCTAGTCAAGTTAATTGTTATTTGCGTAAAAATCAGATGCTCAAAAAATTACTTGTGTCCTTGATCCTACAAGCACTTAAGGACATTCTTTGTCTTGCACATGATCAGTTCCATTTAGCTTATTTAGATATCACAAATGCTCAAGGTTAAGCCTCTGCGCAGGCATTTATAGGATTGGAGCCTCGAGTTATGTATGCCAAATGGCAAAACACCTTTTCAAATCGACTTGTTCCTTATTGAACACTGTTTTGTAGGAAACAGTATTTTTCTAGAAAATTCACTGAAAGACACCTGTTTTTCTTGTAGCTGAGAAATTCAAGGATTTTCCATTCCAGAGAGTTTTCTTCTTCTGTTTTTTTAACCCTAAAGGAAAAATGTTGTGATAAATGAAAATGTAGAAGGGAAGGAGTAGTAGCATAGGAGCCAACAATGAACACTGAAAATATTTTTTACTGAAAATATGGGGTTTGAATGTATGTATATATATTTCTCATTTTTAAAATATTTCTCTTTTTTTCCCCCAAGAAACATACAATTTCTGACAATCATTTATAATGTGTGTAATATGCAGAGCATGTGTAATAACCCAAGTTGTGCAGTACAGTCTGTGTCAGTGCTGTGTTGCTTTATCCATGAAAACCTAGCGGTTCCCTCTAAGTGCTTTCCATTATACTTGGGATGTAGTTAATTTTAAATAAAACCTGGAGGGCTGTTCCACAGCTGTGAACACAGTTTCTGTGGAGCTTTTAAGGACCAAGACTCAGCTGCTCTCTGATACTGAAACCACAAGAAGAATGAGGGAAAGAGAAAGTGGTGAGGTTAATGAGTAGTTATAATTGGCCTTGATTTCCCCCCAAATGTCTTTAAAATGAAGTAAAACAAACAACAAGAATCCAAGCAACTTCCATAGCTTTCCTTAGAGGAAAGTGTCGATCCACCTACAGAGCTCATTTCTCTCTTCATGCTAGGACTTCCAGAGCACTGAATTCAAACACAGGTTGACGTGACCTTGAGAGTGAAGAAAATGTATGGACTTTGTGGCAAATGGACATACTTCTGATGTGATCAGGTTTCTGCTGACTTCAGCACTTGTTTCAACAATGACAAAAATCCTTGTGATTCAGGCCCTTTTAACGCTTCCCTTACTGTTGCTCACAGAGACGAAGGCTCCCTTCTCGGACTGCAGCCTGGAGCTCTGAGGGCAGTGTCAGAGAGGGGAGATGACCGACATGGTTACAGGAAGGCTACGTCTTCTTGGCATCATAGCGCTGCTCACACCAGGGCTTGTTTTTCTTCTGGTGTAGAAGAAATGAAGGAGGAGCAGAGAAGAGAAGGAGCTTGGGTTTTAGCACCAGGGCGAGGTAGATCCATCAGCCATCCATCCCCCACCTGCATGCAGATATTGTAATTCTGGAGACCCGATAGAACATGACACCTCTATTCCAGCTCTTAAGCTGGCAAGCTGGTCCCTGGACAATATGCCTTTGAATTTTGTGCATGGAATGGGGTCAGAATTTGACCAATATTATTTTGCAATTTAGAAATCAGCTTGAGTTACATACGTCACCTGCAAGTCAAAGAAGAAATTCCCTGCAATGTTTATGGAAGATAATTAGTTGCTTTAGTGTTCATTTTTACCACCATTTTACTTGGCTTCAGGTTCTTCAGGAGTATAAATGAGGGCTCTGCTGTTTCAGTGTCTGAAGAGCTTGCCACTCCTCTACAGGCTTAGGGAAGTAACAGTCAGATTGACTTCATGAACAAGACTGAAGAGTTCACCTTGGTTTGTAGCTGGCATTGAAAGATTTCTTCAGGACAAGGATTCATTAGCCAAAGCTAGAGCTTCCATGGGAGCGCTGTGCTTGCTTGATGTGTTCTTATGTGGGCAGTGATGCTAGAAAGTGTGTGAAGCTCCCCAGCTTGGGGGGCAGGGGAGAGGAGAGACAGAAGACCCTTAGCAAATTGCTTGCAGATGTTTTGGTTATTTGACCATCTACTCTGCAAACTGAGAGACAGAGCAAGAGAGCAAGGGAACATTAAGGGAACAAGGACAAATAGCATTTTCCCATTGACTGTAATTGCACATGCTGCACAACTGTCGAGACTTAACAGTATAATTTACCCAAATGAAAAATTTCCTAGTAGTCCCATTAGTTGTCAAAGGCTGGTGAAGTGTAAGAGCACCATTTTTAAAGTTAACCTACCAGAATAAATCCATTTGTATAGGCATTAGCATTCAGCAGCACCAGTTATCCAATATCCTGAAAGTCCATGTGTTTATAAGATCCAAGACTAAATTTCTGAGTCTCAGTATGGCAAGGACCATGACAGCACCATGAGTGGGAAAGAGTCAATAAGAGCCACTTATTTGCATGTGTTTGTGAAAAGAAATACGTCACATGTATTTGTGTTCTTGTTGCATGAGCTTTGTCCTGATGTCGTGGTTTTAATCCCAGCTGGAGATTAAGCACTGTGCAGCCACTCGCTAAACCCCCTCTCAATTCCCTCCCAAGCCCCAGTGGAATGTGGAGGAGAATCAAAGTAAAACTTGAATGTTGAGATAAGAACAGTTCAATAATTGAAAATAGAGTAAAATAAAGCAATAATGGTAAATAATAATGATAATAAAAAGGGAAAAAACAAGTGATGCACAATGCAATTACTCACCACTCACTGACTGATGCCAGACCTCCCTTCCTGAACCCAGATCAGCCACCCTTCCAGTAACTCCCCCCAGTTTATATACTGGGCATGATACTCTAAGGTGTGGAATATCCCTTTGGTCAGTTTGGGTGACCTGTCCCAGCTGTGCTCCCTCACAATTTCTTTTGTGCACCTCCTCAGTGGCAGAGCATGGGACAAAGAAGAAAATGTCCTCAACTTGGGATAAACCCAACAAAACCCCAAAACATCAGTGTATTACCAACATCGTTCTCATTCTGAATCCGAAACAGCACTGTAACAGCTACTGAGAAGAAATTAACCCTACCCTAGCTGAAACCAGGACAACATGCCCTCAATTCCTCCAACTGGCAGTGGAGACATTAGACCCTTTTTCTCCAAGCAGCCACTGATTTTCCATTAGCTTGTAGGAAGATCAGTGTCCCAGGCCTCTCCTGCTGTCAGATTTGCTTGGAATTGCCCAGTGAGTGCAAAAGTTATAGGAACAAACCAACCTGTCTGGAAAGTTGCAGCTCCTGCATAGCCTTGGTTTCCTTAGAGACTGAAGATTGATAATATATGTTGTAATCAATCTTGCTGTAAATTTGCTATAGAAGCGTGTTCCTTTTCTAATATTTTATTTTAATTTTATGTAAAAATATGCAATGGCATCCTAACTTTTTTATAACGGCCTTGCATAATCATAGTCAATAATTTTTTGTAGTAAGACATGTGCTGCTTTGTAAGCAAGTTTTGAAGTCAGTGTCCTGGATAGCTGCTGGCAGAGAAGCACACCAGACCCAGGTCCTGAAGGCCAGATTGCTGTGCTGCCTGACCTTGACACAGAAGTGTTTGTGAGAGAGAAAATCATTCTGGGTTCCCACCACATCTTTCCCTGTCTCCAAACAACTGCACAGCTTTGTACCATTTGGTGACATGGTCGCCTACAGATTATACAGAATTTCTGAAATATTTTCAAAGCTTTTAATAGAAGAAAAAAGATGCCTTAACTTTCTCTGCAAGTACGTTTTTTTTCCTTGATGGAAACAGAAATGTACCATCGGCTGCACCCAATATTTTGATGGAGCTGTCATACAAACATTCGTCACTATGGCACTTTTCCTTACTTTTTTCACACTGAATAGAGTTAGTCTCAGGCACACTAGCAATGTGAATATTGCAGTGTGGGAGACTCTCAGGTTCAAAGCCAGTCTTGTTACCTTGCTGTGTGAGTGCTAGTTGTTAAAAATTGCTGTGGTTTCCTATTGTGTACAAGAATACTAATTGCTTTAGCAGCATGTATGCATTCAGTTTTCCTCTGTTCAAAAAGTAGACTATGGTGATTTGAAATGTAAAAGTATAATCATCCTAGATAAATTGGACAGCACTTAAGCAATCAAAAGCTAATGCAGTCTTGTAAAAGTAGTTTTAGGGAAATATTTCAAGCTTTATTCACTCAGATAGCGTTTTCAAGAGCCAAAGCACAGCTTTATTTTTTCTTTCTGCACAATTGAGCATTAAATATTCCATTGAGAAACAGCAAAACAGGTTTTGATGTCCTCTAATACTGCCTAAGATTGTTTTCAAAAGAGCAGATTTGCCATCAGCCACACAAGGCATCCATCAATTGACCAATTTTAAAAAATGTGGGAGTATCTGCATGCTGTTAGATTATAGTTGTCTATATTTTTTTAGGATAAATTCATTTTAATGATTTTGGTTTGTTTGGGTTTTTTTGGTTTTTTTTTTCCATATAACCTCATGGCTGTCCCAATGAATTGTTTTCTTTTAATTCAAGTGTGAAAGAAAATTATACCGTACCGTGAAAAGGACATTTAAATGACTTTTAAGTGGCTTAATTATTTAAAGCTTACATTTGTTTTAGATTTTCTTGTGTTACATTTTCCTTTTCCTCCTTTTCTTCTCTGATTGCCTTTATTTAAAAATTCTTTTTGTTGTTCTTCTCTTTCCACTCTCCACATTCTTAATTTCTTTTTTTTTTTTTTTTTGCTAAACTGTCACCTCAAGTCAGTGGCAACAGCCATCTTCAAAAGGGATATGCACTGTCTGAAGGGCATCCTCCTTCTTCCTGAATTATTTCCCAGTAGTTTGTCTTATTGTCTGTTTTCTTTTCCAAAAAACATAATTTTTAATTTGAGCAAGATAGTATGACCCATTCTGTCTTGTTTTGCCTTGTCTGACACAAGCAAGTATTATTTATTTGGACAAGTAATTGCTAATTTTGTCTGAGGGGCTTGTCTGCTCTCTTTTTCTTCACCCATAACCTATGACAATTTCTGAGAAGAAAATCAGCAGACATAAACTCCACAATGCAAATTATTGTGATTTACATAATCCACGACTGCTGAAACAGAATAATAAAATGCTCTGGGAAACCTAATGCAGAAGTTGTTTAGTTACCAAATAAATGGTAATCTTGGGTTTTGTCAACGATATACACTTGCTTGGGAAGCTCATGGTTCCAACGTTTTAATAATATTTTGTTCTCTAACCGATGAAGCAAGAAAAGCCACTTGCTCCTTTGGTTGTAGTGCTAAAGCCAGCAATGTCTCAAGGAGGGCAACAAGGATTGTGAAGGGTCTGGATGGGAAGCCACGCGAGGAGTGGCTGAGGTCACTTGATCTGTTCAGCCTGGGGAAGGGGAGACTGAGGGGAGACCTCCTCGTGGTCTGCAGCTTCCTCACAAGGGGAAGCAGAGGGGCAGGCACTGATCTCTTCTCTCTGGTGAGCAGTGACAGGACCTGATGGAAAGCCAGGAAGCTGTGTCAGGCGAGGCTTAGGTATTTTTGAGGTATTTTTCCTAGTATATAGCTTTCCTAGATATTAGGAAGTTCCCAAAATTATGCTTTCTGTTCAGAGCCTGGGTGAAACAGCTCTGTAAGCATTTGCATGACTTCCTGCAGGAATGGCTGTTCTGGATGTACTTTGCAAAGCTGTGGGATGGGGCTGAGCTTGTAGATTAGGACACGTAAATGTAAATGTTTATGTATGGATGTGTGCATGTGAGCCAAGTGTCTGAACCAATGTCAGAGTCACTGCAGGTGATGGAAATCTGAAGTGACTGAAGCCACTGCCAGATGGGATGCTCGTATGTCTGCATGGGGTCGGTAGGATTTACAGAACTGTGCAGTTTTGTTCTGAACTGGCAGCAGGAGGTGAGCAGAGGTATTCCAGGGACATCTAAAATACTTCCCTGGAGAATCTTTTTTGCAGTGCCACTCAAACTCGCCTGGTTGAAGTGGGCAGGCTCTCCTTGGGAAGCATGGGGGCAGAGGCCTGGCTCTGGGTATCATCTTTGTTGTGTGGCAAAGGGTGTGACTGGCAGGTAAAGCTTTATTCGTAAGTTTGATTTAAAACTCAGGTTATTACTGTACTTGTCATGTAAGCACCTCAGCTTTATAATTCCCTTTATAAGGGAAAGATATTGTTGGGTGGTTTTTTCTCCCATTAATTTCTCCATTCATTTATAAATAATTTGGCAAAACCAAAAAAAAAGCCAGTGATTTGCCCAAGCCAATTCAAAGTCATAAGATTGACTCACAAAACTGAGCAGGTTATAGGTTTTCTGTTAATTAGATTTTGCCGCCTTTGACTCTATTTTGTGGTCCTGAGAGCTCATCCAGTCATAACATCACTATCTCCAGTGGACTTTGTGGGCTCTAACATATCCTTACTCAACATAATTTCTCCTGAGCCCTTTTCCAATCCAATGTTGACTCAACTCAACTGCTCTTACAACTTTGGGGGTTCTATTAAGCTGTAGAGTTACAGACTCTTTACGAGCTCTCCCAGGTCTGTCTGTGTATATGTGTCTATATATGATCTCCATGAGAGGTTGTACATCCTAATCTAAAGTTTGGCTTCACAAAGAGCAAACTGTTTAGAGGACAGAAAAGCCTTGCCTTTTCCCTCTAATGCAAATTTTTCCCTCTAATGCAAAGTTGCTTCCCCTTTTTTACCAAACCCACAGGCCAAGAGCAAAAGGCAACAAGGGGTCCTGGCACCTCTACTGGTTGGAACCTTACCCACAGAAAGGGAAAACAGGCAGGCAGGCAGGCAGAGAGAGTTTTTTTCTCAGGCACAGCTGCAATATTCACATGCTCACTTTCATGTGGGAAAGGTATTTTTTGGTTCCTTATATCCATTCATCATTACTATGTACTGTTGCCAACCCCAGGAGAAACATGAGTTTTGAAAAAGCAAAGCGAACAGATTTGCCCATCTTAGATTTTACTTTATTCTTGAGGTATCCAGATAGAAACAACATGTTTGATGTACTTAAAGCTACAAATTCGATTTCATCTTCAGGTTCAGCATTTTGACACATGTAATTTACCTTATAACAAGAGCCTCAGAGCAACGCATTTTGAGGTCACAGGCAAAAAGCCAATCTACGGCTACTTGTATTGAGCTGTACTTCAAATTCTCTGAAAGGAGTCAAAATGGAGAAGGCTTTCCTCATTTTTAGTGATGTAACAAATTATCACAAAGTGAATTCTTTTCAACAGAGAAAAAAGACAAACCCAGAAGACCTTGCTATGGGTCTTTGCAAGCTGCTCTGTGCCAATCAGCCCTCGCACAACCAGGAAGTGTATTGGCTGAACAGATACTAGCAAATAATTTTTAATACCTCATTTCAGGTCTTTGGAGATTAATTTTATCATAAATTTGGAAGCCTGATTTAATTGTGCTAATTATATTTTCTCTTGGGAATTGATGGATTACTACCTAGCATATTCTCACTGTGCGTGATGAATCACACTGAAGCTTTCCCTTATTTATACCTGCTGAAAGTCAAAGAAATGAGTTGCAATAGGCATTAAAGAGACATGCAAGAAATTACCCTAAACCATTTGCTACATGTTCTTGCTCCTCTCATGGATCTGTTCTCATGATGATGATTCTGTTCTTCTGGAAATAAGCACAGAAACTCAGTTTTAATTCTCTGTCTGTGGGGAATTCACTGAAAAGAGAGCACATTTCAGACATGCAAGACATCTACAGTTCCACTTCACATCACTCTATTAACATCCATCCACATGTATTCATTTTTGAACTGAATGCTGTGTGTGCGGAAGTAATTATAGCCACCACACTTCCCAGCATTTGTGATTCCATCAGACGTAATCGTGCACGTCGGAGGCTTGATTTTGCTGCTTCTGGAATGTGCCACTGAATGGAATAAGGGATTAGGTGACATCCTGTCATAGAATAAAGTTCATCTGTCATGTTCAAGTGCCAGTCACCAGGAAATCTTGTCTTTTGTACAACTTTGGAGAAACGTGTTGTCTCCTGGTCTCTGCATGACCTTTCCTGCTCAGTGTTCTTTTGATGCCATAAAGCTTATAATCAGTATTTATCATTTATGGGAAAAGAAAAACAGTCCATGCCTAAAACAAAGTAACCATTAAAAGCACAGTGTGCTTTCTGTCCTCTTTATTCCTCCTCTGGAATCAAAAAAAAACCCCTAAAGTCTTTTTATCTTGGGGTGAGGGAAGTTCACAAGGGCTGATTCTGCACCCCCATCTTCATATCCTTTCTCACAGTTTTGCTCTGAAATCTTTCCCTTTCTCTCTGGCTTTTGCTGGTAGAGCAATAACTAAGCTAGGAACAAGCACATCTCGAGTTCAGCCTTGATGCTGAACTGCTATCTGGCCTCTCTTTCTGAGCCCACCACGTCCTCCCCCTCTGCAAAAAAGTGAGGTCCCTTGCCCACCACTGTGGGGAAGGGGCTCCTTTCTGGATGTTTGTGTGCCCTCTCCACACTGGGGGACACCAACGTTGAGGAAAAGTCTGCACCACACTGCTTAGGCAGTTGGACATTGTGCATACTCCCAGAGATTCGAGCAGGAGTTGCAGCTGCCAAGGCGTTTCTTCTGCCGGTCGGGGGCACGGGGTAGGATGTTGCAAAGCACCGAGTCCAGCGTGCTCAGTTGAGCGTTGAGAAGGGGGGACCAGCATCTCATTATTTTCCTGACCTGATAAACACAGCATTTTGAAAGCAGCTCATGCTCTAATTTGACTGTATGGTTACTCCTTTTAAGAATTGCATTTTCTCAAATGTGCTGTCACCTAAAGGTGGACCCTTCTTTCAGATATGACAGTCATTTCCCCTTAATTAATTTTGATAGTTTGTTCATCTTCATGGAACAGATCTTCATGAGGAGAAAGAAAGGTACATTTCCTTCAGAAGCGAGTTATGAACACATTAAATTGAAAAGCTGCAATGCTCTGTCACATTAACTTGGTCCCTACAACGCAGCAGTCATGCTTGATAAACGGCGACATTAAGAATAACATTAGAGAACACAGGCACAGGGTTGTGATGGCAACCAGGATACCTATCTGCCCATTGTTGCACACATTGCCCTCCTCATTTATGCCTTTGGGAGTGACGGACCCATAGGGGGAAAAGAATCAATATGTTTCTCAATTTTTTCTCATCGTTGACAAAAAAAATGTAGATTATAACTGGACTTTACATTGAGCTGTAATCCTGTAACTTCAGTGCTATAAAAAATACATAATTATGCTATGTTAAATATAGAAGCATGTGGCGAAAATGGTAAAATTTATTACAGTAATTATTGTATATTTATTTATATAAACTATATATGCGGGCGTATAATGTTACATAAACACATAGGAGCAGTTTTCCGGGGTGTCTATCACTGTCATACCAAAGTGCTGATACTGCTGTGAGGAGGATGCTGATTGCCTATTTAAGACTCTAAGTGGTAGCGAGGATTATTTTCTTCTGCTTTTGACCTACCTTTCCCCATTTCTGAATGGCTGGCGTTCAGTTCTTTCTTTAAGCCAGTTTTCTGGATAGGGCTTGCTTATTAAAAGTCACAGGCATTCTTTTAAATCACACTGCTGTCAGTGAATCTCTTTAGTGGATCATACTTGCTATAGAGTCCTGAAGGTTTCTGGCTTGAACCGTAGGACTGACATCTTTGAATGATATTCTCTGATTTCACCGCACACTTAACAGTGTCAGGGGATTTTTCCAGAGTCCTTGGTGTTATTTGCACATTTTCTTTGGAATCAATAGTACCAGCACTGTTCCCGCACAGCCTGATGAGGTCACATTTAGGCACACACTGACCACTTCCATTATCCCACCTGTGCTTTCTTTTGCTCTCTCTCCTATATCTAGTTCAAATCAAATACTTATTTCAAAAGGATATATTTATTCTCTTTTAAATCTAGCCTTGGATTGTGATGTCCAAAAGGAGCTTGAAGCCAGTTATGTGACCTTTGTGCTGGAGCTAGTGCCTGTGCAATTGGTGTGTAAAGCCCCTTGGTTTCCCTCTTGCCAGCTGTGCCTCTGCTGCGAGCTTATGGTGACAGGAGCTGTCATTTGTGCTTCATATTTTTATGCAGGAGCTAAGACACAGATCTCTGGTTCATTACTCTGGCTCCTGCAGTGCAAGCAAATTATAATAGTTTAAACACAGTTGAGTTTATTTCTAGTCTGGAGGATAACTGTGTGGCCATGGCAGAGACTGGAAAACCAGGCAGAGAAATTCTGATGGTTTAGCTTTTCTACTTTCTCAGGACCTTTGTGGAAAGTAAAGCAAAAGAGGTAGCAGGTGAGAAACGTGGCCTATAACCTGTGTAAAGCTCCTGATTCCTACTAGAAACAACTTCTGTGGAGAAGGGTTTTGTACTGGGGCATCCTCATCAGGGGAAACATGGAAGAGAATTTGGGCAGTATAAACACATCCTTTCTCTGTATCTATATGTGGTGAATCAGCACTTAGCCACAACCACTCTGCCAGCCAGGCAAAGCTGCCCCTGGGGAGCAGGACCTGCCCCTGGAGAGGAGCCCAGGGGCAGGGCTGAGCCCATGCAGGGCAGCCTGGGGAGCAGCCCTGGATTTTTTCCTTTAATTTCTATGTGGGAGTAAGGCAGCAGGGGTGCTCTGAGGGTTTAAGGACAAGGCAGTCCTCAAAATTACTCATCTTACAATTTTTTCATTGTCTCCTTTTTCTATTTTTTTTTTTGCAGAGTTAAATGTAAGGGAATCTGACGTAAGAGTGTGTGATGAATCGTCATGTAAATATGGAGGAGTGTGCAAGGAAGAGGGCGATGGCTTGAAATGTGCGTGTCAGTTCCAGGTAAGGGCTGCTCACCTTTTCGTTTGCTGTTTCTGACAAATCTTTCAGGTGTATTGAAGTATTTGTAGAGTGACGACTTCAAAAATTCCCCTCAGCAACAGGCTTATGGAGTCTAACTATAAACTCCTTTTTTGATGGCACTGACTGACTGAGGTAAGAGCAGGGTCACCAGTGATCATAAAGGTTGTGAATTACAACAGTGAATTAGTCCCACTCTGGAAAAAAAAAAAGATGAAAATGTCTTCTGAACTTTTAAAAAGAAGTAAATAGCAGGTTGATTTTTTTGTTGGTTTTTGAGCCTTTAGTTTACAGTTTTTACAGCTATCATGACAATTCTTCTCCCCTCCCGCCACCAACTTTTTTAGAGAAAAAGCAATACAGCAGTTCTTTCTTTTCACAGTTTATAGCCAGGACAAATGTATCAAATATTATGTAGAAGACTCACGGTAAAACTGGAAGATCTGGCGGCGTTATCAGTAAACCATGGAGTGGGCTGTCTTTCAATGTTTTAAAAATAATTGTGTGTTCTGTTTCCAATAAATAATAAATCAAGGGGAACCAGAATAGCAACAGTGTGTATATGATCTTACACTGGTTTTGAATTCCAGTGCTTCAGAGCTGGCTTTTGGTAGGGTGCTGTTCAGCTATGCCGGGGGCATTGTTCCAACTGCCTTTTAAAGGGAGTAAGAATTCTTACGAGAAGAGGCTTTTTCATCTGTCTTCAGTCTGCCTGTAACTTTTATTTATGCAAAATAGTAAAAGCAAAGCTCAGTAATGATTAAAAAAAAAAGGGAAAAGAAATACAACCCTAGGATAACCAAAGGTTTCATTTATTTTCTGTAGGTGGTAAATTTTGTGACTTCCTAATATCCTAATATCCTAATAACCATAAAAAAAAGAGAAGTAGTCCATGTGATAAAGTGTTACTTTGTTTTGAAGAGTTCCCTTTTTAGAAAGTATTGTTTTTAAATTACTTGCGTGTTTACTTGTACATCTTGAAAAATTTATTCCATACACTAGGAAAGAATTCTAAGGATGAGGAGAAGGTATTGTATTTTTCGGACATAGCAGGTTGAAATTCTTCCTGTAACTCTCAAACTTAATTGAGCTTACTCAATTTACTGCAACTAGCAGCACCAAAATATTCCGGGCAACAAACACTCAGCCCAAACTGTTAGGTTTTTCACATGTAAGACTATCTGAGAGCTAGCTAATTTTCTTCTGACATTGCAAAGCTTTGAGAGAAAAACAGACACATTTGTGTGTAGCAGTTCAGCTGAAGAGGCACTGAAAGAAAGATGTGGGAATGTCAGCCTGTTCTTCCAGAAGTGTGTTTCCTATTCATCACAGAGCTGGATAACTGTGCCACTGGTCCCATACAGCAGGGCATTTCTTACGTTGTTAAAACTGCAATTTTTAGAAAAATGTACCCTAACAAGAGAGTTGCAAAATTAAATTGATCTGGGATTCAGGTTGTGGTCGGATGAGATGTCTCTGCTGGAGGCGATATCACAGAATCTATGAATATGCTGAGTTGAAAGGGACCCACAAGGGCAATCGAGTCCAGTTCCTCACCCTGCACAGGGCATCCCGAAGAGTCACACCATGTGCCTGAGAGCATTGTCCAAATGCTCCTTGAACTCTGTCAGGCTGGTGCTGTGACCACTCCCCTGGGGAGCCTGTTCCAGCACCCCACCACGCTCTGGGAGAAGAAGCTTTTCCTGATATCCAACCTCAGCTTCCCCTGACACAACTACAGGCCATTCCCTCAGGTCCTGTCACTGGTCACCACAGAGAAGAGATCAGTGCCTGCCCCTCATCTTCCCCCCACGAGGAAGTTTTAGACTGTGATGGGGTCTGCCTGACAGAGGGGTGCCTTGGGGAGCAGAGAGGCACAACTATTCACTGAACTAGGGCCAAGACTGGCACAAACTTCCTTCAGATTAGGGAAAACGGATGACAAATTTCAGTGTTGTTTGAATCAGCTATAATGTCACGGCAGCAAGGGCTCTGCAGGCTGAAAGGTCTTTTGCTGTATTTTGGATGGGTTTTACAAAACCTGAATGAAAAACTGATCAACATCTAGTGAGTGTGTTAAGAACCAGTGGGGGAGGTAAGATGGGCTGAGGAGGGGTGAGAAGAGAGAGAGACATCACAGGGCTCTTTTTCAA
Organism: Melanocharis versteri; assembly: GCA_013397845.1. NCBI lineage: Eukaryota > Metazoa > Chordata > Aves > Passeriformes > Melanocharitidae > Melanocharis > Melanocharis versteri. The sequence continues at coordinate 209,240 of VZTG01007434.1, read as the reverse complement.
TCTCAGTCAGAAAAGCTTGGAAACAATCTGTTTAATAAGATAACTGATTTAATAAGACAGAACAGGAAAAGGAGCAAAGTGACAGTGAGCAAATCCTACAACCCATTGAGATGCTGGGAACTCTGAAATCGCACAGCACTGGATGGAGCTCGGATGGATTTTTCCATGGCACACTGTGCCAAGCAGATCCTGTCCATGAAGAGATGTTCTCCCTTTTGGTCATTTGAGGTATTAGAGGACTTCCTCATAAGAAAACAACTTTACTCCTAAAGGGTGCTTGCAGGAGAACTTTTGGGTGTACTGTACCAAACCACTAAAGGTTTACCAAACTGTTGAAAAGGAATCCTTTTACTTTTCATTTTCTGTCCTCAGGACAGAAACCTGCAAACTTAAAACATCACACAGAGACTTAAGGAGAACTGAGAATTTTCTACTGGACAAAGAATTATCTATTGGAAAGTATTGTCCCCCTCAGGAGTTGCCTGTTGATTATTCTCTAGAAATGACTGTTCAGCATGGCATGTGACAGGACTGATGGGTGTGGTTGAGTGTCTGAGAGCTACTCTCTATGGGAAAGTATCACAAAACTGTTAGAAATAATTTTCAGAGCTGGCAGCATGATTTATTTCTGTCTGTACCTGCTTAGTTCATTCTCACTTGGTCATCTATGACAGGATGACAAAGGATTGGAGGGTAATACCCTTCAAAATTATGTTTTAACAGTTGAGTATTTTGACCTTTATGTATGTCAAAGCACAAAGAAACTGTTGTGGGAGAGATTCTCACTTGGAATTTGGAGAAGAAACTCTTGTACTTTTGAGTCATTTTAGCTTAACTAACGTTGTTATTTCTGCACGCATTCTCACCGGTTGAATGACACCACTTTAATCATAAACTTTGTGTGGTTAAGAAATTTGGTAGCTACTCTGTATTTTATCATTTCTTCTTGGTTTTTGTTTTTGGTTGGGTTCTCTTTACATTGGGGTGCTGAAGATGCAAAAGGGGTCCCACATTACAGTTGCCACTGCACCCCCAAACAGGGCAATATCTTCTTTTCCATGCTGTGAAGCAGAGTTTGGATCTCCAGTTCAACAGGACGTCGTGCAGCACTCTCAGATGTTAGGCAGATTGGTGGTCCCAGCATTTTAATGTGCATTATGTGTACAAGGCATTTATAATCCATCTCTCTTAGAATGTAAGAGAACAGCAAAATGCAGGTAGCTTTTGAAAAAGCTATTCTGAATGACAATTTTTCCTTTCTTCTTTTCTTTCTTTTTATTTGTATCAAATTCTACTAAATTTAAGATTTAAATTTTTCAGTGTAGTAATAGAAAAGCATTGTTATAGTTGTTGACACAGTAAAAGACCCATGATGCTCTTGAATTTAATGAGAGTGGTGATTGTTGTCCACCTCCTTTGTAAGACTGTTCTGACCAAAAAGGTCAGCAAATCTCCCCTTAAGCACTGTTCTCCTTAAATTCTCCTCTGTTCAGTTTCATCCCCCTGTGCCTAGTCATACTTTCTTGTATTATCTTGAAGAAGTTTTTTTCCTTCCTCAGTGTTTATCCTTCAAATACTTCTAGATGCCTGACATATTCCCTCTAGCCAGCACAAAGTCCCACCATAGTTATTTTGCTCTTTTAATCTTTCCTACTGAATTCCTATGTTCAGTCCATGTGGAGTTAGACTATTATTTCAGTGATCCGAGAGGAATATATTTAGTGATACTGAAAAGCTAATATATTACAAATCGTTCTTTAGCGGAAAGGGTTATAAGATGCTGTTAATAACACAACTATCTTCCTGTATATTAATATGCAGTTGAGATTAATCACTTGACTTCTGCATGACTGGGTTATTTTATAATTTCTTTTCCAGTGTCACACAAACTATATTCCGGTTTGTGGATCAAATGGAGACACTTACCAAAATGAATGCTTCCTCAGGAGGGCTGCTTGCAAGCACCAGAAAGAGATAACAATGGTATCAAGAGGACCTTGTTATTCTGGTATGTAAAGCATCACTTTGTGTCACTAATGAATGATGTTTTATGGTTAGCTCTTTAGTTTTGCCCTTAATTCCAGCAATTAAATTTTTTGTGCTTTTCATAGAATGAAATAATGTGGAAAGCCCGAGTCCTCTTTAGGAATGGAACCTTTTGCCTGACAAGAAGTCTGATATATCTTCTGATATGCTAAATGATTAATAAATAAACATTACAAGTTGAAATACTTTATCTGAGAAAATAGATTATGAATGCTTCTGTGGTGTTTATTATAGAGGAGCCTTGATATTCATCAAAAGGCTTTCAACAAATCTGGAGCAGACTCCAAATTAGCCATTTCTTTAGGACTTTTATTTTTTGGATATACAGAATTAGTGTGACGTCCTACAAGTGACACTGATCATCCTGACTGCTGCTCTACCTGTATCCAAGACATCATCTTTGACTTTGGGTCATTACATTGAAGATATGTATAGCTTACAGAATCATTCTACCTCACACTTCTAATGGACTAGCCTTTTTTGTCTTTCCACACACTTAAAGCATAGATTTTCCACATGTTTCAAGTACATGGGACAGGTTTTCACTCTCTTGAATATTGCAACATACTCTTGGGCACAGAAATTTTAGCCACCAGAGGTGTTCTGAACCTCTGGGTGGATTCAAAGCTGGTGAGACCAGACACATGGCTGGCTTTCTCAGAATGAAATTAAATGACTCAGTAGTATCAACAACTGCAACCTTTGGTACATAAATAATACACACAAAATATGAAGTCGTGGGACATCCCTCATCTTTGGATACAGAATGATTGCTCGGATTAATCTAAACAAGGTTACATCTATGTGGCAGCTGAAAGCATGACCGTGGGTCAGATGCACACTCCTTGCTAACTTTATTTTGGTTAATTTCAGTGACAATTTAGAGTTATAAGGCCTGGAGCCCACTGGTAGCTGCAGCATCTTATCTGGAAATTAGGGTAAATGCGAGTGCAGGGTACCTAGTCTAAGTCCTCACTGCTGCCAGTCCCAGTCACCTCATTTAAGTGCAGCGTCTTTCACACCAGCTGCTCTAAGGCCTTTGACAGCAGCACAGACTTATACTGAGGTCTGGCTCATGTTTAATAAGGTCCAAACCAATCTGTGTTGTTGGTCCTAATACTGAAGGAGGCACGTGTTTTGTGCCCAGCTCAGAAGCATAATTCCAGCATCCCACAGGCAGATGACTGAATCTACTGTCTTTCCCAATCTCCCACCTGTAAATTATCTCCAGATGCTGCAGAAAGAGGAAAAAAAATGCAATCTAGTTTTGGAGGACTCACATATTACTCTAACACCCAAGAAATATGAAGGTTTGAACTGAGGATGTATAAGTAAATAATATTTTTTAATTTCATGCCCAAATCATTTTAAGAAACAGGCACACGGCATGAAAGTTTCTTTTTCTCACTAAAACAAAATACTAGGATAATGTTTTAAGAACAACAAAAGGTGTTTGTTTATATATGCATTCTACCCTACTAAGAAGAAGAAATTTCAAAATGAAAAATCAATTCTTCTCAGCCTCAGTTTGCTGGCAGATAATTGCTACATTATTCAGCTAGTACGGGATTTTTTTTTCAGCCTTCCTCTCCTTTTCTTTAAGTCCTACATAAAAGCCAGGAAACGCAGCATAATTTTTTAGCACTTAGTGTAACAGATCAAGAAACGTGCTGAAACACAAGGCTCCAGAAAGTACTGGAAACACATTTGTGAAATGGAGGTTGTGATTCAGGCTGCATACTGCACTTACTCTGGTGCAACTCTAAGTGCCTCGGCAGAGCTCCACTAGAATGGTACCTGCTGCTCCCTGAGTGTCTGATGTGCTTCGGGTGGTGTGAAAATATTGGATGATAAAAGCCATCATCTGGAACCTCTCCATGCCCTGCCAAGACCGCAACATGTTTGTGCTCTTGATCTGTTACAGGTATAATGGAGAATCAGATACTCAAATTAAAGATATTTTGTAGACCTGCATTAATTTTCACTGGTTGCTTTTGAGTTTGCTATTAAAATGCTTTGTTCTAGGGCATCATTGGAAGACAAGTATAGATTCACTGGTTTCCTATCAGAGTTTTGGTTTTTCAAAGCAAAGCTTCATCCTGGTGGGATGCACCCAAGACAATAGGATGAAATTCCTCCTTAGTGTTGTAACAACTGCCTAATATTTAGAGTATATCAGACTTCTGAATCTCATACAAGAATAATATACTTCCCATTTGCTAGGGATTGATACCTTCTGTAGCTATGGCACTAGAACAGACTACACTGAGTGATTTAGTCACTAAATCATTATTCTATTTCTTGGCAGGTAATATTTTGATTAAATTTTTACAGACATAGGTGATTTGAAGCATATTTATTTATCTCCTTTGTCGGAAGACTGTCAGAGTTTCAAGATTCTAAAATAAGCAATGTTTAAAAAATAGTCAATTATAGGTTCTTTAGGAATAAACAAAATGCAAGTTTTGACATTAAAAATGGTTGTTTAGAGAAATGAAAGAGAATGTATGGCTGAAATTTTGGGTCTGCGTATACAGGTTTTAATATTGATTTTGACTGCTGCCAGATTTATATTATATGCACATGAAAATGGAACCACACAATGATGTAGTACTTGATTATACTTGCAGTTTCTCAATGAACTGTATATATTTGGAAGTCACAGTCCATTACTTTCTGTTGGGATTTCTAAGTCAAAAAAAAAAAAAAAAGAGACTAAAGCTATTTGCAGAACTAGAAACAAACACAGGAATTATTCTCTTAGGAGTGGTCTATGGAAGAGTTTGCTTGCTAAAAATTTGTTGGTGGACTGTTTGCCCTCCTGTTTGTACTTGGCAGTTTGGAGCTGTTGCCCTAAATGGGGAAGAGATGGGTTCAATTTCGTGCTAGTTTGAGTTAAAAGCCATCCCTCCTGAATGAGAGGCTGCAAGCGTTTTTGGTTTTGAGGAGTTTTTTCTGCCTCTGCACCAAAGCAGACCCACAGTACAGAAATGGCTCCTGTTCAGAAAGAACAAAAAAGGAGATTCTGACTGTAGCTGAGTGCTTACAGCATTCAGATGCTGTGTCTGATCCAAATCCTTCTTTGTGCATTTTATCCATAAACTCCTTCATGGATAAAAGCAGCTCACAGCAGAAGCCTGTATATTTGTGTATTAGCATATTTTTATAGAATCATGGAATGGTTTCGTTTGGAAGGGACTTTAAAGATAATCCAGCTCCCACCTCACAGCCCTGGGTAGAGATATCTTCCACTAGACCAAGTTGCTCAGAGCTCCATCCAACCTGACCTTGAACACTTCGAGGGAAAAGCCACCTACTTGGAAAAGGGTGGTAAAGTAAAGATAGAGGTCAATCACTCCTTCTCTAATTACTGACCAGTGGCTGGGGGAATGCTGTTTGTGCCCAGCATCTTCACTTTTTTGAGCATCTTTCTGGTCAGATCTTGGTGCATGGAGACAACTTTTGAAAACCCTGAATTCATTAAGGGCCTGAAAAGAGCAGGACTGCTTGTCCAAGTAAGCTGGAAAAAAAATGCTACTCTTTTAACCAGCAGCTGCCTGGGAAAATCTAGCCAAGGCTCAGGAAAAGAAAAAAAAGCAGGAACACCAGCTTAGTTTAGCATGGTTACCCTGGAGACAGGAGTCCTAGCACAGCTCCCAGGGAAAAGTTGAAAATGATACAGTGTTATAGAGGATGACACTTTCTTTTTTTTTTTAATCCTTTTTTGAGAACTGAAAGTCCAGAGACATGGAAATGAATCTATCCTGCTGCTATGATGTCCTGCCAAATGGACTTCATGTATATCAAGCTGATGATCTATAGAGATGGGCATCAACTCTATGATTTACAGGGGGCTTTCTGTGTGTGTGGTGGTACCTGCCCTGCCCCACGCACACAGGATTTAGCCAGAGCCCCTCATGCTGGGGCTGAGCAGCATTTCTCACCTCAGGGGAAAGCAGTCAGACAGTGAGAGCTGGAAATAAAAACACGGAAAAAGTCAAGCTTCTTTGAGACATTTTACCCTTTGCCTTTCACATGAATTACATGGTGAACTTGCTCATATTTGTATGTCAGCTTCCTCTCCCCCAAAACAGCTTATGACACAATTTCACCACCACAAATAAGCCTATATATTAACTCATATAAGTAAATTATACTCCTTCAAATTTCTTAATGAAGCAATACCGCATCATAAGGCATATTTCTCAGTGACTCAACAATGATGTTTTATATGGAATTGCCCGTTTTGTCAGTAAAGTGGGTCACTATCGATGGAAAAAGAAACCTTCTGGATTTTGTGTTAATTTCTGTAAGGTAATAATTTCGTGTTAGACACCAAATAGTGGTATAGGAAGAAAAAAGGAAAATTAAGGTGAAAGAAAAACAAATCTCTATTCCTGATACTCCATGTGACAGGAGATTATTTTTAATGTGTGAAGTGACCCAGTAACGTGGAATTTCACACTTTCATCCACGCACTAGAGGGAATTATTCTTAGAAATATAGCTCCTTAAAGAAAAGCAGGGGAGGGAACTGAGCAAACAGGGGGTTTGTTTTTTCCTCTGATGTGAACAACGACCTCATGTATGGAAGTAAGATTCCCACTCTTCTCTCTGTCTGGCCTCCTTCTTCCTTCAGTTTTTTGCAAATAAATTCAGCTGCCTTCTCCATCACCAAAGCAGGCACAAAAGGGGAGATGTGGGATGAGCAGAATGCGTGCTTTGCTCCTCTCCTCAGCTTCCAGAGAAGCTTATCTAATGGGAATGGGGAACAATTCACTGACTGTAGTTGCCATTCCATTCTCTCCTCTCCTCCTCCTTTGAGCAAGAAGGACAGGAAGTTTTGTGACTCAGAACATGTGTCCAAGGGCTTGTCTTTACTGCCGTGCTAGCTGAAGCCAGTGCTGAGCGCTGCCCAGCGGGATGCGCATGCAAAACCCCTGAACAGCTCCGTAGCGCTCTGAAGTAGAGTTAGTTGGCCGGGGGTGGTGAAGAAGCTCAAGCCCTGCTGACACGTGAACCGCTAATGCAAATGGGATCCAGTTGAAAACTGTCACTCATCTGATGCTAATCCAGTCAGTCAAATGTCAGTGAAGTAACTATGCCATTAGAGTATCTTTATACGAAGTGATTGACTCAGGTGAGAGAAGCTATTTTGTCATTAGATGGCTTCAATCAACTTTGCTTCGAGGACTAGTTGTCTTCTGGAGGTACTTCTGCAGTCAGGTGATTTATGTGTTACTCCTTGAAGTACCACTCCCAGGGCCAGAGGGTAAGGAAAAATAAACATTCCAAAAATCGGACTTTGTACTCTTCATCTCTTTTGGGTTTAACAAAGTTTAATCTCTAACAGTTGAAAAGAGGCTAAGAAAGCAATTTAGTTTCAGTATTGAATAATGCTGTTCCTTGAGTAACATCTTGACAGGGAAGAGAGAGACTAGGGCACAGTGAGTATGGACAAACCATGTTAAAGGATGCCAGACCTTATGTGGGATGTCTGTTTTTACAGCTGGCTCATGAAATGTAACATCTGTGTAATGTTTTACAGTGACAAGTTCCTGAACAAACAGCTGCTCCTGGAGCAATATTTTCATTTGTTTTCTTTTTTTTTTTCTCCCCCTCTGTTTCTTTTTCAGATAATGGCTCTGGGTCAGGAGAAGGAGGTGAGTACCAAACTGCACTTATATTTGCTTTTGGTCTTTCTTTTAAACTAATGTGTGTCAGTTTTATACACATATATATACACATGGCTACTGTATACCACATGAATTGAGGGAAAATTATGGCACTTGAAATAAGCTTTAAGGTTGCAGTGTTATTGGACCATCTCAGAACAGTACTGGTAGAGGAATAGGTTGTAGTGTGCATTTCACCAATACTGTTCTTTCAGATTTGACCTATAGAATTTTTCATTTACAAGCAATGTAGTGCAATATTTAGGTCCCTATTTCACCCTACTTCCCTATTTCTCTCCAGAAAATGTCAATTCACAATAAATTTTTTACCATTTTTTCCTTGCATTGATTTCCTTAGTGTCTAAAACATCTAGTTGTTACCTCATCCTTGGTCAAGCTTATCGTATAAAATACATAACAATTGCATTATGACATCTTTTTATATAAAGTTTTTTACTAAAGTATTTTTCTGTTCAAAGCTGTATATTCAAAGAGGGGATGTAGCACAGTTGGTAGTAGAAATGTTCCCATCTTTCAACACATCTTAATCTTCTTCCAAGGATTAAAATAAAAAATTATCTTAATTCTATCTTTGATACTACTAACAAGAATACATACAGAATGAAAAATATGAGACACAGATATATATACAGGCACAGAAAAACTGTTTTGCTTTTAGCCTTTGGTAGTATTAAGAAGATGTTGCATTTCATACTGATGGGACTGAGTTTTGAAGTACTGTAAATCTTGTATCTCTACATGAAAATGTGTTTTTATGGAAAACCACCTATGGCATCACTGTGTAGCTAAATGTAACAGTTAACTTTTTAAAAACCAGGAGCTAGCTCACTCTTTTTTCCTGTATGGAGGTGAAGGGGAGACATTTCCCTCCCCCTTAATAAGCTGCTATCAGTAAATTCATGGGCTGTTGCTGGCACAGGGCCATTCTCACCCTTGTTTCCTTTTGGGGAAGTGTCTGAGGGAACAATTTTCTGCTCAAACACTTCCTCTTTTTACCTCCACAGGTGACTTTTCTGATGCTTCACACTCTTTCCCCAGCTCTGTTTGCTTCTCCTTTCCCCTTTGTTATCCAGCCTGTTATTCCATTACAGCTGCTCCCTGCAAGCCAAGCTGTCAGGCCTTGGTACTGCTATGCAGTTCTTCTAGCAGACAGATGACAGTAATTTAGTCCATGTTTCACTTTTAGTTTTAGAGCCGTTTTAGAAAAGTTTGAATGCCGTTGCGATTACTTGGGTTTGGTTTTTTTTCAGTATTTTCTAACTGCATACAAAAATCCCGGTTAAAGTCCCTTGTAAATGTTACTGTGTTTGTCTGGAAGAGATTGGCAGCTGACTGATGAATGTCAGGATTCTTTGGGTAACTTTATGAGCACTTTGGACAAACGTAGGCCATAACATGCTATGTTTTGCTGGCTGCTCACTGAAGAGATGAAAGGTGCATGTTCAAATATACTCGTTGCTCGATGTGGGGCAGGGGGCTGATCCCAAATCCACCTGTGGGGGTAAGAGAGACCCAGAAGGGTTTCCCTTTGTCATTGCTGTTGTTTTTGTTCTCACTTGGAATGTTCATTGAGCCTGGGACAAAGAGAGGAAGAGATGGGGAGGAAGGATTCGTGCTATGGAAAGGCTTTGTTAGCTGGGGCTCAGCATGCCAGTGCATTTAAATTATTTATGCAGAATAGAATGCCATCGGCTCAGGAGGTTTGGTGGTCCCTCGATACCTTGCAGTAGCAGTTGGTGCATTGTCTTGGGAGGTGGAATATGTAGATTCAGTTCACTTCAGGCAGAAAAAATTGAGTCTGGTTCTCTTGGCCCCAGGTGAGTTTCTGCACTGCCTGGGTATTGAATTAAGAAGGAGCAATGTACCCACTCTGTCCTCCAGCAGTTTTGTGACATTAGCCCTTCATTTATTGGGGTTTCTTCTGAGTGCCTTTGGGCCAACCGAAATGTTCCTTCTTCTCTTCAGCATGAAAACAGTTGGGTTTAGTTCTTAATTTTAGGTTAAGAAAAAGGAAATTTAAACAATGAGAAATTGAAAATCCTGCTTGGCTCTTCTTCCTTTTTTAAAATTCATCAAGGCTATTTGTGACACATTGAATTATTTCTGTCCCTGTGCGCTTTTCTCTCCAAACTGGGTGTTGGGTAATACTTTTGTGGGACAGTTGGTTAGTCTTCTGCATGTTGAGTCACTTTCTGTGTCTGAAAGCAATCCTTCAAAGGATGGAATGCACTGTTGCTTTGGTTATTGAACTCTGCTCTGGCTGAAAATTCAAGGATACTTTTATATCTGGAACTTGTTTTTTTCCATAATTCAAGTAGCTGTAAAGGTGTTGCATGAAAACATTAAAACGTGAAAAGACTTACTACAAACTAAGGAAATTTAGAAGCAAAACCAAACTTTTAGAAGAGTGATGGACCTATTGAGGATGGAGATGCATTGTTTGGAATCCAGACAAGAAAGGATGGGAACCCAGGCAGAGGGTGACCTGCAGGGTAGAGGTGCTCCACGGAGCCCTCCACAGTCCTGCCTCTCTGGTTATTTCAGCTGTGGGACTGTCGCTGCAGAACTGCATCCTGGCCCAGCCTTCTCCATTTTCTTTTGGAGGAAGTCTGGATATACTGAGATATAATAATCACCCATTCACCCATGCTGGAATGTTTGATCTCATACTCTTGGATAAGGGTGCTCAAATGGGAACTTAATTCCCTGGGGCGCCTCTGTGCCCTACGTGTTAGGTACAGCTGCTGCTCGGAAGCACGAGGAAGCTTCAATGGGGGTGGAAAAATGCAAGGATAAGTGAGAGAGAACCAGCAAGCAAGCAAGCACACTAGCTTAGAGACTTGCGTTTCCTCCCTAAGATCTGCACTTCCAGATGTTAATCACAGAATCGGTGTTTGCTATGTTTCTCAAACATGCAATTAGTGTGATTGTGTATGCACCAGTGGTGCTTGCACACACGGAATGGATGAGCACAGCTGCTTGTGTGCATTCAGGAAGCATTGCAAGTGCTGTGCAGATGCACTGTTTGCTGGTGGATTTTTAACTTTGAAAGGAAGTACTGGGAAAGCATCCGAGTTGTGCTCTTCAGATGCTATAGCTCTGCCTGAGACAGTCTCCACTGCTGAAATTAGCTGTTGGCCTCATGTTTAGCTAAGATTTGTGCTACTGATTCACACTGTTCTTTTTCATTACCTGCATTTCATTGCAGAACAATCTCATTAATGATTCTGAAACATGACTTCGTGCAGATTCCCCCTCCTACTCCCAAATTGTATGATGTTAATGCATTCATTTCTTCATTAAAAAAAAAAAAAAAAGGAAAAGAAAGTAGATTTAGAAACAGTTGAAAAATCCATAAAAGTCCTCTTCCTCAAAGATTGTTTCAGACAATATCTTGCCTTGGAAGTTATCATATGCTACAACAAAAAACAACTATAGACCATGGAACTACTGGTTCAGGTTCTCCACAAATCATGTTTAGTGTTACAAAGACACTAGACTTTAGGAAAAGAATTAGGAGTGGGAGAATTTTTTCAGTATGCCTGAATGAGATGAAGTAATATAATTTTTAAGGATGACACAATTGTCTAGTTGCCCTCTGATATTCTGAATGAGCTATTTCCATTTTCTGTGCTCTGTTAGCATTGAGTTATAATAAAATTACCCATTTTTCTAATTTCAGAAGTCTGAAATTCCAATTAGCCTAATAAAAATTGTAGTTACGAAACAAAGCAGTTGGTCGCTTGTGGCAATGGGTATCCTGAGCCACTTCTAAGAGGAGTATATGATTGTTAATTCAGAAATGAGAGAAATTTCAAAAACCTCACAACTCTACCATTATGTTTCACCCCTACAGAAGGCAATGTCAGAAAGCAGAGACTCAGACTTGCCTAGCTAGGGTCATGGCTGAAGATGGTGGGGTCCTTTAAATTTGCATCTAAGACGTGGGCTTCTCTCTGTATTCTCGTATGAATCATTCTGCAATTTCCCTGTTCTGAAGAATACAGTCACAAATTTAGGCCCTTTGTTTAATCAATGTTTTGTTAGAGTTTGAGGCAGAACTGGAGAAGGGTCAGGTACAGGCTCAGTTTTGTGTTCATCTCTGCATCTCTGTAAATTGCTACGCTATTTGACCTGCTGGATTTATTTCCACAACTTGTAGATTGGGGCATGAAAAATGATTCTCGGGCTGTCACATGTACATAAAAAGGTAGATTGCCAACTCGCAGCTGTGGTGTTGACTTTGTGATATAGTAAGGCCTTTGCAAGAATGTGTTGAAAACCATCAGCATTTGTCACACACACCACGAAATAGCTAACAAATGGTAAAGGCTTTTCAAGCCAGCCTCTCAGAAACAAGTCACCATCCTAGAAGAAGCAGGTTCTGTGCTCCGGTAATCAACCAACAAGGGTGAGATTTCTAAGTGTCCTACTATGCCCATAACATTAATTTTTAATTCATTTTGTTCAGTGTTTGTCTGTGTACCTGAGCAAAATGCCCTTTCGATATTAAAAAAAGTTGTAATGGTAGTTAGACAGATGGCACCCAATCATTTCAGGCTTTTAAGCTAAGGAAATAACATGCTTGCAATACATATAGCTAAGTTAATTATTATTAAAATAATTTGTTTTGAATTTCTAATCCCTCTGAAATTTAATAGCTGAAGTATCTTGTGATGAACATCTAGCAGATTGCATTTAGTAATTAATAAATTGATATACAGTGTGTGCTTTTTAGCAGGCTGCCATCTGTTCCTTCCCCTCACTGGGGACAACACTTATCCAGTAATTGTCACACAGTCAGGGTGGAATAAACACACACAATTTAGAGCCTTGGATATTTTCTATTTTAATTTGTAATAGTGCTACCGATTTGTCTTAATGTATTTTAATATGACTTGCAGAAACTTGATGGTGATTAGCACCCTGGATAGGAGGTGGCATCGTGTCTTTCAACTATTTCTATAATGGTGTGTGACTTAGAAAGATTTAAGTGCGGATTCCATCACGTGGCTTGTCACTGAGTATCACTTTAGCTTCAAATAGCCCTATTTATTTCTGTCAAGATCCTACTTGATGTAGGTAAAATTAACACTGAAATAAAGCAAGCAAGAATTGCTGTTTTTTCAGGAAAGGTTCATAAAGGCAGAGGCAAGGGCCCTAAAAGTTCAGGCATTCTGTTGGTGGAGACTTATTCTAAGCAGGTTTTTCAGGGGTGCTGGAGCATGCTTGGAAGGATGCTGGAGCCAGAGGTACATGCAGACAGATTCCTTTTCCTTCTTGCACAGGATAGGTAGCAAATGAGGACGGATTCATCTCATATACCCTGCACTGGGCCTGCAGAAAGGGGTTCAGTGTGTTCATGAAATTGTGGGACACCTCCCTTGGCATCTGGTGACTTTCATGTCCTCTGTTTTCCACCATCATCTAGTCATGCTTATTTTCCCTGGTGCTTACTCTGAAGCTGTTGCATCTTCCTCTGGAGAAAAAGGAGTCAGCTGCATTTGAAGCAGGGCACTGGAATGAATGGGTACTCGAGTTCTCTAATGAGAGGTTTCTGCAGTGTGAAAGCTGATGCAGTCTTGCAATATGCCAGCTTTTCCCACCATTATCCATGGTGTCATATGCCCAGAAGCAAACCAGAAGTTCCAGCTCTCAGGTGTGTGAAATCTCTAACACCTCACGAGGGTAGTGCTGGTAGGGAGCCTTACAGTGCACGTCCTCACGCCCTTTGCTTTTAAGTGTACACGTTGTCATTGTCACCAGCACTGGGCAAGCCAATCGCCTTGGCTGGGTTGTGATTAGGGAATTAATCTTCAAACTCCCCTCCTCCAGGCACCTCAGTCATAAGTAGACCCAGCATCCTCCTGTTAAGCCTGTAATGCCTGTTCTTGCAAGATCCAATCCCAGAGGCTGGTGCCTCTACTGAAGCATGCTTGAAGCAGGAAAAGGATCTTTCAGCCAGGTATAGATCTCTGCTGTACCCAGCCAGGCTTTGCTTCTAAGCCAGCTGGGTAGTTGGATGAGAGAGCAGGACCTTCCACACTGCCAAATATTGCTTTTGCATACGATCCAGCAGCGTGGTCAAGAGAACTCGAGACATCAGTTGCCAAATTTTGGGAGAGCTAAGGGTAGTGTTGCACTTGCTTTAAATATATACTCACAGACAAAAAGACCAGGTTTGCAGCTTTGTTTCAAATTATGGGAACAATCTCCATTTTAACTAAGTGCGTCATTAAAGTTGCCCTAAAAGTTAATGGAATGTAGGATAAGTCACTAAGCTCTGGAGTGAATTGCAGTCCTTAATGTGCGATTCTATGGACTGTGGTATTTTGAGAGGAATTTCCAGTGCTAGCCATACTGAGGGAATCACAGATCACAGGGTGGGGGTTCTTCTGTACTTCAGGTTGCAGAAGAGCGTTTGCTGTGGCCCTTCCTATTTTTCCAAAATCTTTTTGAGATTAGTTGATCCCATGAGATGCAGTAAAAATCATTATGATCCCGAACCAGTTAGGAATTGGTTTCCAGAGGGGCTTTCCTAGACAAAGGAATTCTATCTGTACATGGCTGCCGAGGGTTTGCGGCTCCCCCTTCTTCACTGAGAACAGTGATAAATACAAATATACAACATAGCTCCCTTTCCAAGCCATGCCTTAGGGCAGACCAAACTTCACCTTGACACAGATGGATGCTTTTGCTTCAAGCCTGATTGAAAGCCCTCAGCAGAAACCCGGCCACATTACCATTGTAGGAACACACAAATGAGTTGCTGAGGGAAGCAATTTACTGCTGCCCAGTTCCTCTAGAGCTGCTGTCCATTGGCAGGCTCCTACCCTGCAGCTCCTGAGATACAGCTGGCTGTCTTCTGCAGAGGAATAATGACTCGAGGAGAAGTGTTAGGGAGCACAGCTCAGAGAGACAACTGGGAGTCGCTGATCCTATCTTTGTGCCGAGTTTCTTTTGAAGGACAGAGCATTAATGAGGCACTGCCCTGAAACATGTAAGGAAGCTGAAAAGAGAGGGAAAATGAGCTTTCACTCAACATCAAATTAATACGTCAAGAACGGAATTAATCAAGATACCAACAAAACCAAGAGGAAGAAATTCTGTGATCATCTATACATCAATATTAGAAGCTCGCATAATAAACAAGAGGAGCTTGAATTGCTCATTTGGGAGCGTATTTTGACCTAATTCTTATTACTGAAACCTGCTGGGAAGATCTGATTGATTGGAATATTAAAATTAATGCCTACAACCTATGTAGGAACAATCGGATGGGGGGAGAAAGGAGAAGGGAGAGGCAATCTGTCAAGGCATATATTGCCTATTTGAAGATGTTTACACCAGAGAAACATGTTCTCAGATATTAATAGGTTAACATATTTTAACAGTATACAGGTGTACAGGTCTGCTACTAATTCAGGTTGAAAAACAATAGTCACCTACTCTGTATCGGTGGGAAAAGCTGTGTTTTCTTGAAGGACTTGTCTGGGGTCCAGCCAAGACAATGTTGATTTTTGCAGTAGCCAGAAGGGGGCATGGCCAGGACCCAGAAGTTATTCTGTACCAGCTCACATAATTGCTGGGGGCGGGGGAAAGGGAGTTTTTTCCAGAAGGAATGTCTCTTTTCTGGTCAGGGCAGCATGGCTGCAGTCAAGTTGGGCTTTGTAGTGAGCATTTTAGCACAATAATCACTCTCTCTTATGTGCACTTTTGTTATTAATATTGTTTGCTGTTACTGTTCATTTTCTTACCTCATTGCTGTCTCTAGTAAATTGTTCCTGCCTCAGCCCATGGGTTTTACCTTCTGTGCCTCCAATTTGCCACACCATCTCACCACAGGGACAAAAGGGAGGGGAGAGCAGAGCCAGAGAGCAGCACATGGTTTGGAGATTCTTGCTGGGGACACCGAATGGGGAGTACCATTCCTAAACCACAACAGGACTTTGGTCTATATTCTATGCAGTATCTAATGCTGCTACTACTAAAACATGATGCAGCTAGTAGTGAAAGTTGCTTCTGAAAATTGTAGGTGACCTATATACATAAAGTCCAGCAAGTTCTGATCAAGAAAAAAACAAAAGTCACACATTTTTAAAAACAAACCTAATTTTAAAAGGTAGAGAAAGCAATTTTAGGATGGGGGAAAAGGAGAGAAAGGGAATTTTACATCAAATAATATATAGAAACAATGAACAAGTAGGTGTGGGCTATGTTTCTGAAAATAAAAAATTGTTGGGGCATTCACAGGGAGCAGAACCAGAGCTCAAGAGGAAGGGTGTGTACGTTGCATGTGCATGTGTGCGTGTGTGGTATGTGTTACTTCTTTTGCTCCATTGCAAAATTGAAATGCTAATAGTGCAGCAGTAAAAGTGCTCAGTAAAGCATTCTGGTTGCATTTGTAGTCAAGTCAGATAGTATAAATGGGGTATGATGAAATGTTTTCCATGCTAGTGGTACCACAGAAGGATATTAAGCACCAAATGTTGAAGAAGTATTTTGTAACCAGCAGGTCTGCCAGGTTTGCACCTGAAAGCTTTAAAAATGGGTGGTAAAGAATTCTCTAGGCTGTTGATGACTTTTCGTCTCTTTTTCTTTAGTAGAATAATAATAAATAATATACAAATATTTTCAGAAAAGATAAATGTGATGGCTGGGGGGCAACAACCTCTCATTCTGGCTCCTATGAGAAGCACAGCAGTGAAATAGAAGGTGGAAAAATCAACTGAGTACAGAATTAAGTGAGGGAAAAAATATTTAATGCCAGTCACTGTGAGTTCATGGAAAACCTTTATTGAGAAAATTACCTTTTTTTTAAACTGATTTTTCCAAGATAGTCATTTGTACAACAGAACATTGTATGTAAGCGTACCACCACAGAGCCATAACCTTTCTCAGTCAAATGTGATCTTTAATCTCATACAAGTCTAAGTAACTAGGGAGCACAACATCCACACAGTGCACATCTAACGTGCAAAAATACTGCAAATCAATAGATCATTAAATGTTAAGGAGTCGGTAGAAAATGAGTGTGTTTCTAGAGACTGTTCTTGGCCTCGTGACCCCTTCCACTGGTGACCTGGGAGCAAATCAGTCAGGACTGATTTGGTGTGGATGACAGAGAACAGGTCACTGAGCTAACAGGATGCATAAACAGGCAGGATTTTAATGTCTGAGTACAGTTATCTGTAGTGATACCTAGGACCTAGGTAATTTTTCTTCGATGTCAGGAAAACATCTCTCCTATAGACTGTTGACCCTGAAAAGGACTCATTGGGGAATAAAGTGGATAATAAAGTAAACACGATTGTCAGTGCAGTAAAAATGGTCAAAAAGTAATATGATTGCTGGATGTTTAAAGTGAAGAATGTCACAAATGGTATTTGGCTTTGATGATGACTTTTCTGGAACAATATGTCCAGCTCTTGCACCTGTAACTCCAGAAGGTGTCAGCTTGCTGGCAAAGGGCATCAAGGGTCATAAGAACATAAAAAGAAGTGGAAATGCCATGAATAAAAGCAGTGCCATTTGTTTAACTTATTCAAACCGTAGGGGATCATTTATTGGCGTGGAAAAGTGAAATCTGACTCTAAAGGACACTTTAAAATGCCAAATGTAGGCATAGGAATGTCGTACCTAGAAAGAAGGAGAAATCAAATAAGATACACCTTTGTAAAGATAAAAGCAGATGACTTTTCCTGCAACTTGATAAGAGTGGTGATAGAAGTTCTGCAGCGGGAATTTTGTTTGATGGGTATTAGTCTCTGGAAAATGCACAGCATGCTTTAGACAGAAGGCAGTTAGTTTGTGGGTCTCACCTGCACTATTCTTCATGGAAACACAGCCCCACAGGTCAGAGAGAGAGATTCCCTTCAGCCAAGATCCGGGGAAATTAGGAAGAGCTGTTGGGGATTTCTTTTTCCTGTTTGCATTTAAAGAATGCAAATCAGCTGTTTCACTGGTGGTGTTTGATTTACTGTTGCTACAGCACATAAAGCTGCTATGAGGAAAGGAACGGAATCGCTTTGATCTCCGTCCATCCGGCAGCCTTGTGCAGTCAGCTGTGCACCACCACGATACTGCAATACTTTAAGTGGATCTCGACTCCCTCTGCAGATTTCTGTGGTCCTTTTCCTTCCTTTCTAATACCTAGCTCTCCTTCATTACTTTGTTAAAAATAAAAAATAGGAGTGTCTAATGGTAGTGAAACAGTAAGAGTATCATTTATTTCTCTGTTACTTGGTGAAGACTTTTGATGTCCATGTCAACAGTAAAATTAGTGTAGATGTTTTTAGGATCAGAATATTCGAGATACTGATTTTACTTTTTAGGATACATAGCATTTCTTGTTAGGATGACTTTTTTCTTTTTATTCCTGTAGAACTAAACAAAGTAATCTGGAAAATACACCACAGCATATATGACATATGAGCATAGTCTAATCTCATAGTCAGGAATCAAAAAGGGGAAAAAATGCAAGCAGTAACCTTGCATAAGGATATCTGTAATTAAAGACTGTCACAGGAAATAGTATTTAAATCCCCAGTACCTAATATTCAAGGACATCAAAAGGGACAGGGTTTATACATTACCAGTGGCAATTAAGAGTAAATGTGACTGGGACACATGTCAATGCCAGTTATGTGCCTGGTGGAGTGGGAATAAATAAAAATGACTGAAATAAGAATAAAGGAAGAGCCAATCAATGAACATTAGTGTTTTCAGGGATGCTAAACCATCACTGGTACAATTCTACCAACCTCCAATGGACTGACTTTCGAAAAGGGAGCACTATTAAGGTTAATAGCTTCAGTATACAATAGCTTTATGTTGACAGTATTCCTGAAGGCAAATAGATTTAGGTAAGCAAAAACAGAGCTTAATTTACCAGTCATGCTTTCTGGTTTTGGTTTTTTTTTTTTTTTTTTCAGAGTATGAAGGATCTGGGACAGAAGTTCAGAGAAAACACTCAAAATGTGGAGTTTGCAAATATAGGGCTGAGTGTGATGAAGATGCAGAAAACGTCGGGTATGTAGCGTTTTCCCTAACAATATCACTGAACAAAAGGGAAAAAATGTTAAAAGAAAAGTACACGATTATCCACTTGACTATGTTTGTTCTTACTAACTGAAGCTATAGTGCTGTCCAGTAACAATGTGTTTGATAGTGTCTGTAAAGAACAAACCATCTGCAGCTGCAAGGTAGTGGGAGAAAACAACAGAGAGTTATACTGGAGAATCTTTAGCTAATATTTTTCAAACAAAGGGCCTTGATATGTTTTATCCTGCCAGCAAAACAACTCAAAAACCAAACAGGAATGCAAAATAAATACTGATTATTAAACCCCAAGATTTTTTTCTCTATGTTCTCCTTGTTCATAAAGTGTTACAGGCAGTTACTTCCATCAGTGCAAACCTTGGACCTAAACATGAAGTTGAACTGGGGACTTGAGCCAGTCAGATCTTCCAAACTCGCTGTGGCATTTGATCTCTTAGATGCACCCAGGGGGAAATGAATGAAAAATATTAATTATTGTCAAAGTTCAAAACAAATTCTCAGGAAACAAGAAGCCTTTAAAGACAATCCGTAATGCAGAAGCAAATGGACCAAATTTCCCCACTCTAGGTACTTGGTTATATTACACCCCAGCTGTCCAGGCTCGGTGTGGCTCTCAGAAAGGGCAGAGATATGAAGGAAAGGGCTTCTTCAGCCAGCCCCCTGAGGCTTTAAGGGGTTTTTAGGGAATTAAAAGAACTCCTGTCTGCTGATGGGGTTTTGTTTTCCAACAGCCTTTGTCCTGGCAGCAGCCAGCAGTATGGAATAAGCTGTACTGGGGTCTGGGCTGGTGGCAGGTACTGGGGTTGCAGCTGCAGATACAGTGCATGGAGGCGTTTGAGAGACTTGCAAATGGTACATCTTTGTGTACACAGAGGGGACAGCATCTCAGAATAACAGTGCTTGAACATCACTAATCGGAGAAAACATCACTCTCCCTTCTCTTGTCTTCCAGCTGGAATCCATTTAATGTTGAAATATGGCTTAATTGCACAAGGTTTTATTACGGGATACCAGCATGAAGATATCTCAGGCAGTAAAGCAGCTTAGCACTAATATTCAAGATGTGTATTCAAGATTAAATTGTAGAATACAAGGGAAAGCAAAATGGTTATAGTGCTCATGAATACTAGCATGATACTTCACATTTCATAAAATGCCATAGTACTGAAGCAGGCTTGCTCTTTCTAGGAGAGAGACAAATGACCTAGAGCTGTTTTTTGTAATACTAATAATCTTCTTGAATATTGCCTTGGTCTGCTTCATTTATGACTGGAAAGATGGTATAGATTTTATATATATATATATATATATATATATATATATGTTTGGTATATGCACTGACATGTGCTTTTGGCTTTGGGAAATAAATCCTGAAGCATTCAAGTTCAGTAAAAGCTTGCCTAGTCTTTCTGCATTTGTGGAGCTGGCATTCCTGCAGCTATATAGTATCTATAAGAAAATTAGGATACAGCTGAGGAGAGCGGAAGATTTTTTCCCTACATCCTACTCATATAAAATGAAATCAGGCTCCCACTTCTTGACAATAGGTGGAGAGTGCTCTTTTGCCTCTAAGATTTCTTTAATTACTCCTCATTAAAAAAATAAGTGGAAACAAGAACTTTTATGTAGAAAATGCTCAAAAGTTAGAAAATATTCCCATGTAGGTTATTTGAAATTTATTGGATAATATTTTTCAATTCTATATAAGAATGTAATATAATTTAATTTTTTTCCCAGTACCTTTGACCATTAAAACAGGTGTCAGTGATATTCACTGTTTAGACATAGATAAATCAGGCTCTGTTAGCACAGATTGCCTGCACGAAGTTGATTTTGACGAGTCACATAGCAAGTCACAAACTTGCTAAAGTGGAATATAGGAGTTGGCATATTTGTTTTCCTAAAATCATAGTCATTTATGTGGCAGAAACAAGATAGGATTGAAATCTTCTGTTTGGGAAACTTCAGTAGAGTACCCCTTGCAACTTCTTTTTACATCTAATTTTTATTGTCTTTCCTGCTGTGTTTCAGGGTGGGTTTTGACATCATAAAATTATATCATGACATGTAAATTTACTGGCAACATAAGTATCTTTCATTAGACTTGTATAAACATTGCTGGTCTGAATTATCATTTAATTCAAATTTGCACTGGATTACAAACACTATCGCCCCTAATTCTAGCAAATCCCTAATTTTCTAAAAACATTCTGGTTTGATTTTCCTTTTTAAGACATGACAATGGCCACTGGAACTTTTTTGGATAGTGTGGCAATGTCTACTGAACCACAAACAAAAAGTACATTTAGTTCTGTTCAAGTAGGTTTCTTAGGCTTGGACAGCCCTTGCTTGCACCTTGTGATGTTAAAATAGAGTGATCTACGCGATTATAGAAGGCATTTTAAAAGAATTTTGCTCCATGATAATAACTGGATGAGTTAGCTGAACTGTACCCTAATGTTTAGTAGATAATCTCAAGCCAAACTCGTGGTACATGCAGTAAACACACAGTTATGCATTTTTTTCAACCCCTTTTCCAAGCTGTGCAATCTGAGACCTTACAAACATCAGCCCCTTCTGCTCCGACTGCTCTTAAGAAGCAAAATAGTATCTGTACTCCTTATTTATCAAAGAGGAAATTAATTTATGCGTAAAATGTTTCGTGAATTGGTGGGAAGGGTGCCACACGTGACACCACATGTTGAGTGGTTTGAGGTGAATGAGCTGGCATTAATGAGGAATCCCAGGACCTGCCATGCGGCCAGCCACAATGGCCTAGGGAGCAGAATAGGCAGATTTTCTCCCAGTAATGGAAAAAATATTGCTAAAGACTATTTTATTCCCTGCAGAATGTTTTGTCTTTTGGGTCTAGAAAGCTGTGGGATCCTATGTAAAAAATGGTGGCACCTGATATTTTCAGTGAAAACTGTAGCGTGGTCCTTACAAAAGAGAAGCAGAAGCAAGACCACTTGGCATTTCCTGATTTTTTACAGTTGAACTTGCTGGTGTCTAAGCAGGTCTTTTCTTCTCAGAGCTGCACAGTGATATCATGAGGGGCAGTAGACACATGTCAAAACATGGTAAATTTCAGGCTGTCATAATGGAAAATGTTTCCAGCACGAGGGTGGTTGGACACTCCAACAGATTTCCATCCATGGAGATGGTCTGAACTTGATCAAACTAGCCCTTGGGACCAACTTCATACAGGGGCTGGGACTAGATGACCTCTACACATGTCTTAAGCCTAAATTAATCTGTGAATCTGCGTAATTACCAAGTCTTGCTGCATTTTAACAGCAAATTTAAAGATCAGTTGTACGGAGCTGAGATACACTCCATATTACAAATTAGTGATGTTAATTTTTTGTTGCTCTTAAATTGAATTTTCCCCTTTGAAAAAGTTACAGGTTCTTAGTTTTCGTGCTTGGTGTTAAAGCATTATGGCTATCTCTTGATCAAAAATGGTACAAATGCTTTTATTACACTAGGTCACACATTGTTTGAAGAAATCAGGCTTTGCACAGGGTTTTAGATTTGTATCTTCATTTTGTTTGATTTCACAGAAGCATTATCTGTCTAAACCAGAAGTGGTAACAATGCTTAGTAACCTGAATGCAAAAATATTAACGACTTTATAACTTCCACTGCCACTATGAAAAATTTCAACGTTGATTCTAGGTGGAGTGGTTGAGACACAGAAATAGAGTCTGAGGAGAGGGTCGTCATAAACAGCACACTTGAAAAATTTGTATTCAGCTATATGCAAATCAATACATTATTTTTTATCTAAACTCAGAAAGAAATCAGGTTGAGGAAGCAGCCAGAAATATATCTCTCCATATTTTTCTTCTTTTCTCATACAACTTATAAGTATTTTAAAGAGTTGTTAGTTTGTGGTCAATCTTTTCAAGGGCATAGACAATCACTTGTGGATGCACTAGTCTTAAATTGCATCAACCCGTAACACCTCATTTTCCTGAATAGTGATTTTCTGTAGGTCTGAGGTAACAGGATGCAAAGAACAGGATTCACATGAGTTGGGGGGGACTTTCTTCCCATTTAGTGACAAAACTGCAACAGTTTGTATATGTCATGGGAAAAGCTGCTGCCTGACACCATTCAGTCAGTGCCTGCCTTTCTCCTCTGACCATCAAATGATTCTCTGGCCAGAAGCTTCCTCCTCTTTGTTGAAAAGACAACATATATGCATAATGGTACAAAAGGCGTACACAAGAGGTTGGTAGACTTATACTCTTGTGTGAGAAAGTGGCCAGAAGCCCAAAAACATAAGCAGTATGAATGTGGTTGTGCGTTTTCTGCTGGAATTTTGAATTAGAGATCCAGTCGTGTTGAGAAGTGGACAAGGAGGTGGCAGCACAAAGCTTGGAGCCACCTAGAGCTGATGGGGTAAATCCTGCAGGTCACCATCACGAACATATATGGTTTGCTCTTGATACACCCTGGGGTATCCAGACTTTTTCCTTAGCACACACTGGGCTTTTCAGTTCTACTGGCTCTTAATGAAATAAACAGATCTTCCTATCAGTACACTATCAAAAGACAGGATCTCTAGAGTGTCTGGGCTCTTGCCCTGCACTGCAACTAGGGATAATTCAGTCATGTGAACTCAAGGGCTTCTCCAGGAGAGCTCTGACCATCTCCATGAAGAAAGACTTGGGCATATCTGTTCAAGGGCTGAACTTCTCTCACTTTGAAGAATAATTTCGTCATGTTCAGTCAGAATTTCTCTCCTTGCAACTTGCAGCTGTTGTCTTTCACTCCTCTTCACGCACCTCTGAGAAGAGCCTCACTCTCATCCTCTCGATAGCCCCTCTTGGGTTGTTGGTGACAGCAGTCACCTCCTTAGCCTTCTCTTCTGCAGGCTGAAGAGGTGCAGTGCCCCCAGCCATTCCTCACGCAGCCCACGCTCCGTCCCTCTACCCATCGCAGTGTCTCGCCACTGCAGCCTCTCCTCAGAGTATTTGCTGTTACTGGGGGGTCCCAAAACAGGACAGAGTGCTTCACATGGAACCTCATGAGCGCTGAATGGAGGACAAGAGTCACTTCCCTTGCTCTGTTGGTGACCCTCTTGCGATGCAGCCCCACAGCCTGCTGCTCCCCTGGACCCTCAGGTCCTTTTCTGCCGAGCTGCTTCCCTGCTGGTCCACCCACAGCCTGTGCTTTGGCTGTCCTGTGGCAGTCCTGTCGTCTTCTGACCTCTGGAGGTTCCTCCATCTTGTCAAGGTCCCGCTTGAGTGATTATCTTTTTTCTTTTCTTCTTTGATAAGGAAATCATTAACTTAAAATTAGCCTCACTGTAAAAATTCAAATTTATCGTGTTCTCAGTTTTACCTATTTTTTTTAAGAGATGAAATATGGAAATGAGATTCTGAGCACATTCAGTCTTTTTTTTTAAAAAGTGTACTATGCTGTCAAAGATATGTTTTGACTTATAATGTAGATTTTCAAGAAAGATTGACAACTGATCCCCAAGTAGACCTTTTGAGATTAACATTTTATGAGATTTACTTTGGAAAGCAAAGGTGCCTCAGCAACACATAGATTCAACTGGCCTATAATTTACATAGTGTCTATTTTCACAAAGGCCAAACCAGAATTTCAGAAGTCTTACTATTAACAGTTAGAAATGCCAGTGTGGGCATTTCTAAGTCCTAGTCTCTGCCTTATCTATATAATTTGTCCTCCAGGGAAAGATTTGGCCTATTTGAAGTTCGGCATGCAAGTTTATACTTCCCTCTTTTGACCACTTTTTCACTCATTTACCAACCTTTCTTTTTTTAATTAACTTTTTAGGGTATGATATTGTATGTAGGTATTCATAAGGAAGGGAATCTAAATCCTGTGTAAATGCAATTCACAGCTTTCTGATCCAACAGAAAAAAAAAATCCTAAGTATTTGTGTGCAAAACAAACCATTCAGACAATAGAGAAAATCAGCCTAAACACGGGATTTAAGATTGTGTCATGGGATTATGAATTATGAAAGCCTGGGTACAGGATATTCTGATATGAGTGGAATAGCATAATGGTCTTTTCACTATATTGGCTATTAAGAAGTTGAATAGATCCTAGATGGGTAATAATCCAGGTCTGGTTTTTTAATGTATGTTTTTAGTGATCTTCGCATTAGTGTGTGCCAAGTCTTTGAAGGTTCCTGTTATTTGAGAGTGGAGGGAGGTTTAGGCTGCTCTTGAGAGAGCAAACATCAGTTCACCATGTATGCCGTGAGAAACTCACTGCAGGAAAGACTAAATTTCTACAGTGGTCAGAGAGAGCCATGCCATGAAAATGAAAAAGGGAATGTAGGAATGTCTGCAAAATAGCTGAAGCTTATGGTATTCAAAGGGTGCTCTGGATTGCTGGGCAGAAGTAAAGACAGTGTGTTAGAGCCAGGCACAAAGAAGCTTTGTAGAATCAAATTCTACTTCTCTTGTGCTATAAAGAGATTTTAAAAAACACACCAAAAACCTGATGAAGATTCAACTCTAGTCAAATAGGTAGAAAAATCACTTTGAAATCCAGATTTTCTTAGTTCAGGTTTCATGGGGAAAGAATTGCACACAAGGGAAGAAGCATCAAATGAAAGGTAATCCTTCATTTGGCATGGTTATATTCCTAACTGCAATTGCAACACCCCTGCTATTTCAATTCACCTAAATTTATTCCATCCAGCATACCCTTACCCATCTGTGTGCACACACTTTGTTTTACTCTAGTGTTTCTGTTTTACATTTGTAAGCAGATGTGCCAACGAATTGGTGAGTACCTGAGAACGCTTGCTGTTGTCAGCTGCTGGGAAGGGGGAGCAAGCAGCACTCCCTGTGAGGCCAGGCCAAAAAAATACATTTCTGAGCAAATCCCAGGTAGGCATAAATGCAGCAGCCTGATCTGTCGGTTGGAAATGCCAGTCTCTCACAGTAGCCAGGCCCGCTGCACAAGTCAGTCATGCTTTTCCTTTCCTTTTTTTTCCACTCTCTTTTCTTTCAACCTACCAGGGTTTTTAAGCACGCAGAACTTCCAACAGACCACATACACCTTGAAGCCTGAAAACAAAAGGGAGCCTTGAAATGCGTTCTGATCTCTGGGGAGCTAATTAATTTACTAATAGCAGCAAGCGCTCTTGCAGCCTGAGCTTGTCACTTCGTTTTACTAAGCACGTTTTCTTTGTTACACCTAGTAGCCCCTAGAAAATGAGTTGTACATCCTCACTTCTTGCTTATTAAAACCACCCAAAAAAATCTGTTTGGTTTAATTATATCACTTTGTACTTTCTTGAAATTCAAATGCTTTTCTGTTTAACTAATGGTGTTAATGAATGATATGCATGCCACTTCTAAAAGCACATTTTCACAGCAAGCTGGTGCCTTTTTTCTTAAGGTGTCAGCTCTCTGATGAAAGGTGACAAAATTCAGGGACTTTTTCTACCCTCGTTCATCAGGAAAACATCTGAATATATCCTGTTGACTTTCCCAGGCTAAGTGAGAGAAGAGATCTGTTGAGGACATTAAGCAGGAACCTCCTCCAGCAAGACATCAATTTGGAGCATTAACTACCTGTTTAAAGCCTTTTGGTTAAAACCAATAGGAAGGTTATAGTGAAAAAATGTTTGTAGGACTCTCACTCCTTTTATTCCAGTGTAGCTTTTACAATGAGCTTTTCCAGCAAAAATTTGGAGCACTCATTCACTTCTTTCTGGTATGAAGCATCAAGCACATTCAAGATGTCCTTAATACGCAATTCTTTTAAGTGACTTTACCTTAAGAGGCTAACTTTGTTCTTCTGAATTTTACAGTTCAGGTTCACTCTCTTCCTGGGTGCCTCTCTTGTGCTTCTCCCATATGTCTCTGCTCCCCCTTCATGACCTCAAGTTTTTCCTGCCCTGCCTTTGTGAGCAGCTCTCTGCATTGTCCTTATGCTCTCTCCATGCTCTCTTCCCAGCAGGAGAGAGACTTCAGGGAACAGATTACAATATGGCACTGCAATTTTGTGTTCAGTTTCAGTCTTAGCTGTGAAGGAAAACAAAGCCCACAGTCCATGGTGCCTCTTACAGGTTCTCCTGCTTGCAAAGGCCTCTGATAAGATTTTTGCCCTTTAAGATGCCACTTTTAGCTCATTCTTACTGTCTGCTCTGTCTTCTCACATACTTTGTGTGCTTCTTGTATGGTCTGTGGCATGGTTCAGGCCCGTGGGCTCTGCTTGGCAGCCTTGAGCTTTGACTTCTGCCTGGCTTTGGCTCCCAAACTGGCTGGTGGGAGAAGCTGGCTTCTGTCAAGCAGTTGGATTTCCTGTCATCTCGGTACCAAGCTATTGTCTGCCCTCTGTAGCTCTCTGACGTCAGGATATAACATATTTTCAGTATTTCATAGTGAATTTGTTGGCAGATCTTCCAATACTTTCCTGAGCTGCTCTTCTGTTTCAGTCTGCGGTGGTCCTTTCCCCTCACAGGGACTCAGGCTCCGGTTTCGAAGTGTTTGATGTGCAGCATCAGAGCAGCAACTTGCTCTCCCACGGTTTTACCTTCCTTCACAAACCCCGAGCAGTTAAAAACAACATTCTTTTCATGTTTTCTGTCAAGAGCAGCACTCCCCATATGTCACTGCTCTCATCTCACGATTTGGCACTTCCCGCAGTCCTGACTGTATTTTTGGTCTTAGTGGAAACTGTCTGTGAGCAAGGACAAATTCACTGCGCCCTATGCAGACCCTCTGACAAGTGTAGGTTTCTAACATGTGCTCCTGGCTCCTTCTCTGCCACCCTACTGTATCTGTGGAGGCCCTTCTCCCTTCAGGGCATTGCACCCAAGCCACGTCCTCTCCTTAACTCATTCCCTTTCAGCCCTCTGAAAGGCTTCAGAGGTTTATGTTGGAATAAGAGTTTCAATTTTTTTAAAGTAGAGTCCAGAGTACATCAGTCCAGTTCAACTGTTCATTACTCCACAGTGTACTTAAACCACCTGCTTTTACATGTCAGACAGCTCTGTGAAGTAACTAACTGGCCAGGGGAAGGCTGGAAGTACCACTTGGCGTCATGGTCATAGGCAAAGAAGCAGCTAATGGCACCAGGCAGATAATCAGATACACGTGAGGGGGGTCACCATGTGAAATTTCTGTACATTGAAGAGATGGTTAGAAATAAGACTGAAACTGTTGGTCAGAAAACCAGGGTCAGGAATTCATAACCACACCTAAAGCAAGCGTCTGACAATTCTGAGAAAGTGAGCATTTAATATTAGATGTTAAAACTAAACACAGCTAAGCATGGAAACAGAAGCAGTTTCCAAGCAGCTTCAACTCTAGCCTGTAATGTCACCATGAGGAAGAAAAAGATTTTTTCAAAACTCATCTAGTTTGTCACCAGGAATGACAAAACCCAACCATAATCATGATGCTACAGACATTGGATAGTGACTACAGACAGATTTAAGGGGGAGCAAAGGTATCTGTCTGTGCACAGCCAGTGTCATACAAATGAGGACCAGCTCTCTGCTGGTTTATGTCAATAAACATGCATAACTGCTGAGCCATGAGCCTTTTATTTGTATGTAGTAAATCCTAATAAACCCCTTATTAGTCTTAACATCGTGTGGGAGCATGTAAACAAAATAGTATTTCCATCCTGGTTCTAAGGTTTACAGCCATTACCATTTCTAGTAGGAAAGATTATCATACGTTCATCGTATTGATATTTAGAGGCATCATTAGTACTTGGAAGTCGGTCCCTAAGATGTGTAGAGACTCATTATTGGAGCAGTTTTTCACTGTCAGTAGGTGCACTTAAAACCCTGTTTGCACTAGGGATGTTCTTCTGTCTAGCAACAATCTGAAGTTCACAGGCATGGAAAATTACCAGCAAAATTAGCATATTTAAATTAAGCAACAACAGGTGCTCATGGAAGAAGAGGAACAGAGAAAAGTATGCTGGCCATCTTCAGTGTTTCTGCAGCATGGAATTTGGTTCTGCTGCAGTTTTGTTACTGGCTTGAGACATACATTCCTATGTTTAATAGTTTAATTTTATGTGGAACAGTGGGAAAGAACATAAAAAACCTGGTAAGTTGGTAGCTTGGATGTTTTTTCCCCATCCTGTGACTTACAAGAGTGAATCAAGATGAAGCTAGTGGTAACTCCTGGCAGTCAGACCATGTGCCCTCTGTAGAGCTTTCTGGCAAGGAGAGGACCTTGTGCCCACTGCCACCTTCTCAGAAGGTGCAGAGGGGCTCTTCTCACACTCATGACGTTAGGAGGAGCTTGACTGAGAGCTGGACATGGTGCCCGACTTGTCCTCCCCCTCATTCTGCAGCCACACTCCTTATTTTCCCCATCCCAAAAGTGGAGATGAACTTGCAGAGCAATGTGAAACATACACTGAAGCTTTCATTTAAAAATAGAAGTGCAGTTAGAAAGCAGAATATTGATTAAAATCATAAGGGAGTGTAGGGCTTGGAAAGTTGGAAATTTTCCTGTGCCATTCACACATGTAAAATTTCAGGATTTTTTGTTAGGGCTACAAAAGTATCTAAACATGAACAGGTCATAGCCCTATCTGAGTCTTTGGCTGTCCTACCTCTGTGTAGTTAGGAACCAGCTACACGCTAGGTCTTCATTTTTCCCGCTTTCATTTTACAATCCCTAGTTGCAAATTGTGTGGAAAATGATTCACCCTAAACAACCAAAATGTTAATGGGATGCAATATGAAATAATTCAGGTTGCATAATCCTGTTTTAAATGCAACATAATAGACCTATTGTTAACTTTCAAAGGTATGAATGAAAGTCTTGCTGAAATGACACAGTTAACCAAGCATATAGAGTCTATATAGCCTTTGAAATAGAACTCTTTCTATTGCCTAACAGAAAAGAGTCCTTTTTGTTTTCCCTGTCAAGGATCCTGGCGCTGAAAAAAGTAGAATATTCTTCTGGTTTTGTTCACACTAGAGAACAAACACTACAAACTGGTATATTAACGTAGTAAATCTTCCTAGTAATGCACTACCAATTTCCAGGTGTATTCCGTGAGATTGATATCATAGTAAAACTACAAGAAACATTAATACATTTTTGAAAAGCACACTGAAGCATCTATTCGCAATTTTGTACATTCTGCTTGGAAGCCTGAGATGTCAACGGCTTCTTTAGAATCCTCATGCAGCACACTCTCCCCTCCTGGCACTGGTGTGTGTGCTAGTGTTTACTTAGGACTTAACATGACTTAATTTTTGTTTGCCAGATGTCAATTTTGTTTTGCTGTATGCTTCAATTAACAGGTGTGTATGTAACATAGACTGCAGTGGATACAGTTTTAATCCTGTATGTGCTTCTGACGGAAGTTCCTATAACAATCCGTGCTTTGTCAGGGAGGCATCATGTCTGAGGCAAGAGCAGATCGACATCAGGCACCTTGGACACTGCTCAGGTGGGATTAATTTTGGTTTTCTGGTATATGTAAGTTCTGACATAACTGGGCTTGGTAGAGCCTTCCCTTTTCCATTTTTGGTCAGAAGTCACTGATGCACTTATCAGTGAACTCACCACCTGTAGTTTTGAGTTCCCCACACTACACACGTAGTGCTGTGTTTATGTAACCTTTCTTTGGCTGCTGTTACCTGGAAAGACAGGAAAAGCTCTTGGGAAAATCCAAGCAATAATCCAACAGTTCTTACATGAGGGGGTGGTAGGAGAACAGAAGGAATATGAGTGTGTGGGAAATCTTCCTTGTTGTTGCTGTGGGCTGTGAAATGTGCTTCCAGTGTGAGTCGGGTTGGGCCCTGATTTCACAGACATAGATCCATTATTCTTAAGGGTCTTTTCCAACCTAAGTGATTCTATAATTTCCTTTTCCAGTGTTGAAATGGTCCACTGAAGCCCTCTGTCCACTGCCTTGTAGCTAATCATGTCCATAACCCTTCAGTTGTGGGGGCTTGCAGTTAGGACTTTCTCACGGGAACAACAACTTTCCACCAACTCTTTGCCAGTTACATCTAGACCTGTAACTTGGGCAGTTCCAACACCAAAACAGACTGTCACCAAAATAACCTGTGTCCATACCACAGAAAAGTTCTTAGTTCGAAACCTACAGCTTGAGGTGTGCCATGTGTTGGTCTGGACACCAGGGTTACCGGCCAGGTATCATACCAACCTGGTTGTGTGGGAGGAACAATGTGGGGGTGTCCAGTTTTACTGCAGTTTAAAATACTTCTTTGAACATTATTCTGGCTTATCAGTGATGCACACATAGTGGTCTGGAAAATATCTGTTCCTAGTAAGTAACCATGCACGTATTTATCACCTAGAAACAGATGACACAAATGCAGTTGGAAAGAAAGATGACAGCATGCAGTATCGGCCAGAAGTGAAAGGTACAGTGCAGACTTTGTGCTTTTTGGTTATGGCTTCAAAAGATGAGAAAATAGAGCATGCAAGTCCCTTCTAGTCTGCCTTACAGCTTGGATTCCTGTAACAGAGACAGACCTGTGAACAGCTTTTTTCTTACAGCGTGTTGCAAGGCTAGCAGGAGGATGTGTGTGATTTGTAAGTTTTGCCTGCTGTATTCCTCTAAGATGCCCAGCTGCTCTGTACCCTGTGCAGTGGCCACAGGATTGGACTCCCCCCAAGTGCTGTGAAAATGACATTACTGGAAGACACCAAGCTGTGACATTCCTAATGAAATAACATGGTACAAGCCTCCCTGCCATGATCCCATCTTTTCTGTTAACTTCTGGGAAAAATGGATGATTCTGTATTTGTTAGGTTGTTTCTAAATGTTTTCAGTAAACTAATATGCTGAATCACATTGGTTGAAAATGTTTCACCTACGTGAACCCTACCTTACCTTTTAATAACCTTTAATGCCTCAACCTTTTCTTCATCCCTGCTAGTCAGATGACCATACACATCGAGTATCACCCCAGTGCTTTCTTTAGACCTCCTGTTGCTAGTAACACACTTGAAAAAGCTCTTCTTGTTATCTTACACAACACTGGCCAGATTCAGTTCTAAATGAGCTTCGGCCTTTTGTGTCTTCTCCCTGCACATATGAACCACGCCTCTGTACTCTTCCTGTGAAGCCTGGCCTCGCTTCCAGAGACCATACGAATTCTTTTTCCTCTTGAGCTCCACAAAGAGTTCCCTGTTCAGTCAAGCTGGTCTTCTACCCCACTTGCTTGACTTACAATGCAGCAGAATTGTCTGCTCCTGTGCTTGGAGCACTCATGGACCCCTCCAAAGCAGATTGCCAGGGTACTCTGCTAAAGAGCTCCATGGATAGCTTAAATGGTTTTTTCTGCTGAAATCCAGGGTAGCAACGCTGGTGTCCTTTTTTCTAGTTGCACTGAAGGCTCAGCCATTGAACTCAACCATTTCACGGTCACTATGGCCAAGACAGACACCTACAATTACACCCACCATGAGTCCTCTATTCACAAATAGCAAGCCTAGGAGGGCTTGGCTCAGTGAGCACCTCTGACAAGAAGTTATTATCTCCTGCAAATGTCAAGAAGGTCCTGGTCATCACAGAAATATTTTATTCCCAGGTTACGTCTGGGAAGTTAAAAATCTCCCATAAGGACAAGGGCTAGCTGTCCAGAAATTTCTCATGATTACTTACAGAATAATTCATCAGTGCTTACATCCTGGCTGGGCACTTAGTAGTAGACATCCACTACCACATCTCCTTGTTTTCCATCCCTCTTGCCCTCACCCAGAGGCTCTCAGCCACATCAGCACTAATTGTAAGTGCTGTACAATCACCTCTCTCCTACGTGATACCTCCAACGTGTCTGCCCTGCCTGTTGCTCCTGAACAGCCTGTAGCCCTCCATTTCAACACTCCACTTGTGGGACTCATTTTACTAAATCATGCAAATACCAGTGATATTGTAGCTCTGGGAGCTGACCAGTGCCTCCATTTCACCCTGTTTGTTTCTCATACTGTGTGTGTTGGTGTTCAAGCATTTCAAATATGCTCCTGAGCTCTCCATGCTCCCAGGGACAATGCAAGTGTTCCCACTAGCACTTGGTACCCTCAGGTGATGCCATGACAGCCTGTGCCTTACCTACTGCAATGCTCTTGGTATCCCCTTCCCCCATCAATTCTAGTTTAAAGCCCTCTCCATCAGTCCCACTAGCTTACGCCCAAAAAGTCATTTTACCTCTGTTAGCTCTGGTCTTCAGTTTTTTGTCATTATACTTGTTTTGCACTCCCATGGCTGCCCTGAGTAAAGCCATCCCACCATGGCTTTCAACATTCCTTGTGTTCTTCTTGAAAAGTCATTCAGAGCCAAAAAGCTTCATATATTTTTATCTTTTCACAAATTCTCTTATTTTCACTGCATATGATGTACCACTTGGAGTGATTTAATGTCAATTTTCACTTACATTATGAAGGTATAAAAGGAACCAAATGCAATATACATCTTATTATGTAGTGTAATGAAACACCACTTTCAGTTCCTATTCCAAAGAGGTAACAGCCTTTTATTCATTGCATGCAAATTGCCCTTGAAATCTAGTTAGTGGAAAAACCATTGTATATAATTATTATTATTAATGTGTATGGCTTGTACAGTCTCACATTCAGAAAATGATGTTCACGGAGAGAGTATGCTTCATGAAAAAAGGTTGTTTTGAAATTTTTTAATGCAGTACTCAGGTCTCTTTAGATAGTGAGAGCCTGAAGTGAACTTCTTTGAATTGCTTTTTTTCT
The DNA here is from genome assembly GCA_013397845.1 of Melanocharis versteri. Classification (NCBI taxonomy): domain Eukaryota; kingdom Metazoa; phylum Chordata; class Aves; order Passeriformes; family Melanocharitidae; genus Melanocharis; species Melanocharis versteri. The sequence goes on along the minus strand of VZTG01007434.1, from coordinate 175,718 downwards.
TCCAGGATAAGAGAACCGTCTACCCTCCTATCTGTTTGCTTTTGCTTTCAGTTCCTGTGAGTTACTCTTGTTAAACCCTGTTCTCTGAATGGATAATGCCTTTCAGTCTCTAGAACGGTGACGGTCTCCTCCTGCAGTGCAAGTGGCTACCTAAAGTTACATCAGAAAGGTCTCTCTTCCCAGGTTCAGCCGGCTTGGTGGTTTTCTTGTACCAAGATGAGCATCAGGGTTTCAGTTTTTATGCATGACTCTTCCTTCTGGTGAAGTATTTGAACTCCTATACCCAGTCACTCTTTCAAGGCTCCTACACCAGTTAAATCTTTCACTTTGAAGCTCTGAAGCCATCTAGTAAGTCTCTCTGGTTAAAAATGGATTCCTGTCAAAAGGGGGGTAAATGTCTGTTTTACACTAGGAATCATCTCCTGCATTTTACATCTCCTTGCTTAATATAAGTTTTGCCTCTGACCTGTGTGTGGCTGTCTGGCCACTTTTCAGGGGATGCACCTTTCAGTTTTCCACTGGGCCTCACATTTCATATCAGTACATGTATTAAAACCAGATATGGTGCAGCTCTCTGAATATACTAATATAATTGTCTGTAGCTCATTACAAGATTTTATTTGGACCAGATATGACAGTAATTAAATTCTTGGAGAAAGAGGGAGATGATCGTTTTGGGATGAGGCATCCCCACTTTTCTCCTCTTAGACATGTCCCAACACAGTCTATTCCATCGATGCAGTGGTGGACACACTGTCAGTATTAGTCAACATTCTTCCCTTGTATCAAGTCCTCTGTATCTTCAAAACAGCCTGAATTAACAGGCTTCCTTACATCTAAAACCTCTAATAGATGGTTGGGGTTTTTTCTCCAGAACCAAATTAAAATACATTCCAGACATTTTCAGGAAAAACCTTAAACAGCAGCATATCTCTTTTTTGTCTTGTATAAATACATGCTCTTTCTTGCTCGTGTAATTTCAAATATCTGCAATGTATAAGAGATTTCTTCTTCACACTCCCTTTTGATTTATAGTCTTTTATTTTTGAAGCTATAGTCTATTGCCATGGAAATTAACACCATTCCATAATTATGCTCACATCTTAAGATCCCTGCTCTTCAGAAAAGTTCATTATGAGATACCAACTTCTGTGTTGAGGACTTCTTTACGAAAAAAATTTTTGGGGAAAAATGGTTGAAAATGAATGCAGCTTTGGATAGTTTTGGTAACATGACAGAAGCATGAAAGGTGTTAGGGCAGAAGGGACTGACTTCCTATGCTGGCCTGAGCTGGACAACAACCAAGTGCCCACCAGTTGCTTGCTCTCTCCCAGCTTCCCCCAAGACGATGGAAGAGAGACTCAGGAAAGCACACATGAAAAAACCTCAATGGTCAAGCTAAAGGCATTTTAAGAAGCAAAGGGGAGAAAAAAGAGAGGAAGAACCCCGAGTGATGCAAAAGCTGTCATTTACAATGTCCCATCAGCAGACTGATGACCAGCCAGTCTCTGAGCAACTGCCACCTTGGAAATACCAAAACTATAGTTTTTGTTGCTGAGCGTGATGTCGTGTGGTATGGGATATCCCTCTGGTCAGTTTGGGTCAGCTGTCCTGGCTGTGTCTCCTCCCAGGCTCTTTCCCACTCCCAGTCTTCTTGCTGAGGGGAGAAGCAGAGCGAGAAGCAGAGGAAATGTTGATGCTGTGCAAGCTCCCTTCAACAAGAGCCAAAACAGTGTTTTGTTACCAGTATTATTTCATCCAGAAATCTAAACCACAGCACTCTATCAGCTGCTGTGAAGGAGGTTAACTCCATCCCAGCCAAAACCAGAATGCTTCCCAAAGGAGTGGGTATTTTAAACACATTTCGATATTTTTGAGTGCTCTCTCTCTATAAAAGTGTTTCTCTGAGGAAGACTGCTATTGAAGTGTGTTTGATTTCAGCTTTAACCACCAGTGGTACCAATCAGATCTGAGCTGTATCAAGTGGTTTTCTACCCAGTAATCATAAAATGTGGTTCAGTGTCTTTCTAATCCTTTTTAGAGGGTTTTTTTTTCATCTGTTTACACATGGGAGAGAGCTCTCTGTATCTATGTATTAGCTCTTTGCCCCAGTGCTACTGACAAAGCTTCTGCTGATCTTCCTGCTTTGGTTTGTTTCTGTCATGAGCACTTTTCTCTTTTTTGAGAAACTTGTTATAAAAAGCATATTGAGATGTCTCTGAGGATCATTTTCCAGAGCAGTACATTCTAGCAAATCTCTGTAGGTGCCTCTGAAACTTCCCCCTTAAGCCTCTGCTTTATTATTCTCTGTTCCTTTATTCACTGCAAGTTTTTAAGGATATGCTATTCTTTGTCGAGAGTTTTTAATTAACATCACAGAGCCATGTATAATTGTTTATGTATATTTCTTTTCAAGACGCCAGTGATCAAAGAGAAGACATTTACATTGGAAACCACATACCTTGTTCAGAAAGCTTCAATGGTTACTGTATACATGGAAAATGTGAATTCATTTATTCCACTCAGAAGGCTTCCTGCCGGTAAGTCCTTCATGTCTCCAAAATGTGACTGAAATCACTGTAAAGCTTAATCAAAATGCTCTCTAGACATGACGACAGGATGTATCACTTTGTGATATCTAAGCAGTGGCACAGGAGTAGTATCCCTGTGCTGTGGGCAGCACCCAGCTGCCCCAGTCCCGAGGGAGATAGTGCTCAGAGGAGAGGCTCAGTTGGTCGGGTACTTCAGAACCTGAATCTCTCTGAGGTGTGTAGCCTCAGTGTTGTCTTCTTATTTTCAGCTGCTAAATCATATCCAGAGCTAAAAAAACCCAAACAAAACAGAAACACCTTAAAAAGGTCTTTGCCTTGCATGGCTTCTCTCTATGACTGTTCTTTCCCCATTGACCTCTCAGCCTGTTCTTACACTATCTGTACATTTTATTGTTCCTGTTGTAAACTCTCTCTAGAGAATCAATACCTTATTTTTAACATTTATTGCCCCTTTTCACAATAATAGGCTTCATCTAGAGAATAAAAAATTGCAAAATATTCTTTAGCCCACACCTTTTGTCTGCGGTGTAAACTAGCAACTCAGTACACTCAGTATTAAGCCCCTCAGTGTTTCCCAGAATATATGAATGTTCCTTAGCTCCTAGATAATTTTTTTCCTTTACATTTCACCAATTGGACTCTGTATCTTTGTTTTCCTCCAAAAATTATATTTATTTAAATTATTATTATTATTTAAATATATAAAAGTTTTTTATAGAAAAAGGCCACTTTGCAATAAGATGCAGTGCCCTACTTATTAGGAGGTTTCACTCCTGAGCTTTTATCTTGCAAGCTTGTGCTTTCAGATTAATGTGGCTGAAGCTGCTATAACTCTTAGCTTTCCTTTGCTTTTGAAACTTCAACAGTAAATCCATTTTCTCCCTTGATCCTTATTGATTGATGATATTTAGGTGTTTTTTGCAGTGCCAAGATTTAAGGGTTTCCAGACAGATCAGAGAGCAGGAAGCCCAAACGGCAGAGCCAGTATGGTTGTCAACTTAAGCACTTGAAAGCTTCTATTATTTATTTTACCATGCAAGACCTTTTCTTGTTTGTTTTCACCTTTCCAATAGGACTGTTTTGGTTTTCTTTTTGTCTGGAACCCAGAGAACTCAACATGGCTTTGCTTCTCTTGGGAAACTGGATGCATCCCCAACATCATCTTGATGGCCATTGGGCAACACTGTCTGATTATAGTACTCTTTTGATCTAGAACTGTATTTAACACAATTTATAATGTATTTGTCTTCAAAATATTTAAAGTAGCAGTATTTCAAGAAAAACCTTCCTGTCTGAATTAACTAATTTTTATTTCCTCAGAATTTTTTTCTGGAAGGTGCTAATATTATAGTAATTTATCAATTTATGATTCGGTGTAAATTCAATCTTTTAAATATTTATTATTACTCTAGTTAGTACTGATAGACAATGTTTTGATGAACTTAATTAGTGTACCATCCTTTAAAATTCTATTTTATAGTTACATTTACTGTTGCTACCTTCAGCTATGTATTCAAACAGTCTGAATAGTATCTCAGCACTGAGCCTAGCACAACAAACCTCACGTGGTTCCTGCCAAGAATTTGTGACTATGAGTTCTTGACCCTGAGTATCAGATCTCCTTTGGATTTTTCTTCGCTATTAAAATACTGATGGTCTCATGCTTTATGCATGTTTCTTACTGGAGCAGAGTTATTAGGGAAACAAATTGTTTATAACAGACATCAATCCACCGTAGTAATCATGTACGTCTATCAGAGAAAAAGCGCTCTCTTTCTCCAGCAAGGAAAATATAATGATGAATGCTAAGGGCAAATTGTTATTTTCAAATGCTTTCAGTTCTCACACACATCTAGCATATACATTGTTTAATTTGGTCTTCATTTCCTGGTAGCGATGTATGCGAGGGATCGGATGACCTATAAAACTGCAGAAAATATTCACACAGAGCAAATGCTGAGTTTTGCTTTCACTGGGGGCAGTGCATCTCCTTGCTTACTGTACAGCAGCCCTCCAGGACTGCCAGCAGGCAGGTGGGAGGAAGGTTTTGTAGCAGTCAGTTGCACAGTATTGAGTTTAGCAGCCTTTGCACAGATGGGATCAGGTCTGTCTCCTGCTGCCCCCCTTTGTGCAGTGCAGTTCTGCCCTGTCCTTAGGCAGGCTGTGTCAAGGACACACAGTCCAGTCCTTTAAAAAGAAATCTGGACTTCTTTATGCTAAATCAATTAATTGACTGATCAGATTATTTTGATAAATCCTTGCTGACCTCTATTGATCTTACTATTATACTAATGCTATATTGTCTTGTTATACATTAATGCAGCAGAATGCTTTAAAATCTGTTCTACTAGTTTAAGGTAGTAAACTAGTGCCTACTACTTCATCCAGCCATGATGTAGTTCTTAATACAGGCACTTCTTCTCCTGAATCTGCATTCAGTATTTCTCAGAAATAATTTCTTGCCATTTCAGTGTTTCTGAGGAAACATCTTTGAATTCCTCATGCCTCCTCTGCCTTGTTTTGCCTCCTCTGCATTAAAGCAGCTTTCACATTGATAATACTTCAACTGCTACTTTCTTTAATGAAAACAAAAGCAAAGTAACAATAAGATTTAAGTCCTCTTGACTAGCAAGGAGACCTCTTCCTTTTTGTGTCTTCTTGCATGACTACCAGCGTGTTCACTGTTCTCATTCTTCTTATATGCTTATACAGTGTTCTCTTTATTCTCTTCCTGGCTACCACCAGGCACACTTACAGTACATGGAGGGTTTTCTTTAACAAGTCTTACCGGAATTTGGTTCATGCCTGAACCAAAACCCCTTACACAGCAGCTCATGGCTGGAGAAAGTAGAGTCACAAGATTATGAACATGTAAACCCCAACTATTATCCCTGCATGCAGAGGGGGATTAGGAGCTGCATTAGCAGTTGTAGAAAGGTGTTTGGTGTAATTATTTTGTTGCTCCAAACAGAACTAATTCCTACCCTAGCACAAAGCTTTTGAATGGATGAGTCTGATTTTGAGTTGCATTCAGGCTTGTCAGATCCAGTTTACAAAAGGATTGTTGCTCTGCCCGCATGTAAGTATTCCTTCTCCAGCTGTAAAGCTGGCGGCCAATTGTGTGATTCAGTTGTCCATAGCGATGCATTCATGTCTGTCGATTCTAAAGGACAGCTGCACTAGGAGCTTGCTCAGGGTTCTAAGTGGTGGCCTTTGATTCTGCAGACTTCAGCTCAGTGTCTTGGGTGGCTCTTGCCTTTTCTTGTGCCTCAGCCTCTTTTGCCTTGAGACATGAATTGTTTCAGAGCGTGCTTGCACTGGCACATCTCCCATTGCCTGAACACGTCACTGCTCAGGAACAGCCTCTGCTGAGTTTCTCATTGATAACTGCTGCTTTGCTCAGGCGAGTTACCATTTAGAGAGCTGCTTCTCTTCTGCTTCCAGCTATTGCTCCCCCACCCCATGCCAATTATTTTGGAGTCTTCATTGAACTCTCACTTGAAGAGTTGTGAGCCATTGGGTTTTCTAACCTGACCTCCACCAAATTCTGGCTCAGCCACAAGGCAGGAAGGGGTTTGATGCTGGTCTTGTCCAGTAGATTTTGCAAGATTCCACTTGTCTAGGTTGCAGCTTGAAAAGGGGTCTTTCTTTTTCCAGGTGGATTTTAACATATATTTCAAGGTTCCCCTTCTTCTTTGTCACTTCTGTCCCATATCGACAATGGAGCTGAATGAGTTGTGCTCTCTCTGCGTTTCATGAGCACGGTTCTTGCGTTTCATTTAGCCTTGTCTACTTGTTTCACCCAGTTGCTTCATTCTTCCTAAATATTGTGCCAATATAATAATGACCCCCACATATTTATTTTGACAGATCAGGGCTTTCCCTATGCTGGTGTGTTTCCAGAGGGCCACTAGTAACCTTATCCAGAAAAAGCAGGGCATATCTACTCGCTCTGTCTCTTCTCTTGCTGCACAGACACAAACCATTCCCTAACCCAAGCCTTATCACATGTGCATCTTCTCACCAGCTCTTTTTCAGCTGGAGTCACCTTGGGTTTCTCATTTCATCTGCAAAATGACTGGGCTGCTGTCAAATTACATATTCCATTAAATATTCCTTTTCTTTTTCAGGTGTGAATCAGGATACACTGGACAGCACTGTGAAAAGACAGACTTTAGTATTCTTTATGTTGTCCCAAGTAGACAAAAGCTTACGCATGTCCTTATTGCAGCAATAATTGGAGCTGTACAGATTGCCATTATAGTTGCAATTGTCATGTGCATAACAAGGTAGGTAAAGATGAAAACAGTGAAAAATTACACATTATATGGATACACTTTTTCTGTATTTAATTATATGACACCCAACATTTTATTTGCTTAATTCCCACATAAAAGCTATGTAATGACTGAAGCAGGATGTTTCTTTGGTCACAAAAGACAGATTTCTTTAAATTCAGAAACCACCAGTGACCCTCTGAATCTCCAGACCAAACACACAGCAGAACAGATCAGCCTTGAAACACATCCAAGAGGTCAGCTAGTGTGTTAGACCTTTGCTGGAGTTACTGAAGCGTTGCTGATATTTTATGGAAGCTATGATCTCCAGTGAAATGAGAGAGGTTGACAAGATGCTGCTCCCTGTGGCACCACTGTAAATGTTGTTACACAGAGAAAGAAGTACCCCTCACACCATATACACTTTCTGAAAATTAGTGTGCAACTTAGTCCCATTATTAGATACCATAGGAACCTATCTTAAAGACACCCAAACACAGAGTTCAAGTTTCTGGGTTGTCTCAAGCTGTCACCCTGTGTAAAAACTGAGATGAGAGCCAGGGGTTCTTTTTTGATGACAGGAGATTCAGTTCTAGAACTTGAACCAGACAAGCACTGAGGTCTCTGAGATGATAGATTAAGGATGACTTAGTTACTTTATAGGTGCATGAAGTATCTAAGTCTTACACTTGGGCATCCACGCCACAGTTTGGCTTTTCCTCCTCAAATTGTCCTTCACTTTTTCAGCTCCACTTACATTGGGCTGTAAAGCATTCTGCTACTGCATGAGTGCATGGCTTCCCAAACTCAGTGATGTAGGGGGACACCCTGTGAATGAACAATACAGGCCTTTTTCCCTGTATCCCTTGTAAAGTTCAACCTAACGGACACTAGCACATGTATGAAACACCACCTGCACGTGTAAAAGAGTTACTTGGCTCATGCAATTGATGTCATTCCCTTTTTCACTCAACATCCTGCTGGCCCAAGCAGTGGTGTGGAAGGCTACGGTTCAGCTCCTCTTTCAGCCTCTGTATGACCATTCCCCAGCTCTCAGTCTCTCACATCTTGCTGCATCCCAGCAGGACTGCTCCATCGTGCATTGCCTGGCTGAGTAAGTGCCACTCCATTCAGGAGTGCTGGCTTTTGTGAATCCTTTTAGTTGTGTGCCTGGCCCCTAGAAAGGGATCACCAGATTCACCCCACAGAGAGACCTGGGTGGGCTCTGTCTCATGGGCTGCTGTGAACAGCAAGGCACCCGGATGTCCAGCACTTCAAAAGGCTGATTGATCCAGTCTCATCATCCACTGGGTTTTAAATATGAAATCTGTATAAAGTAAAGCTAATGCAATCATTCCCCATGGAACGTGTTTGCTGGATCAAGGCTGAAGGATGTAGCACCCTGCTGGTTTCAGTCTCAAGGTCAAGCAGAGCTCCCTTCTGAATGATCTGGGGTCCTACAGACATTCCCAGGTCACAGTCCAGTACTGAACAACAGGAGTGTCCCTCTGGTCAGCATGGCTTGCAGACTCCTTGCTATTATTAAGTACAGAAAATCAAGTCAGTGTGTTATTGCTAGGCTTAATTATACATGGCATATATAAAATCGGCCCTCCTTTCCTATTTCTCTCTCTTTTTTTTTCATAACAGAAAATGCCCCAAAAACAATAGAGGACGTCGGCAGAAGCAAAACCTAGGCCATTTTACTTCAGATACATCATCCAGAATGGTTTAACCTAGTGCTTTTTATACCTACATTGACCATGTGATGTACATTTTTATTATATCTTTTTTTAAAGAATGGAAATATTTATTTCAGAGGCCTTATTTTTGAACATTTTTAGTGTAACAATGTTGGTCTGTGTTCTGAAAGCATCAGCTCTAACAGCTATGGACTGTTTTAGTAACTTTACTTTTATGTTCTTGAATACAGTAGTTCATTTTCTGTGTCTGTATCACATGGTTATATAATAGACTTGTGCTTTATCCATGGAATGTAATATTTTTGGGAACACAGATTTATTCCAACAATGGTTGTAGACTAAAAAAACCCCCAACAAACCAACAAAATAAGTCCACATTACCTAACAAACAAGGCATGAACTAAAGGTAAAAATGTTTACAGCTTACTTTTCTTATGAGGAGCTAGAAAACACTGTGTTTAAATACCGTAGATATTTAAATGTTTTTGGAAGTTAGTAACTGATTTTTTAGACACTGCCTATCGCATGAACTGTGAAGCTGTGTGCTGTGTGTAGTTGTAACATATTTATAAAATGTGTGGGCTGGGTCTAAGCACTGCCATCTTCATAAATAATTCCAACAGTTTATTTTTAAAGAGGAAAATTATAAATTTCATAATTTGGGAAGTTACCTGGTAGAACAGATGGCACAGGTCCAAAAGAAGTAGGTCTTAGTAGATTTAGGTATTGTAAAAATTGGTGTTGAATAATTGAACACAAATAATTGGAATAAAGCCTACTTTATCACTGTTAAAACTGTTTTAATACTTCTTAAACTTTTTTAAAGAAAATACATGTTTTAACACCTACAATACAGATTGTATAGTGTTTGTGATTAAAATAAAAAAAAATAAAAGTGAATGAATTACTAGTGCTCTTGTATAGAGTATTTTCAAGAGCTAAAGAAGTCCATCCAAATTAGTCTGCTGGTCATAGTTATATTAATAGACTGTTAGTTGTTGTTTGAAAGATCCCAAGATAAAGTGTGAATAGGATGTGTTCAGCTGTTTTAACATGTAGTGTAGGCTTTCAGAATTTTGCATGTAGGATTTAATAATTTGTTCAATAAAAAAAAAATGCTTTCAACATTTTGAACTGGAAAAGCATGTCACAATACAACGTTTTCACTATATTGCCTCTGGTTTAGTGTGTTTATTTGTTACCCCATGGGGTAATTGCAGCAAGTTGAAGACCTGAAGTTGTTTTGCTGGAAAAAAAACAACCATGCTAATTTTCCTGAACTCTTTTTGAATTCCCTCAGAGGAAAGCACTCCGGTAACATGAAAACAAAAGTAGATCTTTAAAAATATGCAAGTTTGCTTTCCTGCTTAATTAGCAAGTTACTTAACTTTCCTGGATTAACACTAAGAACTTCATCAGTACAGAAGCGTGACCCTTTAAACGTATGTTCCTTTCCAGATATTGCTTCCTAATTTTAGGGGTTTCATGTTGCTGAAAGTATCTGAACAATCATGTGTGGATATTTTCTAGTCAGAAGTATTTGACCAAGCTCCAGGAGCGGCGTTTCACGCCCTACTTTGAGCATCGCCGGAGCCAGCTGTCGCCCTGGCTCCCTGCAACAGCGCCAGAATCGTTCTGGCAGGATCACCGAAACTTCGCCTCCCTCCAACCTGGCTGAAGGCAGGCACAATGGATCGCCGCGAAATCACCTCCGAGGCTGACAAAACACACCAAAATCGTCTCTCCAGCGTCGTCGAGGAGGAAGAAGAGCAAGATGCAGCTTACACGATTGTGACAGTCCTGGACAAAGTGGCCAACATTGTTGACAGCGTGCAGGCAAGCCAGAAAAGGATAGAGGAGAAGCACAGGGAGATGGAAAATGCCATCAAGACCATACAGATCGACATTTTAAAGCTTGCCCAGGCTCACGGCAATACAGGCTTCACGGTGAACAAGTTACTGGAGAAAACCCGCAAAGTCAGCTCCACCATGAAGGAGGTGCGGGCGCGCGTGGAGAGGCAGAGCACCAGCGTGCGGAAGGTGGAAGCAAAACAACAGGAGATGCTGAGAAAAAACAAATTCCGGGTCGTGATCTATCAGGTAACCATGAACCTAATTTCTTGTGGTGCTGTCGCTTTGCCACCTCTTTGGTGACTTCTGGTAGGTGCTGGTTAACGAAGCAAAAGCTGCAGTCTGTCCAACGTAGGAGTAATTTTATGCTTTCTTTAACACTGGTCTGTGCTCCCCAATGCCTTTCAGCGTGAACCTACTGGCAGCAGCACACAGGGTCTATTATTAGTGTGGGTAGGTTTCTGAGCCAGTCGTGTAAGATTAACTGCAGATCAGCAAGGACTATTTGCTGCCTCTCCGAAAGGTAATATGAGGCAGGCCCTGTAAATCTTGTCATACAAACCATGCCTGACATTCATCTCTGTTATTTTTTTCACCGTATTAGGTAGAAGTGCAAATAGCAAAAGTGTTTTCAGGCTCCCTGAAACACAGACTTTCTTCTAGCACTAATTTCAAAACATGGCTTGTTTAACTTGCAACATTGCCCAGGCTTTAATACTGCTTACAAATTGGGACTTTTTTCATTGTCTCAGTGTACAGCAGTATATGTACAAACTAAAGCTCAGACCCACAAACCCTTCATGACAACAAATACTCCCTTGCATGCTCTGCTTTGGAAATGGTTTAACATAGCACTGTTCTTTCAATCACTGTGGGCAAGGAAATAATACAGTTTCTTTCACTGACCTTATTCTAGGATGTTCATTGTACTTTAAAATAATTGCGCTTGAAGAGACGTTTCATGAAACAGCATGGTCTCACTTGCATCCATACAAACAGTGCAGACAGGTCTGGGGTCTTGTCAATGAGTACTGTGAAACACATTTGTCTAATGGTCTGATCCTGCCTTTGCTGGAACTTCCCAGCTTCCCAGGTCAGTAGAAACTAAGAGTGTTTGATCTTTTGCCAGAAGCATAGTTGCTCCTTTTTTAGCAGCAAGTGGCCAAAGCTTCTCTCAAATGAGCTGTATTCCTCATCAGGCGTACTTGAAAATACCACCCCTCATGAGTAACACAATGCACCCCCATCACTCAGCTTTACACCCTGGTCTTGCATCTGTTTGTACATAAATAACATCATTTGCAATGAATGGAGCTGTGTGTTTCACTGAGTTTATTCACCACCGTGTACAGCTGACAAATTCTTCTTCATAACCTAGCTTTCTTAAATAGTTCATTTTCCGCTACTGGGAAAAAATAGCTAAAAAAAGAGAAAAAGCTGAAGGTAGGGAATATTACCTCTGTAATGTTATGTTAGTACCATATACAGTCAAATTGTGCCTCCCAGATTTTCTGACTGAATGACTTACTATGGTTGTTCAGTAGAAAGTACAGGCCCAATCTGCCCTATTGTTACAATTATTGCAAGCTGCATCATCATCATGGAATAGAAAACAGGCACTTTCCCTTTTTGCTTGCAAATAATTTCCCAGCTAAAGGTAATAAATCTAGGTGACTCCCCTGGTTAATGGCATAGTGCCGTTTCATTGATGGGCCTTTACCATAATGACTGCAGCAGAATCAATGCTTTGAAAATATTTTTTCTTAAAACAGTATTCATTACGTGATGTAAATTTTTCTGCTAGCAAGACATGAGCTGTTGTTTATTTAAAAATATGGTAAAATACGGTCAAAATGGATTTACATACAGGTGTAAAGAACAGACATTTGTATTTTCAGGTATTTCATACAAAAGGTGACTCTCACAATGCATACTTTCTCCAAGAATCACCTTCAGTGGGAGTTTATGATCTCTCTGCTGGTTTTGCTGGACAAGAATGGCCTGCACCCTGTTCTGTATGTTTAATTCTTAGGTGGTACTTTTCAGGAAGGGAAACAGCATTTTTTGTTGTCTTTCTGGCTTCCTCTCCCTACAGTAGTTTAGAACTGTCAGTGAGAATATGAATGACTCTCTCCTTAACTTCCATCCCTTTTGTAAGGTAGATTGAACAACCTTTTCCCGCTTGCACGGAGGAGAGGCAGATATGTGGATCCCTCTAGGATCCTCCATTTAGTACTTTTCTGGGGAGGGATAACTGCAGTGCTGCACAAAACCTGGAACACGTTAGGTAGGCAAGAGTGCAGTGAAACTTCAAGGCACAGGTACACTTCTGAGAGTCCTTTTCACACAAGTGCAGTGATTTTCACACAGCTGATTTACACCAGGGCAGGCACACTGCTGCAGTGCCAAGACCTGAATGACTGGAGCTTGGCTAGGGTGAGTGGGAGTCTGTTAATAGCTACGGAACCAGCGTACTCCCTGCCCTATATGTTACAGATGGATATAACCAAGTTGTTTACTCTGTGGCTGTGACTGATGGCTCTTCTGTAGTGAGGTATTTTTCTGATGAACTATTTGGAACATTGCGGCAGGGCCAATGACCTGTGTGTTGCTGGCATGGAATCTGTACACGGGTGAGCACATGTGGGTTTTAGTTTTAACTTTTGCCAGACCATCAGCGTATGAAGAAAAAGGAAACACAAATTAAATACTAAAGGTTTTCTTTCAAGTGGATAGCTTTGATCTCATCACTGATGGAGGGAGTAGGCAGGTTGAAAAGGATCATTGGCTGAAGGAGATTATCCCAAGAGATCTCAGCAATGATGAAAAGAGTTGGCGATATTCTCACATTAAAAAGAGACAAAGTGATCATCCTTGAGCAGAATGATTAGGGAATTGAGAGCATTCATTTTTAGAAGGCCATGTGGTTGAGGAAAAGATTCGGTAGCAGGCAGCTCTCCTCCCTAGGCTGACTGCATGATTAAAAATGCCAGGTTACTTCAGACTTTCTAGTGAAGTCTTTGACCTTGGAGTGCTATGTGCCCTGAGACTATAGTAGGAAATAAAAAGGATGTTGTAGGTTGTACAGGTCACTGCTCATTTCTGTTCAGGTTAGTCTGAATAACCAGCTGTAAGAGCTATCATTTCTCTGAAGTCAAAGAGCATTTAACAGTTTAAATCATTCTGACTAAATTATTCAGAAGTTAAAGGGGATTTTTCTTTTTTTTTTATCCTGAACAAACTTGTTTCATTTGCTTTTCTGCATGTTCTGCAAGTCCCGATTTAAATGGGATTGTACAGGCACCAGAAAGTCCATGTTACTGTTACTGGGCTTTTTTCTATTATTACTTCACATAAGCACCATAAATGAGTAACAACTTCCCATGAAGGGACACGTGCGCTTGTTTCACTCACTGCTGTCTGACATTTAAAATTAGTGGACGTGTCATAAACCAAGTAAGGCAATTGCTTGACTGGCCTACACAGTCGGGTTACAGCTGATTTGTTTGCCCTGTGGTTGCTCCACTGCACCCACGGGGAGAGGTTCACAGAAGCAGCCTTGCGTGTGCTGCTGATATTATGCATAATAAGCTAAAATATAAGTGTCTTCTCCTGCCCACTGACTTTCTGTGGTTATAATGACCAGGACAGTAAGAATGGTGAGATCAAGACTGGAACAATATTCTGGAAAGCTGAGGTGGATGCACCTCCATCTGAAGCGGCAGTAGAAATCAGGGTGTCAGGAGCTCAGGAGATTGCCATTAATTTGGTACCATTTGGGCTCAAAAATGGCCCTGCAGAACAAAATCCTTAGTAGCATGGAATTAAATAGCTCACCCAGAGCAGAGTGCGCTAGGTGCTTCATATTTGATCATTTTTCTGTTTTGCAGAAACCTGGGAGGTCTTATCCTTTCTTGTATTAAAGTACCTGGTATCTTACCTCCTAACAGATAATCTGGAAAAACAACAGGTGGCAGTGCATTGTGTTGAAATGTGAAGTGAAGCTTGCAATTGGTTTCTGAAAGTGTGTTTCTAAGGCTGTCTTTGTCAACTGTGTAATATCTTCATTGAGAATCTTGGTACAGAAGAGGTGTGATACTAATAAAACATGCTCAAAATTACAAGCTGTCAGTTCATAGAAAGAAATATAGACAAGAAACCAAATTGCTTTTACAGCTGGAATAATGCTAATTTTAGTGTACATGGTGCTAATTCCTGTACTTTTAGCTCTGATCTGAAACCATAAATGGATGTCTCCAGTACTGGAGACAACAGGGTCTGGACAAAACTGCCTTCTAGAACTCATGGGAAGAGAAGATACCTAAATTATTATTAAAGTGGAGCCTGAAAACTTAATGGGAAAAAAATGGTGTGAATTGACTGACTACCTCTGACAGCAGAACACTGACCTCAGCAGCCCAGCAACACAGGGCCTTTGTTGCAGTCTTGTGGCAGAAACCTTATAAATATTTTTACAGCTGGGATAGGTAATTGCCTTGCTGAGAATACAGAGAATAAAATAAACCCAATGATTGTGTCAGAGAGTGTCACGAGAGCCCTTTGTTTCCAGTGTCAAGCCCAGTGCTCCAGTTCAAAGCGCGGAGCTGGCCCCGTGCTGTGCAGCAGCCACTCATGGAGAGGCTATCAACCAGCTTAAAAAAACCTGTGTTTCTAGTGACATGTTTGCAAGGAACGAGGGGAGAGGAAAAATTATAAAAAAATATTAAAAAAACAGATGTTGGGCTATTTCTGTGTTCCTAAAATGAAACAGTTTGCATATTTCACAGGACTTTTTTCATACCAGATTACAAACCGGACTCAAGACCGTTGGATCTGGTGCTCCCAGACCTGTTCCTTTGGGATGATCCTCAGGAAGGGACAGGCTGTCCTCTCCTCAGAGCTGCCACTGATTTTTCTCCACCTATTAGCACTGAGTGGTGGAAACAGCTGATCTTAGTTTACATTTGCACTGGATGCAGCTGTTCAGGGCTTCCCTTGCGGTTGCCCCACAAGTCAGCAGAGGAGCGCAGTTACAACGTGAGCCTCCCGTGTCATGCCTCTTCTCCATGGTCCTAGAGGCTGCTCGGAATTGTCACCAGGAGCTGTGGCTGGCTGCTGTGGGCACATGTGCATCTCAGAATGGAATCACAGAATCACTTAGATTGCACAAGACCACTTGAGATCACCAAATCCAGCTGTTCAGCAAAACCCTTAATTCCTGAGGCACAGATTCGGGAATGGGCTTGACTGGGGACACGCGGTTGGGATTCATATTCTCAGCACTACCAAAGACAGCTGAACCTTGCAATTATTCCTGTAGTGGAGGAATAAAGTTGGTCAAAACAGCACAGGAACAGAGATGAGGAATATGTGAAGTCACAAATAGGAAGCTTAGGATCTGGGACAGGACTCATCTTGCCAGGCATTAATTAGACATCACTAACACAGATGTTTGTACATTTGGCCTGTATATTCCTTTCAAGTAAGTGGAGAAAAGTGTGTGGTACCTGCTTCTTCCAACCTGTTGTAGATATCTACTTCTGGATACAGTTTCTACATTAGAAGTATCTGCTCTCCTCATATAGTTAAAAGGTTGTCCAGAACTCATTTGCTTTGGCAGACAAGTTCAGCAGCTCCTGAAAACTGGCTTTCGCTTGTGCTTGAGAGCTCTTCTCTGGTCTATCTGACTTGTAGGAGCAGTCACCATGTGATGAATGAATGAATCAAAACCTTACCAAATTTTTTTTTTTTGCCTTATCACAACTTGTGATGCTTTTTCTCCTTTGCTTACAATGGGCTTCCAGAAAACTTGGAAATGAGAAATTTCACCAGTTTGACTGCAAGCCTGTGAACTGACCTGCAGAGCTATTCCCTGGTCTAGTTCCATAAAGCAACAGCAGAGCAGAGAAAGTGTGAAACTTTTGTTTTCCCCTGAAGCTGCAGTCGTCCTTTTCATGCAGCATGTGGTAGCCTGGAGCCAAGGGCTTCTCCACTGATGTGGTGTAACTGGGAACTGGTTGCTCATTGTGTGCTGCAAGCCACGGACAACGATAATGGGAGAATGAGACGAGTTCCTTTGTAGTCATTGTATTCTGGTGGCTGAATTAATGAATTTCTGTCAGAATTTAAATAAAAGGGATGTGTATTAGGCTACACAAAAGAGAAATGAGGGGAGTTGACTGTTCTGACCAGGCTGGTTTTCTGTTGTGTAAAAATAATTCTAAATGCAGCAACAGCACTTAGCCTTAAAGTCTTACATGCTGAAGTGTTTATTCTCTGTCTACTTTACTTGATAACATTTCTTAGGTGGCCTTTTAAAATAATCTTATTTCTCTCTCATCTGAGCAGCTTTTTGGCCTGCTGGCAGAGATTCCAAAATGACATATTTGCAGAAGAAATGAAGGGATCACTTGAGATTTATAAAGCTTCACTCTTAACTGTTAGAATATGAGTAAAAGTACTGACTGATTTGTAATTGGTTATTCATCAGTGGTTTCATATTGATTTAGAGAGCAATTTCAAGGGGATGTTTTGCTGATTTACCTCGGCTACCAGTCTGAATAACAAACCATTCATTCAACATGCAAATTTCTAGGATATTTTTAAAACATTGTGGTAATGCAGTTTCCTGCCCATAAGCTGCCCATCATTTGCATCACCAGTTGTCATAGCCACAGCAGCAGTGCCAGAGCAGGCACTGGGTAGCCTTTGACTGTTTTGCTGCTTCGTGCTCTGCTTCAGAATTGTCAGGTGATCACCAGTCAGTCCCATCTGTGCTTAT
This sequence comes from Melanocharis versteri, assembly GCA_013397845.1. Classification (NCBI taxonomy): domain Eukaryota; kingdom Metazoa; phylum Chordata; class Aves; order Passeriformes; family Melanocharitidae; genus Melanocharis; species Melanocharis versteri. The sequence continues at coordinate 158,554 of VZTG01007434.1, read as the reverse complement.
GTTAATCATCACCTGCACTTTCCCTGTCACACATCCCAAGGCTGAAAGATCATTTGTTGTGACCTTTTCCCTGTGCAACACAATGACTCCAAGTTACGGAGTTTCATCAGTCTCTCCTCCCTACTTACGCAGTGAGTATTTTCTTTAGGACCATTTTGAGTCTTGATTTTATATATATACTACATAATTATATATATATTTATATATATGTTATTTTAGATATATAAAAAATGAATTATTTATTTGGTCATTCTGGTTTTCTGTTTTGTTTTTTTTTTAATCTTTGTTCTGCTAAAGTGTTGATTGAAATTAGGTAATAGTTGATGGCTGATAACTGTTGCCTTTTTTAAAGCTGTTAAACATTTTCAAACTATTTGGCAAGAGAAAACAAAACCAGTTTATAGTGTTTCTAGCAAATATTTATGTGTAATACAGTGTATTACCTTTTTTTCTCTCTGCCAACTTTGGAAGTTCAGTCTGAGCTTTGAAATATAAAGCTTTGAATACAAGTACCAAAAAACAGGAAAGGACAAGGGAGGTAAAGCTCTGAATTGGCTACATTCATTAAAATGCCCTCATGTTCCATTATTTTTTATTTTCAGATGATGTAATAAAATTATTACTGAAATTATCATTAAAAGTGTTCATGTACTTAATGCATAAATATTGTTTTACAGTGACATTATGTCGCTGCTTCACCTAGCAAATCAAGCGAACTCTAAATGAAAAACACACATTTTCTTAAGGAAAAGAAAAGTACTGCTGCTATTAATTATTGATCCCATCTGTGCCCTCAAAGAGTGGAAATTTAGCTAATAAGTTTGTGAGGGAATCTTTTCAACAACGCTTTTTTCTTTTCCCAGCCTCACAGTCCTTGCTGAAGGCATGACGTTCTTCCAGCAGCCCCCTTTGGCTCCTTAGTGCAGCAGTAAGTGAAGGCTGCTTTCAGAGCCAACCTGATCTTTGCCAGGGCACCATGGCTGCAAAATACCTGGGACATTGCTAAACAATTTGCTCTGCCATTTCCCCCTTTCTCTTCCCAGAGAAGAGGAGAGCCTGACTGTGCAGGCAGGGTTATCAAGCAGGCACATTCTGAAACAGCCTCTTTTCCCCTGCAGGTTTCAATTATCTGAGCATTGCCACCTTGAGAGCCTCATAGTGTTGATTAGAGGCATTGCCACATTTAAGATTATTTACCTACTGGTTTCAAGGTTTCAGTGAGGTGGAAAAGTCAGCACCTTTCCCTTTGCATGGTTAAGGAGCAGGTGCATTAGCCTTCCCTCATAAATGCTTTACTATATCCTATGGGAAAAAATGCTGCTGCTTTGATCCCTTCCTTGCGGCCAGAAGACGCCAGCAGTGCCTTCAAACTGGTCACTGTTCCCTCCCATGGGTGCTGAACCGCCAGAATTTTGGCAGCTGATGGAAAAGTTGAAGAGCAAAAGGAGGGTTTGAAGGACGCAGGCTATGTCCCCTTGAAAATTTTCTAATTGTGAAGAAAATTGAAATGAGAGCAGAGGCTGAAAATGCCAGAGATGGAGTCAGACTTTGTTAGGTTTCAATATTCTCTGCCCCTGGAGCCATCTGTTCAAATCAATGCCATGCTGGCCTCCTTCATCAAAGCTGAGGGTTACTTATACGTTTACTTTGTATTCAGCCAGGCTCTTAAGAATTCAAAATTCTTTGGCTAGGTGTATTTGAGAGGTCAAATACTCAAAAAATAGGAAAAAACATAGTTCAGGTTTAAGATGCTTTCTTAGCAAACTAACTGTGCCAGGGGCTTCACCAGCCCCTCCTAAATCGTGCAATTGTTCTGTTGTGGTGTCATACCTTTAAGTTTTGTCTGTTAAATTTTTTCTTTAGCAGTGGATCTAACTACCCTGCAACTACAACTACAAAGGTCTCCAGGATTTTCCCTTACCATTCAACCAATGCTTTCAGTCCCTCCTTTGCTACCACAAAACCTGAAGTCTTTCTCCTTTCAGGTTTCATGTCCTTCCACACACATGCATTTCTCCAAAACATTTCCAGCTTCAACACGCCATCTAATCTGACTCCTTTCTCCCTTCTTTCCTCCTATACCCATTCATAACACACAACCCCTCTTCTCGGCACCCTTGTCCCCTGACAAGGTTCAGATCTACAAGCAAGGTACCTGAGCCATGGCATGTTTACTCAGAACAGATGTCAGCTTGGGGGGACAGACAGAACGATTCAAAACACCGCCAGCTTCACAGAAGAGCGCTTATTTCTTTGTGTCAGACCCCAGCTCCATTCTCAATTTGGTGAAAAATGCCCGAATGTTTCTGTGTTAGTGGACAGGCTATGTAAGGGTGAGAATGTTGTAGATGCACAATGTAAGTGTGTTTGTTACACTTCTTGTACAAAAACAAGGCAACTTCCAAATCAACCACTTACATGACAGATTTACCAACTTTTTTCTTGGAAGAGAAGGAAAAAATAGTGTTCTGTTTGAAAGGTCTGAGTCTGTTCCAGTGTGTTGAGTGGTGGATAACTTTTCAGGAGATTATGGCAAATGAGCGATTATTGCCAACAAACACACCAAGACCAGTGTGAGCACCCTCTGCAGGTGCACCTTCTAGGGGGAGTGATGAAAGGGAAAGGAAATGCTCAGCTTCCACAGATTTGTTTTCTGATTCTGGCCTGTGCATGTCTTTGGTGTTTGCCAGTAGGCAAGGCAAGCAGAGTACAGGTCCTATGTATTAATCGATAGACAGCCCATATGACTGCATGCCTCTTTCCTCAAGAAATCATGTTAAAAATAATTGACTGCTTGGTATAATCTTTTACTGTGAAATAATCTCCTGCCCTCATTTTAGATCCTCCCTTACCTCCCATGAGGTGGTGGTGATGGTGGGTAGAAGTTCTTCCTGGAAAAATGCTTAAGCAGGTTTTTAACAAAGAGCTTGAAAGCATCAGCATCAGTGGCTTGACGCCCTTCTCACCCTCCCCAAAGATTGGACTGCCCAGTCCTGCTATTCCCAGCCCCATCTGCTTTACAGACAAGGAGAAAGCTCTCACCCAATTCAGGGCTTTGTTCTGTGCTGCTGAAATCAGTAGGTTTTTGGCCTTTGGTTTTAGTGAGCTTATAATGGAGCTGGTAGCTTTATGCTTTGACTCTGTTTCCCACCTGGTACTAAAGCTTCTTGTTTCTGCCTTAGGAAGGATGAGCTCCTCTTTTCTCTCTGCCCCACAGATATCTAGTGAAAAGAAGAAATGAGATAGGAGCAGGAGAGAAAAAGCAAGCAGATGAAAAAGCTCACCTACTGAGCCTATATCAGTGTATTTTTATTCCAAAACCTTCCTAACATGCTAGACAGGTTCAATAATACTTTCCACTTCGGTAACATCCAGAAATCTTGAGAGGAGATAGAAACTCACAGCAATGTTTTGCCTTGCTACATTTGATTCTGCAAGATGTGTGCAGAGACCAAGGAAAAGAAGAAAATCAAAGATTTGGCAAAGTTCATGCTGAGAGTCTATAGGAGAATGAAAATGTTTCTCAGGATCTGCAGCTCTAGTTTCTGTGTCTCATCTACAAGATCTTCATCTCACATGTTCTTATTCATAACTTTTAATTATAACATGTATGTAGGAAAACTAAAGTGCTCTCTTCTTTAGCTAACAGACTAAGGGTAAATATAATAAAAATCTGGCAACTGACAAAAAGTACAGACAAATTTTCTTCCAAAGGAAGACAACATAAATATTGCAGAGAAAATAGTCTCTCTGCCTTCCCTCCTTTTAAAAAATAATCTTCATATGAAAGGCATATTCCTCTCCCCATATTGTATTCATCCCTCTTTGTACTGAAATTTCAGAATATTCTTTCTGGAAATATTTTTGCTACCATTTCAGCTGAAGGAGTGGGGTATAATTTTAAAACTTTGAGGAATTACTATCCAGCTGTGTTTTAGTTAATTTTCAGAAAAAAGAGATTATGTTTATATGTAGAAGTCTTTATATAATTAATGTTAATTTGCACATGTTAATGAAGATGATTATTAGCAAAGCATTGTAGTTTTGTTCCTGCTGATTTTGACAGATGAGTTGAACAACATTATGCTGTAATCAATGTAACATAATTTGTCCTTCTTTTTTCTAAGCATTAACAACTATTTTACTAGAGGGCTTTTATTGAAACCAAGGCATGATAAGAGACTCTTAAGTGGGCTTTATCTGTCAAATAGCTCAATGTATGTTATGTATTGCTAGCACTCAGTAAAATAACATGACTCACTACGAATGAGTCACTGTGAAAACTGACATACATCTTTTTGGCTGGAAACAAGTTCACAGCAAAATATTCAGTTAGCCTGACTTGCTATTGGGTTCACAATTTCAGTATCTCTCCTATTTTCTACATTAGGATGATACTACTAAGGGTAGAGTCCTGACACTGTCATGCCTCAGAAATCAGCTGAAGTAGTTAGTACTAATGGGAAACAGCTTGGAGAAGTGTAATACTGCTGTTGTACCTGTTTGCACCCCAAAAGGCTGCTCCTCCTGGGAGAAGAGCACAGGCACGTGCATGTAAAAAGCTGGTAGGGAAGAAGGGGGTGGCATTGTCCATCTCATACACCTCCTACAAGTTACAATTTTTCTACTCTGCATACACTGCACTTCTAGATAGAAGTGACTCACTGTCACTGAGCCACAAATTCATACTGTCCATGCAGATCAGGGAAACAGCTTCCTTAGGAAATTCTCCCTGTTCAGATAAATCCTTCATGGCCATAAGCTTTTTTCCCTTTTTTTTTTTTTCTCGGATGTCCTTAACCACTAGCTCATTCTTGGTAAATTTTTTGTTTACTGTGGACAGTTTTTGGAAGTCTTCCATGTCTTTGAGCTTTGAGCCTCTAGCAATTTTTCTTTGGAGAGGCTGCATGAATTTCTAGGGCCAAGATATCTAGGATAGTCACCACTTCCAAGCATGCAGCTGATACACATTAGATGTGTCATATAAATATATAATTCTGCACGCTCAAACAGGCCACCAAACTCACCACAGGAGACAGAGGTGCTTACTCAGGAATATCATATATTTCCAGATGGAACAAATCAAGTTCACCTCAGCAATGATACAGGTGCTGAGTAAATTGTGTTACTGGGTTTACCAAATAACATCTCCCTGCTTTTCTGATTTGTCCCCTTGTGCAGCCAGCACACGTAAGTTAATATGTTGGGGTTCATCCCCTTCTGGGCAGCAACAGAAGTGTTTGCTAAGTTCCAAACAGTCAAAGATGCACAATTGTCTTGGTAATAGTCATAGACGGAAGCTACTCACACCATTTGAGGCATTCGCTTGGACAGTGTACAGCTGACACAAGCCCAAGAGCCTCTTCTGTCTACAGTGTCTGCTTTTATTGGTGAGGAATAACAGATCTAGGTCCGATCCAGAGAAGCAGATAAGCTC